>JAUCNO010001819.1:21133610-21160457 GCA_032353835.1 Enteromius viviparus
AATACATTACCATTACTCTGTTGTTCTATTTGATAATGTTCAGTGCTTTGCTACAATCTGTATTGTTAAAAGCGCTACATAAATAAAAGTGACTTGACTTATACATATATTGTTACAATATGTCTATAATACTGAATTCACGGTTATTTATTAATTAAGTAAACATTAACAAAAAATGAAAATGAGAAAGTTCTGGCATGAAACTCTAGATGCGCTGCGATCCGATCAGGTCTAACTCAGTCTGACCTAATGACATCATTATCAGATGGCAGAGCTGATTGGTTCTCTCCTGTATCAGTAGCCAATGAGCTCGCTGCTCGACGTTCAAACATATGTTTGCTAGCAGTTTTGCAGCATGCTTCAGAAACCCTCCATCCTCCCCAGCTCCACCTGTATAGATCTGCTGCGAGGGGCGTGATTCATGTATGCTCTAGTAGTAGTTACTACAAGTTTACAAGCTTGATGAACACAGTTAATACTGAAATGTACAATTATAAAAGAAAAGAAAATTAGATTGGTAACTAGTCTTACTGACCTGAAATAGCCTGAACATCATAACTTCAGAAGACTTATATATATTTTGTAAGTAAAACGTTTATTATTATCGATAGGTATCATGAATTGAGTAAATAATTAATAAAATAATATGAAGTATTTGTTGCGTTTCAATTGTTTTCTGCAGTCTAGTAGTTTCTCGGAGTTTCTTTGGCAAAGACCAAAAGCACCATATTAAGAAACGGCAACTACATACAGCATCTAATATTTCTCACACAAACAGCAACAAAGCCAGAATTTGAGATTGTGAAGTATTAAAGTAAACAGACAGCGCAGAGCTGGTTATAAAGCGAGTCGCTGCGTCTCTGGCCACTTTTCCTCTTCAGGGTCAGAAATCAGACAAGCAGATGAAACACGGGACTCATCAGGCCCTCGATAAGTTAATTACTGACCTAAAAGCAAGCCAAATTAATAAACCCACAAGGCTATGCTTTGGGTCTCTGTATATCCATAATCTGATACTGATATCTTCTGCGTCCTCTGTGGAGCGCTTGGATGGAAAAGCTTTGAGAAGAGCCAAGCCGTTTGGAAGGAGATGATTTGTGTTTTCCAGCGCTGATTATCTTCTGTGATTGTCGCTGAAAGGTCTGGACCTCTGATCTCTGCAGATCTGGAGGAGCTCTTGCGGGTCGCAGGAGGGCTTGGCTCGGGTTTTAATCGGATTCAGAGCCGGCCGGTACCTGTAATCACCGGCGTATGATAAACACCTGATGGTGTCCAGATACTGCCAACAACCATTAACTGGCCGTTCAGCATCAGGGTAATTAACAAGCGCTGATTAGTTTCTCAGCAGCAGCTGATGAGAGCAGAGGGTGAACAAACCACTGGATCCTGTGCTTGGATCACATTTATATTCTATATATCATACTTTCAATTTGAACTAATACTTTAGTACTATTGTGTTTATGGCAGTTATGCCATAGTTTAATTAGTTTTTATTACTGTTATCAAATGATTAACTGCTATTAATCGCATTAAAAATAATCTTTACATATCCAAAAAATCTTTACATAAAAAGTGTAAAGTGTTTTTTTTTATTATACAAAAAAATCCTTTTAATTACAGTAATTAAAATCCCAATTACAGTATTACTGTAGATTTCAATGTATGTTATTTACGGGCAACGTTTTGTTCAAAGATAAATTAAACATTAAAAAGTCTTTATCTTTACAGGAAAATAAATAAATAAATAACAGCCTCATGCAAAGCCTTTCTGGGAACCAATATCAGAAAACAGAAAGGCAGTTTTTAATAGTTTTATTCTGTAAAGATTTAAGACTTTTAAATGTTAAGATTTAGTAAGATTCTGGCATCCTGCTGCATAATTACAGCAAATCTTTTTTACAGTGATATGTAAATGCACACACATACATATATATATTTACAAGTGACATAAATTATATGAAAACACATATGCAAATATATATGTATATATATTTGAAATATTTTCAAAAATATATAGATATTTGCATAAGCATAAGCATAATAAATATATGCAGTACAAATAAAATATTTTTATTTTGGGATTAAATTAATCATGATTAATCATTTCATAGCACAATAATTCACTAAGGGAATTTCAGTTAACGTTTTGCATATTTTATTTTAATTAAATTGATGTCTTCAGATATTGCACTAGCATAAAGTTTAAACTATATTTATGTTTTTGTATATTTCATTCATTTTAAGTTAACATTTGGTATATATTTCATTTTAGTTCACATTTACTTTAGATAGTCTTACTAGCTAAAATACCATATTAAAGCTTTTGTATTTTTTATTTATTTTTAACATTTTGTATATTTTATTTTGGTTTATATTCTATTTATTTTTACCATTAAATAATATAATAAATACAAAATTTTATTTTGTGTGCATTTATTTCAAAATAAAATATTTTTTACATTTATTTTACTAGCTTAAATGATCAATGTAATTGTAGTAAATTTTATTTCACTTAACCTTTTGTATTACGTTTATTTAATTTTCAAATAACATTTATTTTATTTTAATAACTCAAATAATTAGATAAATACATTTTTTATTAACGTCACTTAACAATTATGTTTTTATTTATTGATTATTATTATTTTTAATAGTTTAAGCCGTATTGACTCTGAATCACAAGCTCTGATTGGATGCCAGTGTTTTGTTGCCCCGGTAACCCTGCGACAGGTAAACAAGCACAGACTGAGCACAGGTGCTGTTTGTTAGAGCAGATGATGGCGAATCGTTTGGCGAGACGACAGAACATTACACGTGAACAGCACCGAGCGAGATCATCTTATGCACACAAGATTGATTACAGACAGAGAAAGACGCAGGTGCAAAAAAAGCCGCCAGAACATTCAGCTCTCCTTCTCTCTGTTCAGACAATGCATGCTGGGACGCCTCTCCTCGTCCCGCTCCTGCTGAATCCGTGTTATTGGGATCTGGAGTGAAGACAGCAGTAATTAAGCGCTAATCCAATATCTGTGCTACACCTGAACAGAGCAGAGGCTGGACATCTGCAGGACCTGACCCGTGTTCTCTGACGATCTTCTGACTCACAGAGAAGAGCATGAGTGATACCAGCAGAAACTAGCCTTTGTGATTTTATTAGTATAGTGTGATTGATTTTACGGTCTCAGGCATTCAGAAATCACACACAATAAAATCTCCACGTTTTTGTTGAATAAATTAAATAGACTGTAGCATTTCATATATGCAAAATAAATAGATGCAAGCATGCATGTGTGTATATATATATATATATATATACACACACATAATAAATAAAAACAGTATATTTTGTAAACAAAAACTTTTTTTGGACGTGATTAATTGTGACTGTGTGTGTGTGTGTGTGTGTGTGTGTGTGTGTTTCAATAACTCTGCAGAAGAATTCAAGGTGAAAGCTGAACTAGAAAATAATGGCAGTCTGAGCTCCTGACATCAACAGCAGTGTCCATCACTCAGGGTCAGCCCGAGCACAAACTCACCTTCTGTGTCCCGGTGTGTGTGTGTGTGTGTGTGTGTGTGTTTGATGTGTGGAGAGAGAAACACCGGCTGTCGCTCACACACTCACTGGTGGTCTTTCTCTATGAATACTAACACACATCAAACACACGACACCCACCGCTGTCCTGTACTGAAAAACACAGAAGGGTTTCAGCAGATATCTCTCCTTCTCTGACGAGTGAAACTGACCAACATTCACAAAAAGACAAAATGAATGTCAGAAATCAGTGCGTGTCTTCACGGCTCAGTAAACCCTGCCTTCACATTCGCCCGACCCCAAAGGCTGGGTGCATAAAAAGTCTAGTCTTAAAAGTTAGTCAGCTAATTTTTTCTTTAAGACTGGTCACATTTCAAATCAATTACATAAAAATGTATACTAGTCTAAATTGAATCCAAAAAATAAAACAGAATCTCTTGGCTAACTGCTAGTTGGTCAAGACACTGTCTTAACATGAAGGCTTAACATGCAACTGGCCCCAGATGTCCCGCCCACTATGAGTCGGAAGCTCCGCCCACTCCCATTATCTCATTCGACACTGATCAAGGCTGAAAATTCAGCTTTGCATCAGAGGAATAAATTACATTTTAGATCACATTCACATAGAAAATGGTTATTTTAAACTGCAATAACATTTCACTTTTTTTTACAGTTTTTGATCAAATAAATGAACATAAGTCAGATATTTCATACTTGTCCTTGCTGTAAGTTTACAAGCTCCGCCCTCCCTATTAATGAGTTCATTCATCACACAGTTTTATTCTCTCTCTGGTATCTGGTCCTCTCTTCATCAAGCTGATCTTCCGCTCACTTTTCAACCCTTCTTCACTCTCCTTTCATGCGGCCGTAGAATGACAGAATTTAATATGCGCTCAGGTGCATTTGTCACTGATAATATTATTATAAACAGGCGGCACGTCTCTCCTGCATAAACACAGGTGAATGCGCTCTGACAGTGACAAATAAACGCTTTCTCAAACGTCCTCTGGATAACGCAGATTAAATTACACATGTGAAAATGTGAGGACTCAAGCTATCAGACGACTCGTCTTAATTGGCACTTTGATATTCACGGCATCATTTAATGAACGTTGCATCATTCTGACTTACTGGCACATGAACACAAAAACAGCTTCCACAGAGACTTTTTGATGAATGGCATCTATTAAACTCCAAACAGGCCAAAACCACGAGTCCTGCTAGATTCCAACCTGGTCTCAGTGTTTTTATGTACAGGGACTGTTACTAAAAGTGAATGCTCTGTCATGTAAGAAATATGCCATACACCAAACCTTAAACCTACCTGATAGTGTTAACTAACGCAAAACAGTTCATTCAAAATCATCAGTTTTCAAATCTCCCAGCGATCCGGATCGGCCGATATGCGTGTTTTGTCAGTAAAGCCGGTCAGGCTTTGGCCATCAGGTGTGTTATTTCACATTGAGCCGTATATACTACACACAGCCGTTGTTCACTGATGAGCTGCGTAAAACAATGTTCATTATCAGCGTGGATTTGCGCGGCTCGTCATACAGGACCGTCTTTACTGACAAAACACGCAATCGGTGCATCCCTACTCCCAGCATTTAAATATCGTTTTGAAATCATAATATGATATGCTTCTAGTTATTGTTTGAAAATGAAGTTTTATTGATCTAATTCTAAAAGGTGCCAGAGATTTCTTTTGGAAAATGTACTGATGTATTTACTGGTACATATTTTGTACTCACTAAAACGTGCACCCAGGTACAGTTTCTGTTAGAGGAAGAGACTTTATATGATGCAGCTACTGTCACCTGTCTACTGTATTCTGTTGTACAGTATATGCCACACAGAAAATATTCCCTTTATTTTTTTTTAATAATTTATATATTTCATATATTTATTTGTTTAGGTTTTAATTCATTTACATATGTTTTATTTTTTGTTTGTTTGTTTATTTATTTATATATATTTTTATTTTATTGTTATTTGTGGGCTGTTGTTTTTTTTTCTTGCATGTTTATTTATTTGTGCGTTTACATAATTATTTTTATTTTTTTTATTTTTTTTATAAGATTTTTTGTAGTTATTATTATTGGACATTTTTATTTATTTATGTTTTTTTTTTTTAATTGTTCCTATATACTTTTTTAAATGTACACATTTTTAATTTCCTGGAGAAAATTCTTTATTCAGTAATATTACAAAGGAGTTAATTACTTGCTTAATGAGTCTCTTTCGCTCACTAAAGCTGCATTTATTTAGGTCACCAATTTACAGTAAATACAGCAAAATGATTAAACATTATTGCAACTAATTATAATTGTTTTCTATGTGAATGTAATTTAAAATGACATGTGATGCAGAGCTGAATTTTCAGTAGCATTACTCCAGTCTTCAGTGTCGCATTCTAAAATGCTGATTTTCTGCTCAAGAATAATTAATTATTATTATCAATGTTGAAAATATGAAACTTCATTTTTTTGGATTCTTTGATTTCAAAAGAGCAACAGAACATTTGATGGAAATAAATATTTTGTAGCATTTTAAAGGTCAATACTGTCACTTTTGAATGTGTATTTGCTGAATAAAAAAAAATAACAATTGAACAGTGGTGCTGTCATTGTTTCTTCTGCAGCAATTAAACTCAATTGAGTGAACAGCGTAGCGCTCATTTATCAGTAAAGATGAACACCGGCGTAAAGGAAAGCCGATAGAGTAAACAGCACAGGTATTCCTGCCGGCAGACGGATGCATCGCTGCGCTCTCATAACTAAAGATACAGAAGAGCCGATATATCACGGCCAAACGCTATCATTAGCTATCTGCCAACTTACTCATTTTGACAAAGTGCAGCGCTTACGTAGTTTATCACAGAGCTCACAGCAACCAAAGTCATCATGCAAACTTTCTCACACACACACACACAAAACAGATAGGGACAGATGAGATCAAATGAAGGAGAGACTTTTAACTGCAGGAGAAAGAAGAATAAATCAGTTCTCTGAGCTGCTGGAGGAAGACGCTGGGTGTGTTTGTGTTGAAGTGTTTCTTTAGACAGAAGACATATACGTACTGTATGGGACACACTCATACTGCACTTCCAGGTATTTGTATGTCCCGGGACAGGGGTCAGGGAACGCGTCCGGTCCGGCCACGACGGCACACTGTGTCCGATTATTACACCTGAAACACACAGAGAGAGAGAGAGAGGGAGGAAGATTATTAGCTGTGCATTCTCAAGGTTGGGAGTTTATGGATATTTCTAACCTTTACACTATTTGAGTAAAAAAAAAAAAAAAAAAACTGAACCACATGTTCAATGACCAGAATGTCATATAGACTATAAAAAGGTTTCATTTTCATTAATAAATGTCTCAGTTATTGTGTTTCATTAATGCACTCCAGTCTTAATTTTTTATCAAAATGTATTTAATGCACTAACACTTAACATTTCTGTTCTTTTTGAGCCTGCAACATTTGGACCCCACTGGCTTTCACTGAACACACACACACACACACACACACAAAGTTGGAATATTAATCAGATATCTTATGTTGTTTCTTTATTTAAAAAAAAAAAATAGTCAAGTAAATGCTTAATTCTATTGAATATGCACTTGTACTATAGGCCTGTGTATTTTAATAAACTGTAGATAACACATTATAGTATTATGTTAAGCTATTAGAGATAACGCATTATAACTAAAACCAATAATATTAATGAAAAGGTCACTTAAGTGACTTACAGTAAAAAGAAACACTTCTAAAAGCACAAAGTTACCTTTGAAATAATGTCAAATTAAAAGTTTTACTATTAAGTGCATTTAATAATTGTTTTACTCTCCCTTTGTCGTGTTTTAAAGTATACTTATTTAGTTGTGTTGACTAACATACTTAAGCACATTTAAATTCTTGATTATCATTTTAACTGTAGTGTGTTATTCATTATTCTACATCTACTGAACTACTTCAACACAAATACTGTATACTTAAACACCAGACACGCACATTTCAACAAAAATGCCATTAAAATGTATATTAGTTTATCATGCTTGCAGCAGTACTTTAACTTTCAAAAACAACAGAAGTACTTACAAGATAAAGATGGAAAATGGAAGTCTTGCTTAAGCGGGTCAAAAACACTCTAAAGTTTAACTAATTATATTTAATATATAATTAAACTGTAAAACATTTTCATTTAGGTGCGATGTGTGTCTGAATTCATTATATTTACTTCACACTTAAGTACATTCTAGCTACTATTTGCGTAGTTGTCTGAACCATTTTTCACTCAGTATAATAACATGCAGGGTTTTTTTGTCAAACTCAACACAAATACAGCTTGGTATTAAAGCTGCAGCAGAGCCTGTGTCACGTGACCCTTCGGTCGAGTGTTTTACAGCCAGGTCACAGTATATTCAGTTTCTGGGGAGAATATGCCACATTACGGATTAAAATGGAATTTGAAAGAATCTTGGCGATGGTTGAACGATGACATCTTCCACAAGGCTCAATGTCAGAGTAATGTCAGCGGATCAGTGTGTGATGAACGCCCCGCACCTGACACACTCGTGGCTGATTGAACCGTTAGCATGGGGCTAATGAGGGGGAACAAATGCTTTCTGAGTGCTGGGGTGTGTGTGTGTGTGTGTGTGTGTGTGTGTGTGAATCTGTGACTAATATTTAGAGGACAAAAGCAGCCATGTGCAAAATAAGCCTGAACGTATTTACTGCCGTTTGATTATCCACACACACCTTACCTCCGCTGTCTGAATGAGGAATCCCAGAAAACCGCTTCAAATGATCCCAATCAAACCAGACCAGAACCTGACCAGAAAACCTTCTGCTACTTTACATTCAGAATCAGACGAAAAGATGCAAATAACTATGGAACATCACACTTATGTGAAAACAAAGCATACAGAATAATTATGAGCCTCAAGAGGGAAAGATTTAAAACGATTTAAAAGTTATACAATTTTTACAGTTTTAAAGTTTTAAAATTGTATAAAAATCGAATTAAATATGTATATAAAATAATATGCAAAAAAGAAAAAAATGCAATTAATTACTTAACATGTGTATATTAAAATGTAATTTATTCACTGTAAATGTACTTTTTTTATATTATAGTGAAAACCCAATTTTATCCCAACTTATATACATATATATATATATATATATATATATATATACACACACACACACACATTTCAGAGTGTAAATATTATGTGATATATCAGATATTTAAAAAAGTATAGTGTAATAGATTACCAAACCTTAATCTTAAAAAAACACTTTGTCCAAATTTGATTTTAAATTTGTAAAAAGATAAGTAAAATAATATAAAAAAATCACAAATATTTAAACAACAATGTAATATATCAAATATAGCATACATATAATTTAAAAAAGCATATAGTATAAATATAAAGCAAGCAAAACATCAAAAAGCAAACAAACAAAACTTTCTGCAATTTTAGATGTAGAATTTATAATAATAATATTGCAAAAAATGAAAAATAAGTGAATAAATAAATATGTAACATTGCGCATAAAATTAAACATCATATAAATACAATGTAAAATGTGCCAAAAGTAAAACAAAAAAGTAATAATATATGTATATGTGTGTGTGTTTGTAAAGAGCTGTAAAAAAAACGAACATAAAGTGTGCCAAAAGTAAATAAATATATATAAAGACCTTTAAAATAACTGAATAAATGTGTAACATTGGATATAGTAAGAAAAATGTTATATCTAGCCTACATATAATTCTATAAACAATGTAAAATGTGCCAAAAATAAAAATAAAAAAATAAATATATTATGGTAAAAATATAAAGGTGTAACATCACACACAATATACATATTATTAGACGTAAAGCTGGACAACATGCATCGGTTTATGATCTTGAAGGCAGCTCATACCAGTTGAGCAATTGCTAAATGTTTTGTTGTCATGACAACGGGTTGAACTGGCATTTAAAGCTACTCAGTCCATCCCATAATAACAGTGTGATCAGGTCACAAGCTCCAGCCAGTGACGACGCAGGCCCGTCCCAGCACTCCACAAAACACGGGTGAATTATTCCTCAGAGTTTAAGAGGATTGAAACAAATCTGCTCAGAGTCCATCCGTCCTCAGAGAATACAAACAAACAGTACCTGTTCACGCGGGTCAGGTGAGGTCGAGCGCAGTGTTTAACCACGGGACGGAGGGGATTTGTTTTAGATTAGGCTAAATTATGCAACACAATGAGGATTACACCGCAAATCCCGGATCCCAGGCCTCTGAATCCACACAGACCCGTGCCGCCGGCAGGATAATTTCAAAACGATGCTCTGAAAGTCGAACGCAAACATCTCCAGGACAAAAGCGTGCGGCGCCAGGAAACGAGAAGGACAGAAATCAATGGCAGAACAGCGTGATATTGATTAAAGCCGCAGTCATGTGTCGGCAAACATCCTAATTATCAAGCCTCCGTCGACTCGTTAGCTCCAGAGAGGCGCTTTCGCTCCTGAACACAGAACTGCTCCAAAGAGCCCCGTCAATAAATCACTGCGAATCGTTATGCTCCGCTAACGTCTTCAGGCATCGACTGAATCACTCAAAAACTATCAACAGATATCGGTTCACCTGAACAGGGCCACAATAACACATGTGACGGTATCTCCGTTCCATTCAGCTACACGCCAGCGAGCTGGAAATGAGGACTTTTGTTATGAAATTATCAAAGAATGTAACTCATACGAATGGCGTTAAGGAAATGATGCAGATTTTACTGAAACTATTACAAATGTGTTTGGTTCACTGAAAAAAGGAGAAAACTAAAAGAAAAATAGAAGAACAATTTAAACTGAAAATGTTATGGCAACTAATCTGAAATAAAAACAATAATTTCATAAATAATAATAATAAAAAAAAAGAATGTAAAAGTGCAGATAAACAAAACCTAAAAAAAATAACTCAAATAAATCACTGGAACCAAAACTAAAATAAAATATATAGGTAATTAGAAAAATGTAATAAATAAATAACAATAGCAATAATAATAATAATATGATTTTTTGTAACAATTTCAATGTTTTTTTTTCATTACATTTCATATTATTCTGATTAATTGTTATAAAATGTATGTATGTATTTGTTTTTTTGTTTCAGCAGAGGACAATGCGTCATCATATTTTTGATGTGAGCAAACAAACAAATGCACATCAATAAATAAGTTTATAAAAATGTAATTGTTAAATACAATATGCATGTTTAATATATAAATGTAATGAAATATTCATTTCTATTAAACATTTATTTTAGTTCATTGTTATTAAATATTTTGTTTATTTATTTATTTGGTGTATATTACAGCAGAGTTCATTGGGTCATTGTTTTATCATATTTTTCCACATCAATCAATCAATCAATCAATCAATCAATCAATCAATCAATCAATCAATCAATCAATATCCTAACAAGGTTCTGCTACATTTTCTTAGTTGATCCGTTAATATTAATCGTCTGAACTGATTAAACATGTTTTTCTGTGAATACAGTTCTGTATGCTTTTATTCAAGCCGCTCACTGATGGTCAGAAAACAAGTCTGGGAGAGCTGCTATCGCCGGCCGTCAGCCGATCACATTTAAATAAAGAAAACACACACTTGATAAATATGAGTGCTGATATGTCAGCCATCTGCGTCTGCTGACGTTAAGAGCCGTTTGTTCATGTCGGAGTGGAAATCCATCGCTTGTCATTTTTCAATTTGGCAGAGAGGACCGACACATTACAAGACGACTATACAAAAGTGCGTGTGTGTGTGTGTGTGTGTGTGTGCGCGCCACAAAACCACTACAATGTCTGCTTCTGTGAGACAGAGAGAACAGAACAAGTGAGGATATTGATGTTTGTGAACGTCACAAAGCAGAAACAACTGAGACCCTGCTGTTGAACACAATGTCTTAAAACATATGACCTCGAGTCTTATTACAAACCACACAAACTATATTTGTCTCCTTAATTTATTTGCAAATATTCATATTTTCACTACATATCACTGCTAAATATACAGCTGCCTCTAAAGCTGAACCTGCGCACCTGCACACAACGACACGTTTTAAAAGAGTAACAATAATAGAATTTAAAATGTACAGGCACTGTTTTTAAACACTTAAGTGAATGTTAATTGCAATAAAAATGATATATATATATAAATATGCATTAAATGCAATTAAATGAAATGTTTTTTTACTCAAGTATATTTTGTGTAATTTCATAGTGTCTACTATTGTGTTTGAAATACGGCTTAAGTTCTGCTGAATGCATTAAATGCATTAACTTTAAATGCAAAATTAATAACACAACAGTTAAAACTGGAAAAAAAATATATTAATTAAAGTGCTAGTAAACAACAAAGTACACTGTATGTTAATAAATCACAACAACAAAATCAAGCATTTAAGATTAAAAGTATGACAAATAATAATAATTATTATTATTATGTAAAAGTATGTAACTTTTCAGTGAACCTTTTAAAAGTTTTAAAGTTTTTAAAGTAAACACAGGAAGAAAAAAGAAAGGACAAACATCAACAAATGAGAATTAAATAAAAGAAAGAAAAACACAGATTAACCGCCACAGATAGCTCTGTATATAGAGCAATTATTTAACATACACAAATCAATATTTTTGTCTCTACCTTAACTACAAAACATCTAAATAAATAAATAAACAAAAGACTCAAACCCATAACCCTGAAATAGAGCGTATAACCTCACTTCTGCACAATACACTCTAAACCGTGTGTCTTTATCTATTTCCACTCGTTATATTTCCCTGCTGAGTGACGGATCACAGACTCCTGCCTTCCTACCGTCTGACTGCCAAACACCTCCGAGCCACGGTCAAACACACACACACACACACACACACATACACACACACACTCATACACACACACACTCATACGTCTGCATATGCATATACGTGCTCTGGCAGCGGCAGACTCATGCTGAGATGTGCTCCAAAAATAATAAAGCGGCCTCTGTTGAGCAAACACACACCTACACATACATAAAATGAAAACATATTACAAAACCATTTCCCTTAAAATGATAGTTATTCCCAAAAACACACACCAACAATTCACACATTACAGCGTTTCGTGTCACATATTTGTTTCCAGATATTATTTCCACAAGTCCAAGCGCTTCGAGATTCACCAGCCCTGCCTTATTTCCAGACAGACAGTGTGTGTGTGTGTGTGTGTGTGTGTGTGTGTTTCCCTCTCTAGGCGTTTGGCAGAATGAACCTTGTGGGCTTCAGGGGTCCTTTAATTCATTCAGCGGTGGCTCAGGTCCAGTCCTGAGGGTCTGGATGATAAACACGTGAGGTTATTGCTGTTGTCTGCGAGAGACACACACAGATGGACAAATATACAACTATAACACTCACCGCCCTCCGCTTTCCTGCCATACACACATCACACACACTCGAGCCGAAAAACACATCTCTGTTCTTTTAGGATAAACCACAATACATTATATAAATATCTCCCTATTTATACCAAAAAACAGGCTGAAGGTTGAGTTCTGCGGTATAAAGATGGCCGGATATCTTTAGTTATATCAAGCATTTTCATATTTTTCATAAAGATAAGTAAATAAAGTAAAGGTAAATGTCAGCTTGGCTGAAAAACTAAATTAAAGAGTTTAAACTTAAACATTCCCAAAATTGTATTCATGTTTAATATTATTCATAACACTTTTCAGTATTTCATGACCTAAGCTTATTTTCCATTGAGTTGGAAAACTGTGAATAGAACCTTTTTTATGGAAAATCCAAAAAATAAGCAAAAATTACCATCAAAACCTTTTTTTTTCAAAGTAGTAAATAGAGATTATTAGAGTCCATTTTGCAAGAAACAACGGTGATATTTTAGTATCAATGATATATAGTATCATAGTTTCTATTAATATAAATATATTTTTATTTTAATTTTATTTAAAGTTTTAGTAATTTAGTTTTCTGCCATTTTGAGAAGTTTGTTGTTGTTTTATTTTTTGTTATATACAGATTTCATAAATATCATTTAAATTTTAGTTTTATTTTATTCCATCAAGTAGAATAAGAAATGAGAATGTTGACAGTTTATATATATGTTTAACATTTATTTTTATATTTATTTATTTGTTAGTTTGTTTAGGTTTTAGTTTCTGTTTTGATTTAACTGTAATAATCTTTGGAAATTGTATTTCATTCTTTCATGTTTAATTTATTATGTTACTAGCCACTTTTTTACTTATTAGTACAGTTTACTTAATTTCTGAGTGAAAATGAGGTGTATATTTGCAATGCTATTATTCATTCATTTAGGCACATGTTAAGAAATGTTCACACTCTCACATATTACAGTATAAACAGTGTATCCTTGTTTTGCATTACAGTAGCGAGAATTTAAGGATGAAATATGCTTGACTGTTTTGCAAAAAAAACACTTATGGTTTCTAAATCAGGCTTTATGAATGCAAAATGTAATTTGCTATATAGCCGTCCTGTGTGAAATATAACAAGGCACATGTCCGGGTTTCCTAAGTATTGCTCTTGATCTTCAGCGATTACGATTTCACATTTCCCTTCACCTGCTTTATCGGAGCACCTCTAAACTTCAATTAAATGTCATGTAGTATGAAATGACTGAATTGGTAATTGCACAGAGAGAAGCCGTGTGATTCAAACACTCTCTCATTAAACAAACATGGCGCCCTGAGTGGGAAGAGCGAGCACACGGAGATTTGATTTGAAA
Organism: Enteromius viviparus; assembly: GCA_032353835.1. NCBI lineage: Eukaryota > Metazoa > Chordata > Actinopteri > Cypriniformes > Cyprinidae > Enteromius > Enteromius viviparus. Next base: position 21,147,951 of record JAUCNO010001819.1, read on the forward strand.
AAGAAATGTTCCTCTTTGTTTAGAAAAGCGGAGAGTGAAAGGAATGGTAATGCATGAGAAAGAAATGTTTTACATTTAAATAAGACTCTATCAAACGCAGGTGTGCCTGCTTCATCTGATCAAACATCTGCCTTCTTCACTGAAGCTCTGCGCTTAGACAAACACACACACACACACACACACTCTTACTGGCCTTGTTCACACCTTGCACACACCAGTCTAATTTCAACTTGATTGTTTCTGAACTGAAAACTCTCAAATACTGATAATGAATCCAAATAAAGCCACTCTAAAAGCAATCTGGACTCTAAAAGAGATCTGCTGCTTTGTCCCATGCCAAATACAACTGGGTTTTTTGTTTTGTTGGGAAAAAAATAAAAAATATCTAAAATGTTTAGTGTGTCGGTAGCAACAGTATAATGAGCCATTAAATAAATTTAAAAAATACAACATGTATAAAACAAAATACTACATGTACCAAAAATGTAGTTTATTAACGTTTTTATGAAAGCAACAACATCAAAATAGGAAAAATTAGGAAACAGGAAAAAGTTAGAAAATGACAAGTAAAAGTTAAACTATTATAATCCTAATAATAATAATAATAATTAGGAATGGGGATCATAAAATGAAATAAAAATGTAATTTAATGTAATCAAATAATAAAAAAAAAGCAATTAAAAAAATAAAACCCTAGGAAACAAAAGTAATAATAATTAAGTAATTAATAAAATCAGCCTAGGAAACATAAAAGTATATATATATATATATATATATCAAGTATATATCAGCCTGTGAAATATCCAAATAAACATGTAAATGAGTGTAAAAGTAAGTAAAAATAAAAAGTATTTAATGACCAAACCGCTCACTTATTCTCTATATTTCATGGTAATGTGACATAGTTCATACAGTATATGGACAAACACCAGTGTACTTCAGCTACAGCGACCCTATGTGAAAAAGAAACATAATAGTTAAAACTGGACAATAAAACTGATAGTATTCTGATGAATCAGCTCAGAACGTGAGGAAGAAGAAGAAAATAGCTCAGATGGGATTTGTCTAAATTAAGAGACTAAAAGATTTGAGCCAGAAACAGTAAAAAGTGCCGGAGATGGACGATTACAAAGAAAGGATGGCCAATACAACTTAAAACTCCCACCACTGCTGCTAACACACACACACACGCACACACACACACACACACACACGGCTGAAAACATGCACAGAATGAAGCCTTATTAAGTGACTTGAATCACAAAGTCACAGCAGCATAAATTACCATATGTGCTTGTCAAACCCAGTCCAATTAAAGGAGAGGCGGCAACAGACACGAGATGCAAAGTCCCAGAGGCTGAGCCGGAAATTTCCCTGAATCTCTCCACAACACACACACACACACACACACACACACACACAGACACAGACAGAGCTGATAATGACCTGTCAGTCACATTCACCATTTATGATCTGTGTCACTCTGGCTGCATCACAACAGCAAATGAACATATACAACTTCTGCAGTATACAGTATTTTAATGTATGCGTGTATACAGTAGATATATACAGTGAATTTCTGAATAGTCTACTGCATGTGCATGAGAGTCCAGCCACACTTATTTCTAACCCTTTCTTAAATGTAATATCAATTATGTTACTAATAAACAAACGTGTGTGTTTCTTAGTAATATAATGTAATAAACGTATGTATATTTTATATAATTTATCTAAATTATATATGTATTTACACACACACACACACTCATTAAATGATTTGACATTTTTAGACTGAATTAATTTAAAAATGCATAAATAAATAAACATTTTTATTTCCATATTTATGTAAAACGTCATGTAAAAAGATAATGCACATGCATACACTCTTAAAAACAAAGGTTCTTCACAGCGATGCCACAGAAGAACCGCTTTTGTAGAACCATGTCTTTCTTACACTCTCAGAAATAAAGGTAGCTGTCGCTGGGGTGGTACCTTTTCAAAAGGTACACTTTCTTCCTATAAGATTCACACTTTAAGTACTAATATGTTGCTTTAAGGTACCAAAATGGACCCTTTAGGTACAAGCATGTTCCTTTTGAAAAGGGAACCTCTATTTCTGACAGTGTACTGCAAACATTTCCTGCTACCTGTTTTCATCACAAGCTGTGGCGTATTCATTCGTGTTCGGTGTGCTGGAGCTAGTATGTGTCTGGTCTCTTCAGTGCTGGTGTGAGAGCTGGAGTTCAGCAGGTTTAGCAGCAGTCTGCAGACGCCGCCGGTGAATTACAGCGCCACTGAAAGCCACCAGGGAGCCGTTTAGCAGACGTACAGTACCTGACAGCATCGCTTAAAATTTAGAGTGTGAGCGCGATGGCCGAGGAATAAACCCCCATCAAATTCAATTACGCTGAAGCAATTTCCTCGCTGCCACTAAAGCTGATATTTTGGAGCACGGTGCAATGAGAGCAAAGCTCCAGGTTTGGGACGCGCTGATATTACTGCGACGGCGAGGTAAAACTGCTTACACGCGACGTCTCCGGAGAACTCAGGCCATGCTGCTCTGTGTCTGATCACACACATCTCATTTATCAAGTGTTATGTGCGGTGCAACTGATTAGGAACTGTATTTTAGCAATATTTATAAATTGCATTAAAACAATACAATAAATGTACAGTTGCTTTTCAAGTATCAGCTATTTCTTTGCAATTCAGAATTCGGCCAATCATCATCCAGAGAGTGGGACAAAAAACTATTTATTAACGCTTTTATTTTGTAAGAACTGATCAAAAGTGCTTTGTTGAAAATTAGTAACTTAAAAAAAAGTATTAAAGAGCGACAGGTAATCATGTAAATTAATTAATAAACTTCTGTTCACAACATCTGTTGATGTTGCGTAATATTTAATGATGTTGTACAGCACGATTAATCTGTCCTGATTGCTGTATTAACTCTTTTGACAGAACTCAATTCATTGTAATAATTCATTCATTATTTTTCATCCTGAACTTCATCCGTGGTGTAAATGTGTGGAATATGCTTAAATTACATTTAAGTATTAGAACTGCATTTTGTCTTCTTCTCATTAAGCATTTGGCCTATTCATATTCATATTATACTTCTTATGCTTAAATCATACTATAAATAAAAAGAAGCACATTTTCTATTAAAACCTAACATTGTGTGTGTGTGTGTTTGTGACTCTGCTGCGATACATTAGTATCAGTCACACACTCCTTCATTTCCCTCCAGCGCCCTCGTGTTAATGGCCCGCTGATCTCGCGTCCACTTTCCGCCGGAGTGAGGTTTTACAGCGCCGCAGAGAGCGGCTGTTTGCTCTGACTGATATTTACAATTTCAATAACCTCTAAATAAACGTTTCACATCCAAATGTCAACTTAAATTGATATTTGTAGCCTCCATTTGTGGCACAGAGCACCTGTTCGCCGCGAGTCACTTTCACAAGAGCCCGGCCCTCATTGGACGGCGGTTGCCATGGAAACCCATCATGACATCAGAAGCGAGATTGCGTGATGTAATAGCTTCTGAAAGAGCCGCACGCGAATACGTCTGTGATATGTTAGTGAGCAAACGCAGCCCTCTGGATCATAGCAGAAACTAAATATCCCTTGAATCTCTTCACACAGACGCAGCAGGTCAGGAGGGCCTACTTGAGAAATGATTTATGGAGATCAGCAGGAATCGCTCGTTTCTTGCCAATAAATGACGTCTGCATAGAAACACAACTCAAGAGCCCGCGGGTGAATGTTTATACTTTCCTGTGCGCATGAGTTTTATGGCTGAATGCGCTAAACAGCTCATAAAAGGTCCAGTGTTGCTTTGCTAAACAGATGCATTTTGTGGATTTATTTGATATATAGATCTGCTTACCTGCTGAACTTCCTTTTTACATGCACACACACACAAACAGGCACACATACACTGTGTGGGCGGTTTGACTGCATATACTGTGCAATGGTGGAAATGTCAGGTTTTTAATTATTGAGTCAGACTGCTTTATGTTATTTGCATATGCGATGAAGAAATGTGAGTTTATAGAGCTGAACGTGTGCGAAACTTGCTGTTTCCAACTCATTTGTTAAAATAACAAAATTGCTGTTTCATTCCTCATTTGTTCTAAGCTAAATATGTATTTTTACATACTTTAATATTAAAAAAAAAATGAAATTAAAAATAATAAAATGTGATTTTTATTATTTATGTTATTTATTTTTTTTTTTATTATCAAGAACAACAGTAAAGATGCATAATTTTAAACATTTTTAAAAAATTTAGAATATTCCAAATAAATGCTGTTCTTTTGGCTTTAAATTAAATTAATAATCCCTGTTATTACAAAAAATATTGGGCAGCATAACTGCATTTTCAACATTGATAATAATCATAATGTTTCTTAAGCAATAAATCCGTATAATAAAATCATTTCTGAAGGATCATGTGACACTGATGATGCTGAAAATTCAGCTTTGATCACAGAAATCAATTACAGTTTAACATATATTCACATAGAAAATAATATTTCACAATATTCATGATTTTACTGTATTTTTTTATCAAATAAATTCAACCTCTGTGAGCAGAAGAGACTTCTTTAACAACCATAAAAAAAAAAAGAAATCATTCAGACCCCAAACTTTTGGATGGTGGTGTATTCATCATTTTCAAATTTAATTAATCATAATTAATAATGCACCTAACATTAATAACAGCTAACCGTGAGGTTAATTAGGTAAATTTTGAGTCTGTCCACAGCCCTAATGTAGCGTGAATATACAGCTACGTTTAAAAAGGCAGTCGATGAAGAAAGTATGTTTCTAGCAGTATCTAACCAGTCATATCCAAACTATCATTATTATCATTCTAGACACATGAGATCTGAGCTGGAACACTATACACAGAAAGACACCTGAACTAGACACACATGGAGGAGACAGATGTGAAGTGTCAGTGATAAACACTCGCTCTCTTATATTCTCTGATGTCCCAGACAGCATCAGAGCCGAGGCAGGGTGCAGGGAGCCGTTCAGTTTGCCCAACCGATTTGCCGAAATTGCCTTTTAAACTGCAGAGAGTCTGGGCTGTGCAGGAATGCAGCGAGAGACAGACAGACGGAGAAAAAAAAGCCCTCTTTGGACTAGGACATTAAGGTTACCATGGTTACCCAGAATGGAAATGTAATGCTTTAAGACCCGTGTGTGTGTGTGTGTGTGTGTGTGTGTGTGTGTGTGTGTACGCTGTGGTAAGAGAGAGGCTTTGTATGAAAGGATTAAACTCTCTTTGTGGTTGCTATGCTTGGCATCACGACACAGGGCCTCCTCAAAAGCTGAGCTCTGAGTCTAAACAGGGCCTTCAGTATCCACACACACACACACACACACACACACACTAGGCAGCCTTCTCATGTTGATTGTTTTATGAGTCTCGGTATATGTATGTTCACCCCAGCAGGTGTGTGTGTTTAACAAAAATAAAATGTTTCAACTGTATTATTTCCAATAAACATTTTAGAATAATAATTAATAATTGTTTTATTTTTTTGTTGTTGTATTTTAGATGTTGATGTGGTATAAAAAACAATGAATTTCATATACAAACAATTGCATATTTAACATTTTACATAAGTATAGCCATGCATATGTGTGTATTTATACATTTTTACAGAACCGTATTTCGAATATTATTTTGACAGCACTAGTTTTCAAGCATCTTTCATCAATGCAAGTATTACATTATAAACCAATTCTAACACTGACACAAACACCACTATTAAAGTAATTATTGCCATTTAATATTGAGGCACAGCAGGCCTGAAATGATCAGAATACTGTCTTATTAAACATAAATGCTGCTCTCTGCAGTACTTTTCACATCCATCCTGCAGATCCTCCAGCACAGAAAGAGCACAAAAGGTTCACCTGGTTCGCTCTACGCTTTCATACACACTGAGCCCGGTTCTCTCCAGCCCTCGAGGACAAACAGAGATTTACTGCTCGACTTCACAACAGCAGGAAAACGACACTGACATGATCATCTGGACGGACTCTTGAAACCGCTCTCACAGAAGCCACATTCTGTCCCCTGGGAACGCACTAAACCCGGTTATAGTAATATGGGCCTGCACACCGTGGACGGGAGCCGAGAGCCTGACAGCTCCCGGTGTGAGTCAAGCCGTCACACACACACAAACACACACACACGTTACGAAGGTGACAGAGCCCTCCGCGGCCCAGGCCCCCCGCAGATCGCTGTCCGGCTCTATTTGTGAGCATGTCGGGACGTTTGACTAGCTTTTAACTTCCACATTCCCTCCAGACAAACTCATGCACGCACACACCTCAGAACATCTCATCCAATAAAGACCTTGAGCTGGAGCGCTCGTATATTTATAACCCTGTCTGCCGCCTGCGTTGGACACACAATAGACTTTGAAAAGAGAACTAGCCTTCTGTGTATTGAAGGCTGAATCTGGTCCAAACCTAGCGGGCTGCCAGAATAGACTGCGTTTAAAGGCTAGATATCGATGCGAAGGCTGTTCCAAGTACAGATGGAATCTTGGAATCCAGTCATCAAAAATTGAATTTACGGTATAACACAGAATATCATGGAAATTTGGAGGAATATTTTTAAAGTAGGGCCGTACTATTAATCGAATCGCAACATGGACTAGTGTCTGTGATTGAAGAAAGACTTACTGAAATATGGAGAGAAATGCATGTCTTGAGAAAACTATTACACAGAAATAGAAGGTCGTCGCTATAACCCGCCAAAATAAAAGTTCTGTTCAACTTAAAGAAATTATTACAGAAATATATTACTATTGCACAGTGGCATGTAGTTATGTGTAAGTAATTACTGTAATACTATTTATTAAAACCTTTTTAAGGAATATCACAAGGTACAGGACTGCTTTCCTTAAATGAAAGGAAATGAGCATTATCTGATTATATTTTAAAATATTAATTCAATCAGTGATGGTTGTATGCATTCATTTAATTACAACTGGATTATTTGGACAAAATATTTTATGAAATATTTTAATAAAGTTTTATGAAATTAATATATCAGATTATTAAACAGTATGCGCAACTTTTAAAGTGTGTTTAGTAATAATGTCCAATTAAACATTTTACAAAAATATGTTAAATCATCATGTTTTAAAGAAGTACACTTATTTTAAAGCACTGTGAAGTTCCTGATTATAATTTTAACATTCAATATTACTTTAATGTTAATATATTTAAAATGTACTGAATTGCAACTGCACCATTAAAAATTAGAGACTGTTACAAATATGTTTAAAACAACTCTCGATACATTTTAGTTTTTCCAAAAATGCTTGCCAGTACACCTCAAACAAAATGAAATTACAGGGAAAGATGTGTGAGTTATAAACTATAATAGCACTCCTTCGAAACACATTCTAAAGGCTTTTTCACGAGGGACAGCAAGGCAGATGGCTTTAGACAATGAGCGATTCCTTCTGCATAAGCCTAATAATGCAGGTATAAACATGTCTGCCAATCGCTCTTTGAGGGAAATCGTCTTTCTGGCCTCCATATTTATTTGCTAACTTGCCCTAAAAGGCGCTCACTGTGTCTCCGACTCCTTTTATTCGGAGAGCTCTTTGATTGAATTAGACTCATGAATACGAATGGCGGCATCGGAGCGTCCAGCGGCGAGCTATTGACAGCCGTGGAGCACGAGGGACCCGTTCAAAGAGCGCAGCACACTTCCGAGCACGCATCTCGCTCAAAGACATCAGAGACACCGGCGTCACACATCGCCGTATCACAACGCCTCACAGCTTGACCAAGATCTGAGCAGCAGCCTGAGGAAGAGAGCGGCCATCATCAGCAGAACTTAACGGCCGTAACAAAATGGCTTTCCATCAAAACCACACAGAATAAGACCAGAGCCATCCAGCAGAATGCTTGGAAAGAGCTATTTGGAGCGTGAAAAGCATTTATTCTAAGTATGTGATGACTAAATTGCCCGGTTGGAGTGAAGTATCAGAAACAGCACAGGCATGATTGCTCATCAGAACATGCATTAAAGGTTATGCAGATGAATGAAAATGGCAAATAAGAATGCCGTGATTGTCTCTAATATCACATTATTATTGTGATCATGCCACCATGCACCATGTGAAGGTTTTGTCAGATTTTCAAGCCACCTCCAATTAAATCAGCATTACTATCAGACTACATAGAGGGCAACCACTCGATCGGTTTCGGCAATTAATCGGCACCGATAATCGATTGCAAGAACCCATACAGATAGCGGATGTAGAAGTGTTGCTCATTAAGTAGTTAAGTTTAACATTTATTAATGCATTTACTACCTTTTTTTTTTTTACTTGTACCTGTTAATATACTATCAATCAATTATCAATGTATTATTAATATATTTTAATTTTAAATATAAAAAATACTGTACATTTTTTTTTTGTATTACAGTTCTATTTTATTTGGAGTGCTATGTTCGTTTTCATTCAGTATCCATTTTTAAAAACTATTAGTAAATTAATCGGTTGTCAGCCAGTGTGCTACAACCTACAGTAGTTATCAGTATCTGTAAAACCCACTACCAATCAACAGTAAAAGATACACGACTGAACTCCACTTTAAATATGTATACTGCATGTATTTAAATATGTTATGTTTATTTTTTATTTAATGCAAACTTTATAGGCCAGAGACCAAAACAGGTTTTTAAGCATCAATATATGTTAATTTATTATAATATAATATAATATAATATAATATAATATAATATAATATAATATAATATAATATAATATAATATAATATAATATATGTTTTAATCATTTAAAATGTAATACCTTTTTGTATTATCACTTTGCATTTTAATAAGAACAGGTTAGAAAAAATATGATTTTTCATTTGTACATACGTACATATATGTTATGCTGAGGCTTTAACAAAGACAACAAAACCTCACAGTTCACAGTGGGACTGTCTTTAAAAGTTTATACGTTATAATTGAAAATCAGTTCTTCATTCAATCAATTTAATTGAATAGGAATAGAATCACTCTTCCAGGAAGAGACTGTTACACTCAATACTCTTGCAAAGAACTTGCAGTAGGTACTAACACCAACTAACACCTCATCACCTGCTCCTCATCCGTACAGATGTAAACTCTTTTCAGACTGCTCAAGTCTTCAAGCTAGTCACAGTATGCTAGACTTCCATCTGCTCAAAGCCGACATTCAAAGCTTATCGTGATGAATTACATTTCACCTACTGTGAATAAATGCCTCCTTGACCATTTTGTAATCAGTAGAACCAGGTCTGAGTTTATTGACAGGAAAAGTACTGACAGACCTCACAGTAAGACATGAACATGTGTTATTTCCATGACTCGAGTGCGTCTGCTACAACGATCAGCCGAACCACGCAAAGTCTCCTGCTGTCACTTACTGTGAAGCTAACACTTTACAACACGGCCCTATTAACAGTAGTTAATGCATTAATTTGAATTAACAAACACTCAGTAATACATTCATTGCTGAATTACTTTTGTACCATTAACAACCAATAATCTATGTATAATGAAGACTGTGCAATGTCATTTTATATTTGCTTATTCAAATTGAGTACCTGAATACTACTGCTAGACTGACCCGAAAGACTTAAAGCACTGTTTATTTCATTTGCAACTTTCTTCTATTATATATGTGACTTAAGTCGCTGGGATTTATTTGTAGCAAAATCCAAAAATACATTGCATGGGTCAAAATTATTGATTTTTTTTCACAAAAATCATGATCATTAAGATTTTTTGTAAAATTGCTACTGTAAACATATCAAAATGTCATTTTTTATTAGTAAAATGCACTGATAAGATATTCATTTGGACAACTTTAAAGGTGATTTTTGCACCCTCCATTTGCAGATTTTCAAATAGATGTATCTCATCCAAATATTGTCCTTTCCCAAAAAACCATGTATCAATAGAAAGCTTATTTATTGAGCTTTCATATGATGTATGCATCATTACATCATTTACAATAGTAAAATTTTACCTTATGACTGGTTTTGTGGTCCAGGGTCACATATAGTACTGATTTGTGCTACTGCTTGTAATTAGCTTACTAGGAATCGATTCACTTACATATGCAATCTCTGTGGCTTATTTATTACAATAGAATTTCACAAGAAACAATAACTAACTCGTTTGTTTGTTTAATTACCGGTTTGGTCAGTGAAAATCTTAGTAATGCTTTTTTCTTTTGCTTTTTTCCATGATGCACTTCCCAAAAATCACTCCAGTAAATATAAAATGACTCATTCTTTCCAAATAAAGCTGTATATTGAAGTCATCTGATAAAAATTACTGATTTATTTTTTCATATCACAATACATATGGCATAAAAACAAAATATTATAATTATTAGGGGTGTAACGGTTCACAAAAATCACGGTTCGGTTTGATACGATACAGTAGTGTCACGGTTCAGTATGTTTTTGATACGGCAAAAATACAATAAAAAAGAGAATTTCTTTTTTCTCACATTTTTATTTATTAAAACTAACATAATAATAACCTTTTCTTTTACTTTGAACAACAATGGAGCTATACTTCACATATCTTCTGGGGTTTCTTCTTAGCAGCAAATAAAGAAGTATTTTGGAAATGTCAGTCTTGAATGATATTTAGTGATTAATTAAAACTTAATAAAAAGTAGAAATGAGCCATTTCAAATCGTGAAAGCTGGGCTTCCCGTGTTCGTAGACCGTGCGTGCCATCCACTGACATCCAGGCATTTTTAGATTTTCAAAAAACTTCGTTCTGCATGTTTTATGAGCCTTTATAATTTATAATTTCCTCATAAATAACCTTCATATTGTAATACCTATGTCTACCCATGTCATTATACAAATTTGTATCCTCATAAACCACATAAACACGCACACACACACACTTTTACATAAAAAATAAAGTATTTTTTGTTGGATTTGTCAGAAAGTAACATATTTGAAGAGTGTAGATAAGAATGTATCAGTAAGGAATGTCAATATCTGCGATCCTAGAATAGAGCTGCATTGAAAAGGTCTGAACTGAGACACAGACACTCCACAAATGCTATTATCTGAAAATCCTTGTCTATATAGTTACTTCTCTATACAATTATCATATTTCACCCTGCAGTCAGATGTATGGTATGCTTGACACTGTTACTAAGGGAAACTGGTTAAATAGACAGAATGACCCACACCCTACAGGGCGTTTTATAGGTGGCCTGTAATATAAGAGCAAATGGAGCCTTTGAGGAGAAGGCAATGAGACTTGTTTATTCAGTGGAGTCTTTTCAGAAGGCCACAGATGGCCGTAAAGCCGGAGGACGAGATGCAGAAGAGCTCTCATCACCCGCTGCAGTGTTATTTTTTGTGTAAATGTAAGGAGAGACAAAAAGACAGACAGACAGAGAGAGAGGGAGAGAGAGAATGGTTGTCCTCTGAACATATACAGTTCTCGACAGAGTACGACACCAGCTGTTGGACAAACTGAGAATGATAAGAGAAGATCAATGAAAGATGTGAATTGATAAAAAGAGAGATGCAGACAGACAGAAACATAGAGACAAAGAAAGCTGAAGAAAGAGAGAGAGTTGGGGACAACAAAATGTGTGACAGAAAGAGAGTGATGTATGAGGGTCTGAAACATGTCACTCCACACTCCTCTAGTTCGAGGAAGCCCAATACGTCAGGATTTAACCCCAGGCCCCCCCCTTTTGTGGGCTGCTGTCAAACAGAGACAAATATGCAAACATGATATGAGCCCACTGATACTGTCACCGCCTAACAAATAGGTCTTTCACCAACTCGGCTGAATGTTGACAGAGAACCTCTGAGATGTTCACATTTCCTACAGAATAATACATGGGTCTGGGTATACGACAAATTCTTTTGTGTCTCAAAAGCCTTTTTAACTCTGCCAAATTAAGTCTCCTCTGTGCAATCCCTGCAGTGCAGAGTATAAGTAATTAAGATATTTCAATGAAAATTTATTTAGTTGATATTTTTCTCCTTTACACAGCAATGCATTGGATTTTTTTCTTCTAAAGAGCCACACTCAGAAAATATTAATAATATTGTTTTATTTAGATACTATTTTTTGTGAAATATTTTTTGAAAGAAGTGTCTTACACACAAGACGGCAACTTGCAACTTATAATGCAATGTTACTGTAAAAATTATTATAATCTACAATAACTGTTTCTATTATAATATATTTAAAAATGCAATTTTATTCCTCTGATGGCAATGTTGAACTAGACTATGATAAATCATTTCGTTAAGCTGATTTTGTGCTCATGTGACATTTCTTCATATTCGTAAAATTGAAAATTTGGTAACACTTCATAATAACGTTCAGTTGCAAGATATTCATAAGTGATTAGTTAATGATCAACTAATTATTTACTAAATATTCATAAGCAATTAATAAGTGATATGCTAGCA
>JAUCNO010001819.1:21170145-21194408 GCA_032353835.1 Enteromius viviparus
TCCTACTATTTTCCTCGGACATATTCCTGGTAATTAGGCTACTTTTGCTGATGCTGTGACAAGCTTTAGTCTATTGCGTGTGTTTGAATGCAGCTGTGCTGACGGCGCACTCTCTGTAGTTATTTTGGTGAAAGTAACTCAAAAGTAATATAGGAGTCATGTAACGCATTACAATTTTGAATCAGTAAAATTTTAATGTAAGGAATTACTTTTAAATAGCAGTAACAAGTAATATATACTATATTACAGTTCGGAAGTAACTTGCACAAGACTGGTGATATAATTAGTGCTGTCAAATGATTGATTATGATTAATCGCATTCAAAATTAAAGCTTTTATTTTGGATATGATTAATATTTTTGCAGCATAAATATAATAAGAAATATGTACTCATGAAAAAATAGATAGATATTGTTAATTAATATAAATAATATATATTTATAATAATTATAAATGCAATAATTAAAAATGCATTAAGACAGCAAATAAATAACTAATAAATGATGACATTGAATATCACACTGAGAATGGGAAAAGTTTATTTTTCATAGCCCACTCACTATATTTCTCTTGTTTTGAGCACAAAACTATAACTATCTACAGCGTACTTCAACTAAATATTTATAAATAAACTTATATTTAACTTTTTTGGCTTGAGTTGAGCTACAAATAAAAAATACAAATCATAAAGGGTCTTTAAAAATCATCAATGGAGGCCTCAGGTTGACCTTTCTGAGTAAAAGCAGACACTTCAGTGGGCAGTGAATTGTTTCAAATATTCATCCGTGCATGTGTGTATCTTCAGGGTGAAGCGGGAGGTTTCGGCTGACAGTCAGTCAGTGTGTGATTCTACAGTATGTGGTCTGAGCTGCTTTTTACATGGAGCAGAGGAAACAGATGTGCTTTTCCACAAAGATCAAGAGACAGATTGGGTTTTCTCAGAATAAACCCCAAATTCTTCAACAACTGATGCAAAGAGGCAAAAAAAAACTACTACTGTATGTTCAATGATATTGATTCTCTACGGGAAAATAATCTTTTGAAGTGTTTTGTGTCCAGCTATTTCCTCTGGTTTTCTTAAGTGCTGGGGGATTACTTTATAAAGATCAATAATTGCAGGCCCGTTTTTCTAGACGCTAATATTTCAGGATACGGTGGTGTACGATGTCACGCTTGCTCTCCTGATTGAGTTGCCATGTCGAGCCTGGAAAAGTTACTAGGTGAAGTTCCTTCATCCAAACCCGTCATTAAAACGAGCGCATAGCTGGCCCGCTAGCTCATCCTTAACAACTGGGAAAATATTTACCCATCTCAACCCAGTGAAAGATGGCCGTTTCGTAGTTTGCGTTCTTGCCCATTGTTGACAAAGTTGGCGAGGAAGTTTTCACATCGGAGGGGCTGGAAAAAGTCTCTAGCTCAGAGTTCTTGGAGTGTATTCGACAGCAGAGCAAGCAGTAAGCCCTGCTTTTAATTTGCGCATAGAAACATCTGTGTTCACACCAGTTTTGCTGTAGCAGGCTGCCAGTGAAGTGCGATTGGCGGTGCATAATGAGCTTGTGAAATCTCATCATGTGCTTCACACACAAAGTCTCACGCATTACAAGTCTTCTTCTGCACTTGGTCTTGCACAAAACTTGAGAGCTGCATTCTATTTCACTATCTGTTCTGTTATCATGGAGCAAGTGTCAACAGTATTTTTAGGGAAAACTTTTATCCTCCTCTCGCAGTGGCATCAATCTGAAGTGCAAGCAGCACTTCCAATGAAACGGGTGGATATGGAGTCAATCCTGTGAGGGTTTGACATGGCCTGTCCTGTTTATAGTTCAGGGTCCTCTGAGTGAGTTGTGCTATTTTGTTGGAGGGGATTTTCCGCAGACAGTCCAGGCAAGCTGGCCAAAACCACAAGACTCCAAGAGCTTCTCAGCCTGGTGGTCAGAGAAAGAGAGCTGCCATGTTAAATTAAGACAAGGGCCCACAAACACAAGCTAAAATAAAACAAGCCTGGGTCACATTCAAGCTCGCCTCAGTGGCGAAAAATGCACCGTCAGGCCAAATCTACTGATACCCATCCAGCTGAGTGGGGACCTAAACATGCTCTCCTTGTGGTGGTGGCTGTGTGCGAAGCGGCTCAGAGTGCTATTTAGTCGGGATTCACGCCTGCCAAGGATAAAGGGCTAAGAGGTCATGTGAGCCCCTGTTGAGCCGTGGGGAGTATGTCACAACCAGCCTGGGAGGCTAAGCGGGGAAACCCAACACCCGACCTTGGGAGCACTCTCTCTGTCACCCTATACCCTCTGTGAGCCTGCTGCACGGTTAGCACGCGTATCTCCTGTTCGGATTCCTCAGGGTTCGGCCGCTTTGACAGGTCGGGGCAAGCTGGGCTGCGATAAGACAGCAGCCCAAACCTAATAATGTGCCTTTAACCAACTGGCTCATCTCTCACAAGTAACTCTATCCACAGCTGTGGTATGTGTATTGATATGACATCCCATTAATCATAGTTGTCCTGAGATTTCAAAAAGAGAGATGCACAGATTTCCAAGAACACGTTTCTTGGACTTTTTGTTGTGGTATATTTTCGAAATATTAGATTTAGTCTGATTCTATCATATTTGATTATTTTGGAACAATTCATAATTATTTTCCAGCCTTTTTTAGACATTTGCTGCTGAACACAATGCTGCAGACAGAGACTAAAAAATACAACAAAACTGTATGTTACTGATCAGACGTTTGGGAACAATAGAATTTAAAAAGAAAATAAATGAATACTTTTTTATGCAGAAAGTGCTTATTAAAATGATCAAATGTGATCAAAAGTAAAGTATTTTTGGAAATTAATGTAAAATTATTTAAAAAACGAATCCTGAAAATTGCATCATGACTTCCACAAAAATATTAAGTGATCTTAAGTCAATCATTTACAACAAGATAAAAAGTATTACAATGCACATGAATAATCATATTGCATTATACTATTTAATAACCCTTTATAATTAATTATATGTAAAGGCTTTAAATTAAGTGTTACTAAAATATTTCTGAAGCAACAAATCAGAATATTACAAATTATTTGTCCGCTCATAGATTATATTCAAATAGAAAACAATAATAGTAACAATATATGATAATATTAATGTTTACTGTATTTTCAGTTGTATACTGTAAATGCGATAAGCTTAATAAACTTCTTTCAAAAAAATCTTGCAATTTTAGATAAAATATATGCTGATTCAATAAACACAACATTTCTAATTATGCTATCCAAATATACGTAAATAAATATTTAAATAAATTACTACTGAAAAAGAAAGCTACAACAAATGAATCCAGACAATTATGAATGATGCAGGAGTTTAAACTGAGGAACTAAGTAATCTGAGATGGCATCTCTAACACATGGGGTTTTATTATAGTCATTATAATTGATTATTAAATTTACGTAATGGATGCATTGATTTCTATTATCAGATTGCTGCACCATTATGTATTTTTATTCCCCTAATGACAATCCATGTCCTTGGTTGGAGTATAGAGTGGCAGACTGCAGCCAAACTCTAATGTGGCAGTAGCTGAAGCCTTGACACTTTGACCACAAAGTGTTGGGTTGAATCCCAACTAGGACGCAGCTGTGAAATCCTTACATACACTGTCTCACCACTGTCAGAAGACAAAAACAAGAAACAGTGCTGCTTAACCGACTTCAGGAGCTGGAATGTTTGGGCAAAGGTTCTGCCAATGAGTCTATTCCTCTAGAGCTCTTCATATCATGAAATAACTATAAGTGTCAGCGAGCATTAAAGTATAGCTTATCACTGATCACAATTAATTAAGTGTGATCACCAGGCTTTGGCTTTTTGCACCCACAGATACAATCTTTCTTAGTCTCGTTTTTTCCAAATTCGGTCTATTCTGAGATCTGGCAGTTGTGCATCCATAACCACAACTCGTAATTGCATGTGAGGTTATGATTATTATCATTACCAATGAAACAGACACTATGTATGTGAAGATAGAGTCCTGGGGTCGAGCCCAACTCTATTCCCAGATGTCTGTGAAACTGAGTGTGAGAGACATTTTATGATGGAGATAGTCAAACACAAGGAACTGATAAAGTAAAGCAATAGTTGTGTGGTTTGTGTCATAGGTCATGGAGGGTCAACGACATTTACATTTTAATATAGTACAGAATAAAAGGGTAAAATAACACCTGTTCATTCAATGCACATAATCTACTTTTTATGATTGAGTATATACAGAAATTTATTTTTGTGTTGTTTCTAAACACATTTAAAATTACCACTGATGTTATTTAATAAAAAAATTTGATCCAGCACAGTATTGTACTTTTACAACATTCAATAGAATATATAATATATATAATAAAAGTATATATATTTATAAGTGTTGAAAAATGAAACAAATCCTTATCTCAGAATAATTGTAAAAGTATCATGTGACATTATAGACTGTAATAATGGCTGCTGAAAATTATGCTTTACTATCAACGAGATATAAATTATATTATTATTTATTTATATAGAAATATTATTTATTATATTTCTGTTTTTAAATAAATTCAAACGTGGTGAGCTGGTGAACATATTTTAAAAAGCACCATCCACGAGGGTGACTTTTATTAAGAACAAATTGCCAAATTAGGCCTCAGTTTGTGTCCTATTCAATATTTTGGCCTTCTTTGTTAATATGAATATGTTTGTTTTTATTGTTACAATTCCCTTATTGGTATGCAGCTTCAAAACCCACGCTAGTTTCTGCACAAGTGCTCTAGTACAGCCACAAGCCTCTCAAGATCAGTCTGGAGGGGTTGAGAGTCATTTCAGCAGATCATGAGGGGTTTCGATAGCGGGGCAGTAATGATTACCCCTTACTGTGATTTGTTAGATGAAATGTGTGTGGGTGAGTGAGCTCCTTGGAAAATCCTTGAGCTCTACATGCGTGCTGAGACACATCTCCACACCTCTAGAAGCATACGATCTTTGTTTTTTCTGCAGAGGTTTGGCATTATAGCAATTAGACTGTAATCACCATAATGAACAGAATAACCGTCTATTATCCAAGTGCCAACTACGACTCCTTGACTTGTTTCTGGGAAGAGAAGAAAAGGTTTTCCGAATCTCCCAAACTTGTCGCAAACTTGTTTTGTAAATATTTGAGGGCACTGAACGATTAGAGAAAAATCATTATGGTGAAGAAGGATGTGCACATGCACACACACAAGAACAACTCAAAGGATTAGACAAGAGTATTGTATACTACATACTATAGCATTTTATACTACACAATTTAACTTTAAATGTAAAATTTAATTATTAGCAATAATTTAGATGATTCATCCTAATTAAGTAATCATAATAATAATTGATTTATATTAATAATAAACAAAAACACAATAAAGAAATTAGCAACTACCGTAAATGCTTCATTTACCAGCCTAATGTTTTGCAGCCTGCAGTCAGCGTAGACAGCGTGCCAAACCACGCGCTCTGAGAGCAGACAGCACAGAATGAGTCAGGAGCTTGCTCTTCACACAGGATGTCTTCTGGTGTTCACAAATAGCTAGATGGGGAACAGAATGCAGGGGTCTCGTGACACGTTTTTTTAAACCATTTTTGTCTGGACATTTTTAACATGTCTTGAAAAAAGCTCTTTACTCACGGTGCTGAGAAAACAGGAAAAGATGTCTGTGTGTGAAGTTTTCTGTTTTAGTCCTATGATGGCAAAGCTGAATTTTCAGCAGCCATTAGTAGAGGCTTTTTTTTAATAAATGTTGGAAAGAAATTTGAATTTATTTTATTTTATTTAACCATGATTTAACCTTTTCAGGCAAAGCAACATTTATTTGAAATATAAATGTTTTTAACAATGCAGAAATAAATTTGGGTGTATTTAATAATTAAATACATCCTTGTTTAAAAAAAAAAGATTAATAAAGTATTAAGTATGAATTTTTGAATGCTAGTTTATATATATATATATATATATATATCTTTACACATACCTATAAAAATGATAAAGTATTATTTTTGGAATAGTAGTGCACTTTTAAAAATAACTGCGATTTTAACGGTAAAAAATTCTGAAAAGGCTAGGATGGTTAAAAACCTCTTATGGTAAATTCTTGTCAAATTTACAGGGTAAAAGCATAAACCGACATGCCTAGAATTTCCTGCATTGCATTTTAAATTAAGTTAGAATTTGTTGTTTTTTCTTTTAAATAACTATGTTTCTTCTTAGTTTTTTTGTATCAGTTATGTTTATTGGGGGTGTATGTAATGTTGTTAAGTAAATGTTTAATGCATATTTCAGTTTAATGAGTCTCACCGTTATGGTGTGTAGTGTTTGTCTGAATGACACTGCTCACCTTCTATATATGTTCGTATTTAAAAGTTGCAGGTGATGGGCTTTGGCTCATCATGTGACTATCTCATCACCACCTGCATTTGGTGGTAATCAGTGTACTTCAAAGGTACAAAAAAGATTTCAGTACTTTAATAAATTGGTACACTAACATTGTATCAAATAATACAATTACAGTATTTAATTGTAAATTCACCTTAAAATATTTTTACCATATTTTTTAAGGTCAAAATCCAGCAACCACAGCTGCTGTTTTTTCATTGTAAATATTACTTCTTCTTTTTTTTTTTTTTTTTTTTTACAGTGTGTGTATGTGTACATACAACATATCAAAAAAGTGCATCAAAGTTTTTGTAAGACCACGCTTGGATTATGGTTTTAGGACAACTTTGATGAAAGATTTGACCCACTTCAAATGTTGACTATGTGTATGTATATATATACACACACATACTATCCATCTATACATCTTATTTTAATTATTACTAAAGCAGGTTTCCATTTCATTCTTACAAATGACAAATATCTCTGCAATATTACAATTATTCAATTGCCAAACGACTTAATCCGGAGCAACTTACAAGTTGAGTAACCACTGAAGAAAACATGTTGCAAAGCAAATGCTTGTGTGCATTAAGTTAAGTTTCAGTTGCACATACCCACAATGCCTTATACACAAACCTCAAGAACAGTGATAGGCACCAAACAATTCTTATATATACGAGGAGAAAGTGATAGAACAATCATTTAAAAAATCTTAACCTTACACACAGTACAACTGACATGGATGAACTGGCTACAGTATATATGGGACTTTTTCCATTCAGTTAACAAGCAAATTCGACTCTGCTACACTAAGTTGTGTCACGGAGAATAATTAATAAAGACTCAAAAGCATTCACTTTTGATTGACATTGCCTGCTTTTCTTGAGCATTACAGTATCTGTTTGGTTAGCAGTAACGTGACTCATAACTGGTATCTAGTACATCATGGGTTCAGTCACAGAATGACACAAATAGCTGCTCTCTCACTGACTGTACATCTTATCCTCGCACTTGTCAAAGAGACAAGTTCAGACCTGCCAATCTGATGACACGGACTTAAACACCCAGCATCCCAGCTTCAAGCGGGCTGGCACGCTTATATCTAGGGAAAGCCCAGTAAATGTGGTCTGTTTTTTATTTAGTGTGGAAATATGATTATGTGTTGCAAAAGGGGGTTCAGTAAGAGCTGTGGTGGCATGTTAAAAGCATATCAGAATATCAACATGTCATGTAATTTCGTTTGGATGCCATTTCCACCACAGACGTGGGGTCAATTGAGGCAAGATCTGCAGGTTTGACTGTCTCTATGTAAGAAGGGTGCCACCTGGTGACTAACAGAAGAAGTGAACATGCAATGGAAGGAGCCCAATGGGTTTGTTAATGCAATATATATATATATATATATATACAATGGGTACGGAAAGTATTCAGACCCCATTAAATTTTTCACTCTGTTATATTGCAGCCATTTGCTAAAATCATTGAATCATCGGTTCTTTTTTTTCTCCTTAATGTACACACAGCACCCCATATTGACAGAAAAACACAGAATTGTTGACATATGCAGTTTTATTAAAAAAGAAAAACTGAAATATCACATGGTCCTAAGTATTCAGACCCTTTGCTCTGACACTGTGTCCATTTCTTCTGATCATCCTGGTTCTACACCTTCATTTGAGTCCTGCTGTGTTTGATTATACTGATTGGATTTGATTAGGAAAGTCACACACCTGTCTATATAAGACCTTACAGCTCACAATGCATGTCAGAGCAAATGAGAATCACGAGGTCAAAGGAACTGCCTGAAGAGCTCAGAGACAGAATTGTGGCAAGGCATAGATCTGGCCAAGGTTACAAAAAAATGTCCGCTCCACTTAAGGTTCCTAAGAGCACTGTAGCCTCTATAATCCTTAAATGGAAGACGTTTGGGACGACCAGAACCCTTCCTAGAGCTGGCCGTCTGTCCAAACTTAGCTATCGGGGAGAAGAGCATTAGTGAGAGAGGTAAAGAAGAACCCAAAGATCACTGTGGCTAAGCTCCAGTGATGCAGTCGCGAGATGGAAGGAAGTAGAAAGTCAACCATCACTGCAGCCCTCCACCAGTTGGGGCTTTATGGCAGAGTAGCTCGAGGGAAGCCTCTCCTCAGTGCAAGACACATGAAATCCCGCATGGAGTTTGGAAGACATCTTGGACTCCAAGATGGTGAGAAATAAGACCAAGATAGAACTTTTTGGCCTTAATTCTAAGCTGTATGTGTGGAGAAAACCAGGCACAGCTCATCATCCAATACAGTCCCAGCAGTGAAGCATGGTGGTAGCACCATGGTAGTGGCAGAGCCCTGACTTAAACCCAATTGAGCATCTCTGGAGAAACCTAAAAATGGCTGTCCACCAACGTTTACCATCCAACCTGACAGAACTTGAGAGGATCTGCAAGGAGGAATGGCAGAGGATCCCCAAATCCAGGTGTGAAAAACTTGGCTGTACTCGATCAAAAGGGTGCTTCTACTAAATACTGAGCAAAGGGTCTAAAAACTTTCCAAGTCTTCAGTGTTAAAAGGATTGATTTGTGAAAGGAATAGATGCTTTCGCTGTCTCCATCTTCTGTATACTTCCTGTGTGCTGCTGCAGTCTGCGTGCGATTTCAAATAATGCTGCGACAAGAATCCTTACGTCAGAGTTGTGAAATTCCATTGGCTCTTGTGTATCTCATGATTGATTGTGTCGTGATTAATTGATTTGAGCAGTGGGAGTGTTTCCCGAAAGAGATGTGAGTGCACTTAATTATTTTTAGTGATTAAAACCTGTGTTTTAATCTCTTCTTCGCATGAAGATTTTGTATGGCTTCAGAAGATTTGTTCAGAAACAGGTAGGTTTTGGGTAGAGGTGGGGTTTGGTGCTCCAATAAAAGTAAAACCATCACATTAAGCCAAACAACTAAAAGCAATGGAGGACCCTTCATGCTGAGAATTGACTAAAAAGGGGTAGCTTGAGCTTCAAAAAGCGATGCACAGGGGTCTTGACCAAGCGAGTTGACCAAACGAATAAGAGTGAGACTGCGTTGGATCCATTTGCATCATTTCTTCCTGTTGTATCTGCATGTGTCCAGGAACACGTCATGCACAAAATCATCTTTAGGCTCCGGCCTGCAGTAGGTGACTGATGATGAGCTCAACGGCCTTCGCTCCAGATTTGCATGAAGTCAAACAGTTCTGAAGTGTTTGGTGTCGCAGGCCACACCCACATCCTGATGTCAACACACACTCTTTCCCAGGTCTGAGTTTCGCTCCCGGTGCTGTCAAACCAGCTCATTTACTTCAACCTTCACTTTAATGGATAGATAAAATGCCTCAAGTCAGGTGTGATTCTTTTCACAGCAATATCACTGAAATATTATTATAGCTTTTGGTTTTATTCTTTATATGTTCTGTTTTCATTTTAGTTAAAGTTTCAGAAATCTTGTTGTTGTTTATCATTTTATTAGTTTTACATATGCCTGTTTATTTTTATATATTCTAGTATCAGTGAGACTTTTTTTTATTTAAAAAGTCTCTTTTTTTATGTAGCATGTAGATATACAGTACATTAGGTTATTTTATTAGTTCTAGTTGATGTGTGTGTATTTATTTAGGCTTTAGTTTTTTATTTGCTTTTAGTTATTTTAGTCCTTCAAACTTGAGAAACGTTGCCTTGGAAACTAGCAGAAATAAAATCAAAATGCTTTATACACTTTTTCCCATTATTGTTAATTTAAATTCAAGTAAAGAAGATGCTGTTTTAACTTCTTTTGTTTCAATTAATAATAAATTAGGCCAGAGGTTTTGAATTTTCCATTGACATTTCATTTTGTTTCATGCAAAGTGTGTTTTATCATGTTTTATCTTTTTGCACACAACAACAACAATCTGTGTACAGAATGTGTGCATAAATTACACATGCACACAATGACAGCAACCTCATATAACCCTCAGTAGGTGGGCAGAAGATAAAAAATTAAGATCTAAATCGCATGGTTGACGTGGGATTTATGAGAAACATCTTTGCCCTGTTTGTTCTGGCTGACTGATCATGCCGCTGGTATTTTTACCCTTACTTGCATCCCTGCTGCTACAAAGACATGAATTAATACCAATTACATCTCAAAGCCCCTGTATTTACTTACATAATGAAGAGCAGAAATTATTCCGACACGTAAATTAAAAATGATTTCATGCGTACATGTATCTCTTTTTTCTCTGCGAGCTGATTTAACGGCTCCTGTTTAAAATCTCCGCAGCACGTCACAGCGCCACTGACAAGCCAATCTGACCCATTTAGAAAACAAAGACAGATAAATATAAATGGCTCTGTGTGTTTCCTGTAGAGATGAGAGAGAGTGAATCCCCGGAGAGAGCAAAAGATGAAGGCTTGAGGAGAGAAATAGGGCTGGTGGGGGTTGACTGTAGGCACAAGAGATATCCCTGCTGATTTAAAAAATAAAAAAAAAAGTAGTAATAAGAAGAAAAGGGGGGGAAAAAAAGACAAATGAAAGGGAAACAAAAATCCAGGCACAAAAACACTGCATTCGTTTCCCAGCAGATTTCCAAATGAAAAGAAAAATGCACGCCATCCAGAGACAAAACAAAAATAACATTCCGCGGAGCCTGTGAAATCCTAGTATGCTTGGGTGTTTTAGGCTGCGAGTCAGTTGTGGGTCACCTATTTTCAATCACTTAGTTGCAAAGGGGGTTTTATCCACCTTATATTCCCTGTATTCTTCCCTCAGGAGGATGGAAGTGCTTTTACATTAAAGAAAGAGCTTAAAATGCGGGGTGACTATCAGCTCTCATCAGCATAAACCCAAAAACATTCCTATACCAACAGTTCACTGCAGTTTCCAGCAGAAATGAGCAACAGTGACCAGAAAAACACCAACAACCTTTATGAGTTATGATTACGGGAAGATTATAGACAGTTCTATTCAGAATCAGCTCAAAATACTTTTACCATAGTGCTTGATATGTAAACTAATACATTTTGATGTTTACATCACATAACAAGCTGTTTTAGGCTGTGAGTCAGCGGTGGGTCACCTATTTTCAATCACTTAGTTGCAAGGGGTTTTATCCACCTTGTATTCCCTTCTTGCCACTTCATTTCCAAACTGTCATAATCTGAAAACAACCAACGTTATAAAACACTTTGAGATTCCCTTTTTTTCTAAGCAATTTAATACCATTTTTAAGAAATGTCGCCACAGGCACGTTTTTCCAATGAGCTTTAGTTGTTTCGTGTTCAATGCAAGAAACGCTAAAAAGCATCATACGGGTTTGGAGTCATTTTAATTTCTGGCTCAACATTCCCATGCTGCGATGTGATCGTGCCACAGCATGAGGTGTTTTCTGCTGCATTATGAGGCTGAAGCAGCGTGACCGATGACTTTGACAACACTGCAGAACTCAAACATCTGGATCTGTTCTTCATCGCCAGGCATGTATAATCAAATATAAGCATTGAGTAATCAAATATACAGCAACTAGTCATGGTCACGCAACACTGATAAACAGCCAAACGACTCTACCTAATCATGCCTAGTTACGCCTCACAGAACATACAAACTGAAAGTTTGGGTCAAAAATATAGAGTTATTGTTATGACTAATAACTACATTAATTTTCATTTGTTTGGAGTAACAATGTTGTTAAATATGATTCAAATTTAACACAAGTTCTCTATGTGAAAATGTGTTAAAATGCAATTGATTACTGCAGTCTTCAGTGTCACATGATCACATGGAAATCAATCTAATATGATGATTTGCTGATCAAGAAACATTTCTGGGTTACACGTTATTTTGATAAACATTCTGCTAACTGTAAGTAACTTTTTTAACTACATGTCAACTATACGTCTACTAACTAGACTGTTAGGGTAGGTTTAGGGTTAGTAGAATAAGGTGATACCTGTAAAGTTTCTGATTGTCAGTATGTTGTGGACTCTTCAAAATAAAGTATTAGGAGGTATTAAGCAGACAGTCTGCTAATACTCTATTGACTGCTAGTTGACATGTAGTTACTTACTGTTAGTAGAATATCAAGTGGACTATCAAAGTGTTGCCCATTTATGAGTATCATCAATACTGAAAACAAAAAAAAATATGTTTGTGGAAACTATGAGACTTTTTGTTTTTCACGTTTCATGCCTTTGTATGAAATAGAAATATTGGTAACTTTTTATTTTATGGTTACATCTATTAATTGCTTATTAGCATGCATATCACTTTGTATTTACTGTCACCTTGATCAATTTAAAATATCCCTGCTTGAATAAAAATATAAATATCTTATAAATTAGTAACATATAATTAGCGAGTTTCATTCAAATCAAAGAAATCAGTAACTATTACAGGAACAAACTTAGCAGAGTTGCTCCAATGAAAGCCTCTTATCATGTAGAAATGCACAACTTTACTTCATTAGCATGTTGTGAAATAGTTCTTTGCGATCTTTCAGCAAAATGCAGAAGAGATTTTGGATTCGAGATGATGGAGTGAAGCTGCCTCCATATCCGCCTTCACGTTCAGCATGATGACTGAGGTTTTTCAGGGGTTTAAAACTCACAAATACGAATGACTCACCATGGAAATGAAGCATTATCTACTGAAACAAACAAAAGAGAGCTCAACTCTCTCCGGTTTCGCTGGAATGAGATGGCAGAACTAAGCAAATTGGCGCTGAAAGGAACTCTGGGAGGGGCGAAGGAGACGCACACCTGTGCTTTCTCCAACACAGGAAAGCTTTTGTAGCGCATATCTCCAGGAAGATCTTGAGTGATCTTCAAACACACTCCCCACAGTGCTGGAGGTCCATTCTTCACATTTCAACACATTATTAAAATATCCAGCCAGTGAATACACTTAATTAACCTGCAATACCAAAAACAATGAACTGCGTTCAGCAGTGCAATCGTCAATGTGAGTTTGTCACCAATGAGTGATGGTGTGCATTTCTGCTCCAGACGTCCAAACGTCTTTCCGTCTAATGTTTGGAATGTGGTAAGTGATGTTCTCTTCGGTCTGGTTTTTTAAAAGTGTTCAGGGGCTTTGTGTTGATTTGTGCTTGTTTAGTACTGAAGACTCCTAATGGCTCTTTGCTTTGCCTGTGGCTCCAACGTAAGTCTTCGGAGCCTCATCTATCAACAGGTCAATTGACAAGCCCTTTCCTGCCTCCACGGCTTAGAAGAACAAGGAAAGGAGGCACTAAAATATAAAGTCAGGACTCCCTGACACAAGAGAGGACGAAACAAGCAAACGGAGGAAAACAGAGATCAGCAATAGGAGAGAAAGAGAAACAGAGGGATTTTAAACAAAAACTTTGCGCTCAAGATGGTGAGGCTACCAGGGTTGCTTCTTGTAAATTAAGCTAAAATAATTAGTGGACAAAATAGACCAGGAATTTCACGGCCTGTTTCCAGGTTCAAGAATGTATCGGAGGCCAACACATGGGCCACTCATTACCGCTCCCCAAACAATCAGGGACGCATCCGTCGCTAGCGTGACCCAGCGACAAGGAGCTCCCTGCACCGTGCCCAGAGACAGGAACCAAGGTTTCCTCCACATGTCTAGGTCAAGTACCGCTCGAGGCAATCCAAACTGGTTTCTGTAGCCTTTTTCTAAAGTGTGCAGGACCCAACAATACACATTCAGCAGTAGCTTCCATGCTGCCAAATAGTCTACTCTCGAGACTGGCCTCTGGTGGAAAAGGAGGGACTAGCTGGGTGTAATGCCCACAGAGGGCACCATGGCCAGTCCCTCGCGAGAGCCACACTCTGTAACACTGTACACACCCTAAAGGTGCGTTCACACCGGACGCGAATGAAGCGTCAAGCGCAAGTGATTTACATGGTAAGTCAATGCAAAGACGCGAATAGACATCCCGCGGCGTGAATCGTGCGAATTGAGCGAATCAAGCAGCGCGAATGGGGCGAAACGCTCAAGTTGAAAAATCTGAACTTTGGCGAAAATTTGCGCCGCATTAACCAATCAGGAGCTTGCTCTAGTAGTGATGTGATTACTAGCAAGCGGAGGCAGAATTCCCGAAACTATGGAAGACAAAATCATTGTCGCTGTATGATACATCTACGTACTTTAATAAAAACAGGAATAAAAAGGAAATATATAATAGATTAATTAAACCAGAGTTTGCCTCTGAGATATACCCAAAACAAATTTTACCTCCTGTTTAACCACTAAAGACATCAGGAGGCAGCGGCAAGTATCAGATTTACTAGCCGCGGTGAGGCTGCCCTCGGCGGATACATGAGTTCTGAACACCCGGTGTTCACGTGGAGCTCACGGCTCCGAAATCGGCGAAGCAAACTTTTAAATAGGCGCTCTCTTTTTTAATATACAGCATATTTGTGTTTTAAACTACTATATTCTCGCCTGAAATATTCTTAAAACTGCTTTTCATGGCACAATAACAGCAATCCAATAACAGCAACCCAACAGCAATCCCCTCCACCAATGCAGAGACTGGAGCCGCCTGGCAAATTCGCGTCTGTTGTAAACGCGAATGAAGCGAATTGTACGCGCGAATGAAGCGAGTAAACTCAAAATGTTCACGCGTCTAACTACGCGCAAATAGCGCGATTTATTCACGCAATTCACGTCCGGTGTGAACGCACCATTAGTGTATCGAAGGAAGACGGGCACCGTGAACTGTGGTGTACTCCGCTGCCCTCCGAAGCCCTGAGGGTGACACTACGATGCTCCGGTCCCAGATAAGCTAAATATACCTTTTGCGCAGATAAGTGCACAAGCAACAGGGTGACTCACCCATCTCTCTTTTTTGTCTTTGCTTTAACACATAACAAGAGACACACAAATAGTGCTTCGACGAATGGCAGAAAGCTGAAGCCGGCAGCATTCCATGTGCTTTTATGCTTCCAGGCCACCTGCCTCTGACGCCTCACCAATTTATTGGACTGATTGCACACACGATTCAGAGCAGTCACACTGGAGGCGTTCCCCATTGTTTGACGCGGCTCGAGTTCCTGAAAAGGAACTCAGTGAGGAAGAAGAAATGACATTCTAAATACTGCATATCTAACTGCTAGTTGCTAGGCAACCATACATCCCATCCATCATATAATTACACAAAATGCAATTAGCCACAGACCCTTAACACAGGCAAAGTGTGGTGGGTTTATACTACAGGGATAAAAAGTTACAGCTGTTCACATTGTGTGCGTATAATAAGAAAAACAGGCTGGAGGAGCGGCAGCACCACGACCTGCCAACTGATGGGAACTCAGCTCACTTTTGTTAGAGGCCATATTGAATTCCAACCAGAAGAAAAAAGACCATGTTGAGGGAGCGGATCAAGTGTCCAAAACCCCTCCAAACACACACACACAGACACACACTCTCAGTAAAAAGTGTAGGGAAGCTGATAAATTCTTAATCCTCTTCACCATATGCACCTATTGTTCTTTCTCATAAAGGCTTTCTGTTGGCCCGAAAACATGCAACCCTGTCTGCATTGTTCTGGAAAGTGTCAGATGGTCTGTGTGTGTGTGAACACAATGAGCTCTAGGAACACACTAATTATCGGTGGGTCACATGTTTGGGTCATATGTTACAAGAGGAAACGTTCATTTCCAAACAGTGCTAAATGAGTGTTAGCTGCAGCTTCTGTTCTGCTTCCTCTACACTTACATTTATGGGTTTTGCAAATTCTGTAATGACTTCCAGTGGATTTAGTCATTGTGTGAGTGTGTGTGTTCCTCCATCAAGAGATGAAAAAGAAGTGAAAAAGAAGTATGTTAGCACACTTTTAATACCGAATGAATTATTGCTTAAAAATAAGTTGCTTAAGTCTAAGGATTTCAGACACTTAATTGTGTGTCATTTATATACAATTAAATGAAAACGTGTTTGGAAAATGTACTTTAAATATATATTTAAGGCAATTAGCTGAAATTTAAAGGCAATTAGCATTTCAAATATATTAATTTTAAATGCAATGTTGAATACTTCACGCACTGAGGGTTATTATGGTTAAATACAACTAAAACTACACTACTTACCTGAAATACAATTTAATATATGAAATAAGTTAAATAAAAAAACATTTTATTTTAACTGGTTGTCAAAGAAACATTTCTAATTTTAGGTTTAAAATACGTTCTGAAATAACTAAAACCAATCAATTAAACTGTCAGAAATATATTTTTAAAATGATCACAGTACTGTATATCAGTAAAATTAAAATACCACTGCATGTACTTTAGTGTGTTAGTCACTACTTGGTCTCATGCCACACACATACCTTGGTGCACTTTTCAGCGAGACACAAAAATACGTACCAATAAGTTTCCAAAAGAAATAAACACTAGATGCTGTAAAACTCTCACAGCTTTATTCCTGTTCTCACAAGTTTACAAGGTTTTAATGCTTTAATAAAGCATAATTTTCGCACAATTACTTCAAAACAATATAAATACGCTGGGAGATTTAAAAACTGATTCCTTTGAATGTTATCATCGCACATAATCATATCTATTTGTTTTCAGAGACGCTAGATTGGTTCGGTAGCTCAGAGATGTACTGTACTGAACCTTCACAGACAAGCTCCGGTTCAATCCTGTGAAAAAAACAGTTCAGATCTGTGTAAAAGGAAGTTGAAATGACACAGTTGCATCAAGAAATGTGTTTTTGTATCATTTTAGCATTTGTTAACACTACTGGGTAGGTTTAGGATTGGATTTGGTCTAGGGCATATTTCCAACAAGGATTAACTTTTAGAGACAGTCCATGGATATTATAAATCTGAACCACCGCAATATACTGTATAAATAATAAATGTAGTACAAATGTACTTGGGTTCACGTATTGAACCTGTATTTTAGCAGCACTCAGTTGACATTTCTCTTTTTACATATTTTATGAGACCAGGTTAGTTAGTCAACATTAATTTTACTTTTTTTAAAAACTATTTATTTATTTATTTTATGTACTTCAAAAAAAAAAAAAAAAAAAAAATCAAGTGAACCTTGACATAAAATGTGCTTCAAAATGAAACTTAATTTGAAGGTCACTTTTTAAATCGCTTAACTTTTCTGTCATTAATATTACCTACAAGTATTTAATATTACCTAAAGTATGTTTTTTTAAATGTAAACTACCAGTGCATATTCAGTACAACTAAGCACACTTATTTTTACCAAAATAGGCCAGCTCATGGCAAGTTAAGACCAGCAAACCACCACAGGCTAGTCTCAGCTCTTTTTTCAGCAGGAGAGTCTCTTAAGCCGATCTGCTTTGCTGCGTTCAGGGAGAACTGAAAAAGTGCCAATCTGTCAGACAGAGTTCACTAAACGCCAACGACAGAGCGCTAGTCTGCTGCTCCTTAGAGTGTAAGTCGCACACACACACACACACACACACACAAACAAAACCTAGTTTGTTAGTTTGGTCTACGTGGACGTGAGTTTGTGTTGGATGTGGCGGTCTGGATGATTAATGCTGCATGTAAATCACACAGGTTGTGTCCTATTAGCATGAAAAGAACAAATGAGCAGAAATGGAGGTAGTCCTTTTGATTATGAAAAGCTTGTGTGTTTGTGTGTTGTGTAGACCACGGTCTCATTCAATTATGATGCTGTATGTACTCACAGAACAGCCTCAAGAAGGAAATTGAAACAAGATGCCAAAAGGCAAACAGCTTAGCATCTATACACACAATCACAAAGCGTTCAAGAATGTATATGACAGGAGACACGTGTTCATGCACACAGCTTTGTGTTGAGGAATTTAAGTGTGTGTGTGTGTGTGTGTCTCATCTGATAAGCGGCTAAAATGGGTCTCTAAAACAAATGTGCAGTTGTTTCACTCCTGAATCTCCACATGCTCACAATAAAAATATTATCGGCTTTCGTTTCTAATCTTTCCATCTGTTTATTTCTCTATTAATTTATCTTCTATGTTGGATAGAACACCTAAAACCTAAAAAATGAAACAAAAAAACACATTTGTGTTGAACTTGTTTTGAAGTGTTATTATTTTAAATGAGATTTTAGTGATATTGTTCCTGCTATTTTTTTATTAAAAGGTTTAATATGTTAAACTGTCTCCTTTTTTTCATTTATATTAGTTTTTCCTGTCTTTAAATATGTTAATATTGCTTTTATTATTTTTTTGTTTGTTTTAATTTGCTATTTTACTATTTCAAGTTAAAATGTAACACGCACACACATTAATTGATTAATTAAACTAAATGTGGCTGTGATTGCTGTGAAATGCTATATTCTGTGAAACAGAATATTTAAAGCTATTATTGAGTTATATGAGAACTTATTAAGTAGACATTAATAGAAGCTTCAGAAAGAATATTTTATTTGATTCAACATAATTTATAAACACAAACATTTAGGCTACAACAACCTAAAATGGAACATGAAAGAACATAATATGACAAACATCTGAGTATTTTTTCTTCATACAGTGAAAGTCAACGGTAACTAAAACAGATTCATTATTGACAGTCTGAAATATTTTATGCTGAACAAAAGAAAGTAAGGCATTCAGGTATGAAATGGCATGAGGATGACCAAATGATGACAGAATCCTTTTAAAGTTTGGTTTTGTTTTGTTTTAAATAAATGAAAAGATACTGTAAAGAACAAACAAACTCCAGCAGGTGGCGGTTTGTATGAGTCATTAATTCACTTGATTCGTTCAAACAACTGATTCATTCAAAAAATAATTAAACAGCTCTCTCTATGAATGAGCCTTTAAATCATTCGTTCACACAATTCAGTTAAAAATAAAGATTCATTTAGAAAATTCACGCCACTGTGTTGCTGTCAAACAATATAAATAAAGTATTTGTTTGCATAATATGTCTGTGTTTTGTGTATAATTATTTTGTATATATGAATAGGCACTGATACAGCAAATATTTTGAAAACATTGTCATGTGTTTATATGTCTATTAAATTATATTCATGTAATTTATAAATAAATATATTTAATATATAATTTTAGAAGTATATATAAACTTTTATTTGGGAAAGTGATTAATCACAGGAAATCATTTGATAGCACTATAAACTATACGTTTTGTGTTGTGTTCTTTTAGTTTACTGTAAAAACCCAGCTCCAGACTGGTTTAGGTGGTCAGTCTTAGAGTTTAAACTGGTTTTAAGTGGCCGTTCCTGCAAAGCATCAGCAAAACTGTGATTAGATATCGAGCTGCAGCTTTTATCATCCTGATCATACAGTATGTATTAGACAGTGCTGAGTATTAAATATTGAGTGCTGTAAATCTTACTATCACACCGTTCTAACATCACACACGTCTCACCCATCACCTTATGTCCTCTAGTTCCAGAGATGTGTGCGTTTATGAGTGTGTGTGTGACCGTACAAAATCACTTGAGTGCAGTTTTTGATCCAGCAGTTTTTACTTGAGAAAAAGTTGTACACTTGACTGCATTGGATAAGATGACTGAATAATTAATGCATGAGATCTGCAGAAGTAAGACACTGTTGGTTTGGAGTTGACTTATTAAATACAGGGTCACTTGAGTGTGTGTGTGTGTGTGTGTGTGAGCAAATGAAAATAACAGAGCAAAACAACTCTGAGTCAAACTGGTGCTTGTGCTCAATCGCCTCAAGCTTTACTGAAGAAATACATATCACACACGTATTACAGGCACACAAACACAACATACACACAAGTGCACTTATTTACTGAAGATAAAGACACACCTAAAACTATATATAATTTTTTTTTCCATAAAAAGCTTATTTATTTGTTCCAAAACACACATACACACACATCTGTGCAAACAGTAACTATTTGAACACAAACATGCAGTATATACACACACGTGTATCTACACACCATGTGCACACACTTACACTTATGAGTGAGTCTAATGAAAAAATGGGTCATATTTCACTCACAACGTAAAACATAAATTAAATCATATTTGTGACCCTGGACAACAAAACCAGTCATAAGTGTTAATTTTCAGAAATCAACATTTATACATGATCTGAAAGTTGAATGAAGGAATGACACATTTATATCGCGCTTTACTGAGTGCGTCTCTGAGGATCTTATCAATGCATATTACTGAACGTAACTTATAAAGGGTAGACAATGACATTAATTAATACGACACACTTGAACACGACAGACAATTAACAGAAACTGGGTCACACTGAGCACATGGTGAAATGACAACAAACAGTGCAGGGGCGTTACACATACAATGTACTTCTGGCTATTGCTACAAATTACTTTAAGCGACTTAAGACTGGTTTTGTGCTCCAGGGTCACATTTTAAAAGGCATGTAAAAAGACAAAAATGCTTTGCTTCTAATAACCTTAAAAATATGTATTTAGTAATAGGACAATTAATGTTAACTAAAACTAAAACCATAAAACATTTTTTACTTAAAATAAAAGTATAAGCTTATTTAAAAAAAAAAATAAAAACTATTTTTATTTATTTTCATATTTCTGTTTAGTTTAACTTGAAGTAGCCACTACAATAAACACAAACTAAAACTAATGAATACAAGTTAATTAGAAGACACATAGATTAACTTATATTTTTTAATTTATCATTTATAATATATATATATATGTGTGTGTGTATGTGTGTAGTACTATTAAACAAAACACTATTAAAAATGACAAAACAGTGGTGGTAGTTATCATTGGATTGAATGATAAAATACAAAATATCGAGACACAAGAATAATATAAAAATAATTAGTAATATTTTTTGTCACATAGCAGTGAATGTTTATTAATTCATTCTTATATCTATATGTATTTTTATTTATTTATTTATTTTATTTATTTTGTCACAATGCATGCAGCTTGTACCAGCAAAATCCTCCAGCATTTTCCTATTGGCACGTTCTGATCTATTACACTCTATTACACAGTCTGTTTCCGTTCCTAATGCTTTAATGTAAAGAACAGCTGAGCACAGATGACATCATTCACTGGAAATCTCGAAACACATCCGTGCTTCATCCGGATGAACTCCAGAGTGCCTGATATCTGGAAACATGGCGAATATTGATCAGCTCCAAGATATAATCAAACATGACAGCGCGTTTGTAACCCATCCTACATCTACGCAGCTAATAAAGACACCAGGAATGTGCAGCCGTCGGCCTGCTAACGCAATCAGAGCTTCATTTACAGAGATTTCCAGGAAAACGACACCAGATACGAGTCGGCAAATGAGATACAGACAGAAGCAGAGGAAGAAACAAGGAAACTGTTTGTGAGTGTGACAGCTGTCGTTTCTCTTTGCATAAGAAAAAACGCTTCTGCAATCACTTGACAAGTATGACAAGTGTGTGTGTGTGTGAGTCCACGAGAGAGATGACACACAAACAAGCTGCTATCTCCCACATCCGAAGTAGATTTAAAGTGCTAGAAAAAGTTTTGAAATGCAAATAAAGGTAGAAGTGTAATTTAACGGACGCACTTCTCCTCGCAGAACGTGTCTATCACACACATTCACACAGGAAGAGGCAGAAACGTCCTGCTTTCACAGCTCGCTCGGGCTCATTGTATCTGGAGTTACTTAAAATTCAGAGATCCAAATGAGAGTCGGCGAGCGGGATGAAGAAAACAAACAAAAACGCCTGCACGCAAATGCATTCAAATGTGTTACACGAGCAGAAAACTAACATCCAGAGATCCAGAGTCAGCTTCCACTGAATAACCCTAAACCCTTGCCAAGGAAACGTCTATACACATACTGTACACACACACCTACAACATCAACAAAGACATTAGTAAAGTGTCTACTTTTCAAGTTTTTTTGAGAAAACAATGTCAACATTTGGTTGAAATAACATTGTCATTCAGTGTAACACATTATTTATTACATGCTTATTATTACTTGTACATATTAAAATATGAAAAAGAATAAGGAGCATATTATATTGTGTTTTAGATTAGTAAGAAATTCTTACTGACAAATAGGTAAAACCTAATATAGTGTCAAAGGTAAAAAAATACAAATATGAATTAGTATCTGAGGTGACAGTCTTTTAAAATGTCTCGAATGGGTTTTTGTTGTAAATATGCCTGACAAGATTGTTACACTAAATTACATTTTAGTGGGTGTTTTCTAAATCAGAAAAATTGCTTAAAACATTTTTCATTTTACACCCATTATATTATTATACCCATTACATATAATCCCTTCCTGCTACTTTAACTAAAACTAAAACTAAATAAATAAATAAAAGAACAAAATCGTTTTAATTATACACATTTTTAATCTTTTTTTTACAGCTGGTAAATATTGTTGCACAGCAACTTGAAGTACTAAAACTTAAAATAAATCAATAAACAAACCACTAAATAAAATTAATAAAAAATAAATAAAACAAAACTATCAAAGACAATAAAAAATACACAACAATATTATTAAAAATATAAACATTGAAAATAAAATCATAGTCTAATTTAAAATATTACAACAAATTACAACAATCAAAGTTAAAGAATCCTGCAGTGTTTTACAAAAAATTATATATATTTTTTTTTTTCAACTTTTACATTTAATTCAATGAGTTAATTGGAGTTTCATTGTAGTTTTTTATTGTAATTTACTTATAATGAAAATGTTCTTCTACTTTTTCAAATATAAAATATACAATAGTATATCAATGACAAAACAACACTTGCTGGTAGCTTTTAAACCAATTTTGACTGCATTGAAACATCTTTAAATAACAAGCTTATACCTGACCCAGCTAAAGACTGATACCGGTATGTTTTGTTCAGATGTGCACACATGCATTGCATTATGGGAAATAACTATATGCTCTGTTTGGTTTACAGAAAGTATAATTATGTATAGCACTTGCCATCAATCCTTTCTTCCAATCACACGACTGGGATGCAATGAAACGCACCGATCCAAGCAGACCAAGTGTTTCTCTTTCCTGAGGCTCAGAAACAGGGAAACGGGTCTAAATGAGCTCTAATATGTTCTCCTCGTACGAGAGCCATCAGGTCCGCAGCTTTCTCCGCTGTTTCTAACCGCTCATCTTGTTAAGCCAACACTATTATAGCCACAAATCCCTGCAGTCAAAATAACTTTAAAATGCACTAATTAAGAGAAGAAGAAGTGGGAGAGCTTCGGTGGAATTAATTAGACACTTCTCACGCTATTAGCAACTGTCCCCGAACAAAGAAATTAAGAGCGTCAAAAATATCCTGACTGACACAAAACTATTCTTGATCATTTCTCTTGGTATATTCATCCGAGATGTTATAGTCTGGAGACCAGTGATAATGTAAACCAGGAAGAATGAAAGAATCGGACATTTCTAAGGATGAAAAACAAACCGTTTTTTTTTTTTTAGAAGAAATAAAGTTGCATGTGGTTGAAAGTGACTCAAGTAAATGATGATTTTGGATGAATTATCCCTATAAGTTGCATGAAAACCTTACAAAATGAGGGAAGACAACATAATGAGAAGCATTTCTGAGTGAAAAAAATATGCTCAGGTGAAAATACAGTAAAATATAATTCATTCAAAGCTGAAATGTTCAGTCTGTTTAATTATTGTAATTAGCCCAACCAACCTGTTCTCACAGAACTGCGTAATGCATCTTAAAGCATAATTCCATGTTAGTATCACGTAATGTTAAAAAATTGCGTGATGGGCTCACGTTAAAGATTACAATGTAATTCAGTGACAGGCATCAGCCGTGATCCACGCACTAGGGATGTGCATCTCCATCACCGAGGCCGATGCGATACGCATCTCGATGCATAGCCAACGATACGATACATGAAAG
>JAUCNO010001819.1:21197768-21213356 GCA_032353835.1 Enteromius viviparus
TAGAAACACCATTACGCCTATGGAGAGTCCCCACGAAGATGGCAAACCAGACATGTGTGTGTGTGTGTGTGTGTGTGCTGAAAAAGAAGTACCTTTCTCATAGACCAAGTCTGCATTTACTTGATTAAAAAAATATGTATTTCAGTGATCAAATCAATCTAAAATGCTGATATGTTGCTCAAGAAACTAGTCTTTTTATTATTATTATTATTATAAAACGTAGAATATTAGCAGTAGATACAACTTCACATGATGTTAATCATTTGCATTCATGCAAACTGCTTTTGTAAGGATTTTTTTTAACTTTCACTATTGCAGCACACAAGTTTGCCCTTCGAATTTCACAAAAAATATACATCATAAACAATAAAGCACTGCAGACATCAATCTTGCACAAAAGCTTCAGCAGCGAACGCTTCTTTGCTCTTGAAAGGACGAAAACACTCCCACAGGTAATTTAATTACCGCAGTAAGTTTCAGTATCTACAGGCTTTAAACATGAGCGCTGCTTCCCTTTTCCTCTTCACAGCAGAGCAGAGCTGGAGACGGTAAAATCGCTGGATGTGTGTGCGCTTATAAGTCCATTTGTCAGAGCGTTCGGGGGAATTTGTGTTTTGTTTTGTTTTTTCCGACTGTTGCATGTCGAATGGAAAACAGAGCAATGCAGCTCATTAGCTTTTTTAATTAGACGAGCCTTATTACATGGATACCCACAAACAAATGGTAAATAAAAAATGATTGACCTCATGCTATTAGGCATCTCTGTGTCTAATTTTCTCTCTAAATCCCTCTTTCCTACTTCTGCTGCTCTGCTTTATTTCTCCCTGATCTACAATTACGCTCCTCTCTGTCCAGCATCGGCGGCCAAATATCCTCTGAAATGATGGCAGAACCTCTAATCGCCTATTATGGCCATTTTCTGTTCAAGGAAGAGCTAAGCTGGTTTTGCCAAATCAACTTCAGGGTTTATATTGTTTCAAAAATGTAGTAAGCTACCTACATAGACCACATTACAAGTTGCACTACTGAGGGTCGTTAAAATAAGAAGACAACATAACCAAGCTGACATGTTTAACAAGGCAAAAGCTTACAACGGCTGCGAAATTGTACTGTTTTCCCCAACAGGCGTTATTATTTGCTTACTAGAGAATCATGCTGTCAGCTTAACAACATTCGATTGGCATCAAATATTGCCCTTTGCATCCTGTATATTGTGTGTCTCTTCATTTGTTTTTTGTTAAAACACTTTTCTGCTTTTCGATATAAAATATCTGCCATTTGAAACCACAGTTTTATTTCTTCGTTTTTCATTTTTAAAGCAATGGAAGTGTAAGACTCACCAAGAGTTGCAGGCTCCAGCACACTGGCCAATAGCAGCACTTGTAAAACCCCCATGGCCCCACCCCTCATTCTGGATTGGATGGTTTGAGTGTGGCTCCTCCCCTTCCAGTGGATTGGTTGAGGGAGAACGAAGAGAGTTCTTTCTTTCCAATTATAAAGTCACCTATAAACAGAGAAACAAGAAAAGGTTATTAAATTGTCAGTACTGATACAAAACTACATCAAAACTACAACACAAAGAAAAATTATCTGTCTATCTGTGTGTGTGTGTGTGTGTGTGTGTGTGTCAAGTCAAGTCAAGTCAAGTCACTTTTATTTATATAGCACTTTTAACAATACAGATTGTAGCAAAGCACTGAACATTATCAAATAGTGTGTGTGTATGTATGGGTAGTTGACAAATAAAAATGTATCTTCGTCCTATGGTATGGCAGTAAAAATGTTCATCAAATGTGTGCATCCATATTCTTAGAGTAAAAATAACATAATAGAGGTTTAGCATTACTTGATCTTATTGTCAGTCTTATTTCTGTTATCCAATGCTTGTTTAGTTGTAGTTAAAAACAATACCGTCGTAAAATGCAAAAATCCTCTCCATCTCCATATCTCAATTTAAAGCAGTGCAGAGTGGCTGCTCAGTTAAAAGCGCAGTAAGATATCATGCTACAACCCATTAAAGTAGTAAAGTGCTGTAAAGAGTTTGTCAATAATTGAGTGTAATTTATCATGGTATTACTACACTTGAGACCATCACTGTATCACAAAACCAGCTCAGTATGTCCGACGTGTCAATCTGAAACACACAGTATTTGACACGGTTTCCCAGAAGACAAGTGAGCGATTGCTCCGACAGCTGATGACAGTGACGGACCTTTCCAGGTCAAAGGTCAGCTGACACAGACATTTTCACTCATCAAAAACAAAAAAAATCTGGTCAAAACATTCTCCTGCAGGCAGTGAAAGACTAAATAACTCCACATATACGTATGCATGGGAACTAAGAGGTGTGTCCCATGATGTTCGCACTATTGCTTTAGTGTTAATTGGGAAATAACACCAAACTATGATCATAACAGGCGTAAAGAGACACTGTGGTGCAGATAGAGCAACACACATCAACACTTTTACAGATCTGCAGCCATGTCTAAGTGCATTGTGAGACCTTTCAGATAAACCCTGCTCACAAACAAGCCTTTCCACACCTCTCTCACCCACTCTCTCTCTCTCTGTTTTTCCTGTGCAATCCCGTTGTGCCGTGGCTCTCGGGATCCGGCTGATATAGAATCTGGAATGCCGGAGTGCTGCAGTGAATATGAATAGGTGCTGATCTTTACAGATTCCTCAAACCTCCAGAAACATTTCAGACTGAACTAAACCAACACTAGGGCAGAGCAAGGTTAGACTTTCTACTCCATAAAAGACAGCCGTGACAGATATAAAGACATTTAAGATGTGTGTGTGTGTATGTATGTATGTAAAGTGTGTATAAACATTAAAGTGGACATTCAACAGAGACTGCCCTGCACTTAGTTGCTGAGTCATAAGACTGGCAAGAGTCTGTCCTCTGCTTTTGATACGGTTAACCACCAGATCCTGCAGTCAACCCTATTGGCAAAGTGTCAGCAACCACACTTCAGTGGTCCTTCAAAGTATCTTGGAAAGGTCAGGTGTCCAAGTCACAACATCTAACTACTGGGGTGCCACAGGGCTCAGTTCTTGGACCACTTCTCTTCTCCATCTATACGGCATCACTAGGATCTGTAATTCATAAACATGACTTTTCATATGACTGTTATTAAGATGACACTCTACCTCTCATTCCACCCTAATGATCCGACGATAGGTGCTTGCATCTCAGCCTCACATAACAGACACTTCTTGCTGGATGAAGGACCATCACCTTAAACTCAACTTTGCCCAGACAGAACTGCTAGTGGTTCCATCACTTCATCACAGTTTCACCATTAGGAGACTCCTCCAACAATAGCCAGAAATCTAGGATTTGTGATTGATGATCAGCTGACTTTCTCAGACCAAACTGATAAAACTGTCCGGTTCTGCAGATTCTTCTTCTTCTTAAACATCAAGAAGATTAGGCTCCTTTTTTCAGTCTATTGGCAAGTTTTTCAGCCAGTTCTATCAAACCTTTACAATTAATCCAGATGTAATTTGTAAAATAATCTGCTAGATGAGTTCATGTAAATGTGAATTTATGTGTGCACTTAGCATATGCATTTATCCAAAGCAATTCCATTTTAATCCATTATATTACACAAAAATAAAAAATAAAATAGTATATTAATAGACTAAAACTTCAAAAAAAAATCGAATAAAATTTAAATCTAAAAATAAAAACAAATTATAGCATTAATCAAATATTATATTGGTACTGTATATAGATAAAACTAAAAGAACACCACAAGTTAAAATAATGTATTAATAATAAATGCGATCATAATTTATCAAATATTAAAATAACGTTTTAATAAACTTTTCACCACAAAAATTGCTCAACTCAGCTCCAAAAATAATAAGATCATTCTTCTGTTGTCTGGGAAATCATAGCATGATTCAAAATCTTGCGTACCATGTTTTTAAAGTAAACATTTTTTCCACTGTACCTTTATAATGAGTGAGAGAGAGTGTGTGTGTGTGTGTGTGTGTGTACTGTAATGTGTGCAGACTGTAATCAGCCAATCGGAGCAGAGGAGAGCAGGATGCTGGGAGATGCAGAGGACCAAGCGAGGCTTGAATCCCGAGTGTCAGCGCAAGGCTTTTTTGAACCATAATTCCCAGTCGTCAGCGAATGCGTTTGGCTTTTCGCTCTGTGTCACACACTTCCAGAGAGAAACAGCTTTACACACACATGCACACAAACAATTCAGCTCATCACGAGCCATGGCGGAGGGATTTGAGCTAAACGTGCTTCGCTACGTCTAAATGAGGGTGAGATTCTTCAGAAATTATCACGTACGCTTACACCTCTCACGCGACACCAAACCAATGCATTCGCACTCACTCTTCTTCTCCACATTCACCAAAGTGAAGTTAGCTTCCGCTGAGGCCCGACGCCAATCTGGGGAAGACATCGGGCCAGAAACACGCTCATTAACTCACAAACTGCCTTTGGATCTTCGTCAACTTAAAATTAGCACAGGAACTGTTTTAAGGTCTTACACTCGCCAGCGTTTACATATGCTCAAAGACGCACGCATGCAAACACGAGTCTGGCGAGAGAAGACGACCTCTTGGCACACACTCCACTGAACACACACACAGCATTCCCTAATTAATGGTATTAATGTTTTTGTGATGGTCTCAGATATTTAACTACAGCCTAAGTACTGTAAGAGGATATATGAGATCGCCTGCAATCTCTATTGCAATCAATACTTTCTTTCAGATCTCTGTCCAACTGTGCACTGTTTTAGTATTATTTACATGCTATTACTGTGTTTATTAATATAATTTAATACAAAATTAGCTTTTTTTATTATTATTTCCTGTTTTTATTTTAACTTTAATGTGCATTTAAAGACACATTTATTAATTTTAAATAACAATAATTTATTTTATTTCACCTTTGTTTTAATAATTAAAAAATATTTTTATAGTTTAGTTAACAATAACATTAAACATTGCCTTTTTTTCGCCACGGTGAAATGGTTTAAATTTAATGTCATTGGCTTTAACACTTTTTTTCTTCTTCAGTTGTACATGTACAGTAATACATGGGTTGTTTTTTTTGTGTGTGTGTTTGTTTTTGGCTAGACCTTATTATATTCTATTTCCTGAATAGAATTAAGATTTTAACAAAACTTGCTAAAACAAAACTTTGAACTTCAAAAATTACATAAATAAATGAATAGCCTGTACAGGATTTGGCGCTTGTTAAAATACTCAGAATCTGCCATCTTCAGAGCTCTGGTGGTGTAGTTTGAGGAACAATCAAACTTTTAACGAACGGCACAGATAGAAGTTTGTCAGACGCACCGCTCTCATCCACACATCTTCATATCTGCACATCTGTGTGTGTGTGTGTAAGTAGGACAGAGTCCAGATCATGATAACGATCAGGGTGTGTGTGGTTTTCCTCTAATAGTGAGCCATGTGGAGTGACACCAGCTTTCATTAGCAAGAGCTTCACTCACACAAACACACACGGAGAAACGCGATCCTGCCGTTATCTGATGGAGCTGAATAACCTCAATCCCACTTGATGCTTACAGTCTTTCAAAAGGCCCAGCGCTATTCATATTCCTCAAACAGGTTACTGTCACCTATAGTGGTTCAAGCACTAGACCTCAGCGACTGACAACAAAAGAAGATATTTAGAAGAATGCTGGTGGCAGAACAGCTTTGGTTTGGTTTAAATTAGCCAGTGTTTGCATGAGCAAGAACATCTGAAGAAAAAGTACAAATTTTGCATTTATCTTTAAGAGATGTGCACCGAACAACATTGAAATGAACATGCGGCGCTCCATTTGCACAAATTAAAAAATCCTGATATTTAAACGTACCCAAATCTGGATGTCTTGCAAAGCAGTCAAATCAAAT
The DNA here is from genome assembly GCA_032353835.1 of Enteromius viviparus. NCBI lineage: Eukaryota > Metazoa > Chordata > Actinopteri > Cypriniformes > Cyprinidae > Enteromius > Enteromius viviparus. The sequence continues at coordinate 21,203,667 of JAUCNO010001819.1, forward strand.
TTATTCATGTAGTGCTTTTCATGATAAACAAAGCAGCTGGGTTTATATATATATATATACTTTTTTATATTTTATATTATTGTGCAGATTTAAGCTGGACAACTGTTCAAGCAGCTTTGGTAGATAGCATATATTGTAAGAGTGCTATATGCATTTCAAAGTTAGACATACAGCTTCACGTATAAAATAAAATGCTGTTGTTTTGTTGAGGAAATGCAAATATAATTCATCAGTAGGGATCCAAAATTGCCGAACACTCGAACTTACTCAAGAAACACACTCTTGTCTTAAAAAAGTGAAATCATGGGTGCATTGGATTTGCACTCGTTCCCTCGCTTTGCATAATTTTCCATCGTGGATAGAGAGTCAAAACAATTCCTCTAGACACACACAGCCATTCAAATCAGTGTTCATGCTCACAATCACGCCAAGAAACGGGCCGCATTTACACTATTTATCATGACTAGCAGAAAAACTACCACACATTTGGGTTCTCTGGGACAAACAGAAATTACATGAACCCAAATAGTGTCAATATACCTAATTTTACTTTTATAATATACCAACAACCACTTAAAAAAATACTTTATGGCTACATCTTTTGGAGATGTGTGTGTGTGTGTTATAATGTTGTTGTAATGAGTGAGGTTTTAATGGTCGCCACAAGAAAGGCACCTCCAACAAATGTAGATTCCTGTAATAACATCATTGAAAACAGTCCAATTAGCGTAAAGTCTGCGAATGCACACACAGGAAGAAAGTGAGGCGAAATCATCTGTTGTTGTTGCTGCTGCTGCAATCTGAGTCACTCACACCCTGAGCGTTTGCAAATGATTTTCCGCGAGTTTTGTTTTGCTTATTCTGTGCCTCACACATTCAACCACAGACAGAACGTTTAGACTTTCATTCTGCATTTCATTATTTCTTTTCTTTCTTTCTGCATTTAACATTTATCAATTCCTTCCTTGCTGAATTTCTTTTCACCGCATGTAACTGTAGTTTGATCTCTGTGCACTTATTTGGACAAAAGTCTCCTGCAGAGGGACTGAAAGACCAATCCATGTAGAGTTTTACAGTTACACACACACACACACACACACACAGACTGATTTCCCTCCTGCTGAGGGCGCAATATGGTCATCTGTGCGGGGAATCTGATTGGCAGCTGCGTCCCTCAATCACTGCCAGCGTCCAATCACACGCTCTCTGATCATGTGACCGCCAATCATTCTTCAACACACCTCTCCACCTCCATCTGTTCATCCATCTCTGCATCCTGGAGCTCTGTGTGTGTGTGGAGGGAGTTTAGCTCAGTCTGTCCAGCAGGACGAGGTGATATCATGTGTGGAGAAGAAGGTGCTGAGCCTGTCTCTCTTGTTCAGATCTATTGTTTCCACAAAGAAGAATGATAGTCTCTAAATCATCTCACATCTTCTGAGGAGCTTCTCTCATCTCTCAATCAGCTTCGGATTGCATTGCATTATATGCTTGGATCACTTCAATCTCATTTTAAGATTATTAATTTTTTATTGAAGAACAATAAGCAAATTGCTTATTGTTGGTCAGAGCGAGACAAAATATTCTCCATATCCCCACTATATCACAAAAACCTGATGGATCAAATATGATACTCAACAACAACAGAAGATATACAAACTAGTGGTTAAATAAAGTACACACACACACATTCATACACAATACACACACACATTCATACCCGAACTATTGAAAAATGTACTTTATCTAGCAATAGTTTATCCATGTAGAGATAAGCAAGAACCATCACACAGAGAGTAAATATTAGATTAACACCAAAAACTAAAATAAACACCCTTAATACTGTGCTTATCAGCACTGAAATATAAGGGTTATTGAAGGTTATTAAAGTTTGCGGAGGACCAGAAGAGGTCTGGCTGAAGAGTCGTGCCAAATAACAAGCAGGGCTTTATAAAAGCATAATGATCATCCGAGCACTTTAAAGATGCGGTTTATAAAGCAGAAAAGACATTTAAAAGATCTGCCAGCATCTTTGAGAAAAACTGAAGTACACCTTCCTTTTTAATCCTTTCTTTGTTTTTTCTTAAACCATTTATAGAGTGAAGTGAACGTGTTTGAACACAAGAGCAAAACATAATCTTTAAAGGATTGAGAAGGCCCTGATAAAGCCAAACAATAAAGAGATATAAAGGTTTTTATAAATGTTTAGGGTCAATACGAAGTCTGAATGAATGTGATCAAAAATACGGTACAAATAGTCAAATATTACAGCAGTAACAGTAAAATCTAATTTGTAATTATGTTAAAAACTGCACAATATTTTTGTGAAAACCGTGATGCATTTCACTCGTTCAAAAGAACAGCATTTATTTCCATTATAAATATCACTACCGTCATTTTGATTAAATTAATGCATAATTAAATAATCTTAATGACCAAAACTTTTACTTTTATAATTTTATTGTTTTCAACAATTCCATCAATGCACATCCATCATCCATCCATATCCAACATGCAAAAAAATGGCAAAAGTTGCATATTAGCTTCCAAACTGAGCGGTTTGAAGGCATTTGAGCAGCTCTGGATTCAGCCTTTAAATCCCCGTCCTGTGCCTGGGAAGGCAGCATGTTTGTCACTGAATCCAAACTGGTCCCAAAACCAGACAAATTACCATCCCTGACTGCTCACACACACACACACACACACACACAGGCAGAATGACTCAGACCGCACCAATTAGCCACTGCACTGATATTTTCAGAGGGTGTAATTATGAAGCGGGACGCAGTCCAGAGCAGAAACGACAGCGGACATTTTGGACGCTTGAGACCAATATTAACACAGACACAGAGAGAGAAACATATCAGAGAAGCAATTGGAATGAACTAATTTAACTAACATAATTAACTAAGCACAACTATCTATTATTTGGCGCTTGTTTGTTTATTAAAGTCGACATGAAGCAGCATTCACAACACATTTTATTTGCAGAATGTGATGTGTTTTATAGTTAGTTAGCAGGATAATTAACAAGGAAAAATGTGGGGTGGGACTTGAATTCACACGCTGAGATTGTAAAAAGTGGGTATTTCATGCCAGAATGCCATTATAGCATGGCAAGCTTTCAGAAACCATGCACAGCACTTACAAAAGTAGCCTAAAATAGTGCTCAAATTAATATTTGCCCATTGGTTAACCTTTCTTTACATCCGCCGAGAGGAAATTTGTTTCAGAAGGAGAACAAGTAATTATATTTGGATGAAAGATAACAAAGACAAACATCTTTTTATATTATAATAACAACATGCAATGAAGAATCGCGCACAATAAGACCAGGAACACGTATTAAGAAAGAGCACGGGCCAGTATTAGATTTCACGTGGGCTTCGATTTATTTCTGTATTTATTGTGTTATGAAAATGCAAATGATCACCCTTCTGTTTTTTTTTAAAGGAAATAATTGGTGAGTGTTTTGCGTTTGCTTCGGGGTTTGGACAGCGAGCGCACACACACACACACACACACAGAATAATCACAGCATTATGAGGCAAACATACAGTCAAATCTCTGATCATAAAAGGAGATTTTATCTGCGCCGCTGTGAAACTGTTTTCAGCCATCGTGATTCCATCTAACGAAAAAATATTCTGTGGACGGCGACTGAGGAAAGTGCAGCCATTAATCACAGAGACAGAGAGAGAAAGGAGAGCGAGAGCGAGGGAAATTCACAATGAAGGAAAGCATTGTCTATTGTTCAGCGCATTCAAGAGCCAATCAGATGCTTTCTAATTACTAATGCATCAGCTTAATGGAAACTAAAATGATCAATGAACAAAAACCTCAAAAATAAAATCCTTTCAAACATTTATTTATTAATTTTACAATTAAGTTTGACCGAGGCTGATTTTCTTTGATCAAAATCATAAAAAATTATAAAAAAAACTTGAATAATGTCAAATATTTTTACAATTTACAACAATTGTTTTTTATGTTACTATATTGTGCATGTAATTTATTCTGGTGATCAAAGCTGGATTTTCAGCATCTTTTCTCCTGTCTTGAGCGTCACATGATCCTTCAGAAATCATCTTATATGATCATTTGCTGCTCAAGAACTTTTTGATTATTATCAATATTCATGCTGCCCAATATTTTTGTGGAAAATGTCCTACTTTTTTTGTTTTTTCAGGATCCTTTGATGAACAAAAAGCGCAAAACAATAGCATTTATTAAAAATATAAATCTTTTTTGCATCATCCATGTCTTTATTTTCACTTTTGATAAAACTGTTGTTCTTTAAGGATGCATTATTTCGTCCATTATTCAATTATCAAAAGAAAGAAAGGATAAGAATTGAAATAATTATTTCAAATAAAGAGGTTGATATGATGTGAATATAAAATATGTTATGAAAATATGATGAAATCTGTGATTGGTCCGTGTCAAATTACAGCCGGTCTGACTTAAAGGTACAGTTCAGCCAAAAATGAAAATCCATCATTCACTCGCCCCAAACCTGAAAGAAAAAATGACAATGAAAGTCAAGGGCTACCGTCAGCCATGTGGTTACCAACATTCTTCAAAACATATCTTTTTTTGTGTTTAACATCTTATAGAAAACCCCACAGGTTTGAAACCACGTGAGCGTGAGCGAATGATGACAGAATGCACATTTTTAGGGTGAACTATCCCTTTAAGACGCTTTTTCTCTGTGCAAAAAGCGACAAAAACAGATTGGTTGCTGGTCAAGGTAACTGGAAGTTGGTCTGGCACAGCGCAGGACTCTGAAAAGGCAAAAGATAATAGTAGAGGGAGGAGAGGCGCGCTTCAAAAGGAGTTATTTTACCTGCATATATTCACAAACAGCAAGAAAAAAAGCAGCATATCTCTTTTTCCATTTCTTTGGCTCTTATCTGTCTTTCTCGGTCGGTCCTTTGATGGTCTGCAGGGAATGCGGCCCTCAGCCTGAATAACTGCTCCTCCATTCACATTCAAAGCCAGCCGCGGATGAATGCGGCTCCCTCCACGCAGAGGCTTTTTATTGAGTAATATTTTCATCTTTTCATCTACAGGAAGATTGTAAATCGCACGGTTTCGGCGTGAGAAGAGAGACGAGCAGCACCGTATAAACCCTTGCGCTCGGCCGACGCATAATAAGACATGCAGAAATGCTCATAAACGTATAAACAACTTTTCTCTCGGCCGGATCTCTGGAGAGCAGGGGGTGTGTGTTTGCGCACGCGTTTATGCTAAAATTCAAAATGGCCAGAGCCGTTTTTCAAAAATTGATGACAGCCATGCATAAATTATGCAAAGATTTGTCCTTGTGCCAAGTAGCACATCTATGGAATAATGATGTTGGTGGACCAGGAGGGACGGAACCGGTGGAAAGGTATCCCAGCATGCTTTGCTCTCGCCGAGCACCTTGGGCAGCGGATGGTGATTTATACAGCTAAGCTCTGCCATAAAAGCACTGTATGGTTAGTGTTTTTTGCTATTTTTTTTTTGGCCTTTACAAAAGGGCTGTAAGATTAATCTAAATAAATATGACATTGCAATAGTTTGGGTCACTTTAACGTTTTTCTACAAAAATTAAGGTTTTATAGTATAATATTTGAAACTTTAAAAAATATTATTATTATTAATGATTACAATTTAATAATTGTAACTATACATAATAATAATAATAATTATAAATTGTACATTTACATGTATTATCATTATTATTATTATATTATCATCATTTAGTGAATTAACATTTTTTATTATTATTTTTGTTGTTGTTATAATATTTAACTAAACTCATAATATTCATTATTTATTTTTTATAAATATTATATATATATATATATATATATATATATTTATTTTATTTTTTTTATTTTGTAAATATTGCAACCATACAAAAAACCAAAGAAAACCACAACAAACATTCTCAGAATTTTCCTAATTTTCTTCCCACAAACAAAATAGAGGTTTGGAGTGGCAAAAGGTTTTCATTTTGAGGCAAACCATCCCTTTAAAAGCTTTTCTCTTTGCTGAAATGCTTGAGTAAAATCAACCCAATTAAAACACGCCCAGAGTGCCGTTCTCAACCTCCCTCCCACAGCCTAATGGAGCTCGTTCCTGCCTCGTTCCAGCTGATGCTGACAGCTCATTAAACCTGAACACATCAAAGCCAACCTGTGTGTACTGCAGGCTAATATTATTTTATGAGACATGTTAACAATCAGATGGAGCCATGTTACTGTATTTCCGCTCTACGCTAAACAGGTTCAGAGAGCAAAGAGTTACTCCGTAGACTTTGGTTAAAGTTTAGCACAACACCATTAAACTCCTCGCATTTAACTCTCAGTCTCTATTCGGCATTTTAAGCAAAACGACACTTAAAGGTTACCTTATGTTTTAAGTCAAAGTCTCTGGAGGCGAATGCACTTAACGTTTCAGAAACGAACGGGCCAGTGATCTTTACCATGCTAACATTTCCAAGCTGAAGCAAACAGATCCCCGCTTTCCAGAGTCAACTCTTCTGCCGTGCATTTTAAAACATTTGCATCAAACATGACATTTCGAAAGATGCGTTACGTCGGTGTATTTTCTCTTTTTCTGTTTAATGTGCAGACAAAGATATAAACGTATATAGCTGTGAACTGTCTGACTTGCCGGCCTCAGAGACATCTTGAGAAAAGTGCACTTTAGCAGACTTTTAAAAGACGTTATAGACTTTAAAATAGTATACTTAAACATAAACTTAAATGTAACGTTTTATTAGGTTAAAGTGATATAAAATGCACTTAACTGACGTTTTAAGGGTTTTTGACTAATTCACTGAAAAGACTTAAGTGCAATTCCATGATTTTGTGTCTAAGAAATATGGTTAAAATCATTTATTGAAAACTTTAAAATGTAAAATATGCTTTAATGTCATTTCAATTGTAACTTATATGTCATTAAATAGAGTTGTTATTACTAATTTGTAAAAATGCAATTTAGTACTTTTCAAAATATAAATACAAATCATTTAATTTAAAATAATCTAGTATGTTACATGTGCTTTAGTGTGTTAGTCAACACATCAAAATAAGTATATTAAAACATGACAAAAGATTACAGTAAACGTCACTTTTTAAAAAAGTGTGTTCAGAAACTGTCATCAAAGTGTTTCTCTTTAAGTCACTTAAGTGGCCTTTTATCTTATGATGTTTTTCCTCTGCAAGCATATATACTACAAGTGTACATTCACTGCATGCAAGTGAACTTTGAAATACATTTATTTCATGCTTAATATACTAAATACATTTTCATATTTATATATTTAATAAAATGCCATGCAATTGTACTTTTAGTATATTTAACTGGTAAACTTAAAGTCTTCTAAATTGGTAGAAACTAATTTTGCATTTTAATTGTGCTGAAGTCCAAATAAAAGATATACTTAGTATTTGATTGAGCTGAAGTGAAACTATTGCAAGTATGCGTTTGCATGTAAAGGGCAGTATTATACAACCCTCATTAAAATTCTCATTAAAAGTGACATCAAAACGCATTTTAAGCTTATTAATAAGAAATATCAACACAGTAATACTCCAAATTAAGTTTAATACATGTTTTATGTCAGCAGGTATCAAGTTATCTGTCCGGAAATATGTTAATAAATTTTAACTTAGTATGAAATAAATATATTTTAAATATATGACTTGTTCACTAGGGACAACATGCAGAAGAACACACATGCACAAAACCTTAGTAATAAACCCATAATAACCAATGTGGTGAAGACAAATTGGGCAGGGAAGTTGTTTTTCCATGTCGTTTCAAATGAATGAGATGGTTTGAGGTTTTCATCACACACACACACACACACACAAACACAGCACCTGCCAAAGACACAATCAGTCTCTCTCAGGTTGATTTGCCATGCAAATATAATCTCTTTATCATGAAGAGTGCTTGAGGAGACACAGCCAAACAAGCTTCATCTGCCACTGAAGCTTCGATAGTCCTTATCGCATGTATTTATTTATATATTTAGACAAACAATCCCTTTAAACAGGAGAGTCAAGAAAAACAATTATTCTGCAGAGAGATTCTGGGAGCACTGAAAAGAAAAATATTAAGACATTGGTGTGTGTGTGTGTGTGTGTGTGTGAGGGGAAAGACAACAGTGTTAATCTCGTTAAGGTGATCTGATCCTTGTTTAAAAGATCTAGCCTAATTGAACTGAAACAAAAGCCATCTCTATGGAAACTCCAAGGAGAACCGATGGAGACGCTTTGAGATCTGAAAGACGAGCTCCGCTTTCATCAGAGCAGATGCTGCGACTCAATTAAACTCTCTCCATCACTCACACCACAAACAATGACGAGCCGACCACTTCCTGTTGCCTGTCTCTCTCTTCCTGTCTCTCTCTGAAGCAGGTGTAAATGAGAACCGTGTGTGAGCGCTGCAGGTGTAAAACATCTGAATCCTCCAGGAGACTGTTGACATTAATTAACCATTGGAAAACAATTAACATCACAGGTACGCACCGTCCATCTTTCCATGCTTTCCATCCTCGCTCTCGTTCTCCCTTCAATTCAATGGCGGCTGAACTCGGCTCTCGGTGGAACATGATCTGCCTGCTGATGCCCGTAACAAAGAGCTGAAAGTGATCTCGCTCTCTCACACACGCACAGATTCAGCTCGTCTGGTGTGTGTTACACGCAAGTGTCTCGTTACAGCAAACAGTTAAATAAGGATGAGGTTCAACAGCTGCTGACACACACACGCACACACACACATCTCGATCACTCGACTAAAACTTGAGCTGCTTACCTAGACCCCGCTGGCAACTCAGAGAAATTATGGTGTTTAACACGCACAAAAAAACTAAATAAGTATACAAGTTAAAAAAATACCTAAGAAGAAACTTATAGCAGTATACTTATGTGCAAAAATTATCAACTGCATGTATGTTAAGTGCACTTAAAGAAACCTAAAGAGTTGTAGAATAGCAGTATAAAAGCTATTAACTATTTTACTGTGAGTGCAAAGTGGTTTAGAGATATATAAATAGGGATGTTACAATTCTCAATTTAATTTTAAAGCGTTCGCTTATGATTGCTTTTCTGAGCAGATCCCAGCTTATCATGTACATACTGTAGGAAAAACAACGACATGCACTGATATGCCTTTCTAAACCTGTTGTGCATCAAAAGAGAATATTGTAACTTGATTTTTACGTCACAACATTGGTCGAGTGTTTAAAATAACTTCCTTTTGTAATCTGATATATAAGAAAATATAACTTAACTGTATTCTATACTATAATAAAGGCTATGTCGATTAGAAAGGGCTTACATACTGTATATACTTAACCATTATGAAAATACACAGGCCTACACTTGCAAGTACTAAAAGGTGGACCAATTTAGTCCCTAGTATTGAAAGTAAACACAAGTAAAGTACTACAAGTACACAGATTGAAGTATACTTTCTAAATAAAAAAGTCCTTACGGTGATGTATCCTTTATCATAGCACCAGTTTCAGTCCATTCACTGGCCTATAGCAATATGCAATTAAATATACATCTTTACAGCAGAGTTTTTAACGCATTCATGCATATTATTGATTTCTGGTTCAACACGTTTCTGAACAGCATCTTTCAATAGTAAAATGTGTCATCTCTGGCTCTTCAACATTTCATTTTCGCT
>JAUCNO010001819.1:21213456-21226908 GCA_032353835.1 Enteromius viviparus
CCAAGTGGATGCTGCACACTGGTGGTGGTTGAGGAGAGACCCCCCCACATGATTGTAAAGCGCTTTGGGTGTATGGCCATACACAGTAAAGCGCTATATAAATGCATCATTCATTCATTCTATCTGTGAGCCACGTTCATGCCAGCAGTGTGAAGGGTTGCCATAGACTCAAGAGTAGTGTTTCAGCGCAGAGAAGGAGCTTGTGTAAATGATCAGCAGTGGGTGGCCGGTAAAATGCCTGCTTGTCAATGCAGTTCAGTATTAAATTAAACCTTTCAAAGTGCACAGTTTATGATTTATGTTACTCGTAGAACAGCATCCCTCCATAAGTCACAGGCCTGTCCGACGTGCCCAGTGTCTCTGAAAGCATCTCACAGATCACAAAACTACAGCTTGAGCAGAGTCTTTGTTCATTATCTCCACACTCTACTAAATGGTTATGGAAGCTATATTGTGGTCTGAGTCCAAAGAGGATACATTGATATAAAAAAGAAGAGAACTGAAGCCAAAAGTAGTATTCTCATTTCAAAATACAGTCAGCTGTAATGCCGCTTGCGTTCATGTAATATGAAGACTCAAACGGAGGTGACAGCTTAAAGCAACTCGCAGTCGAGAGAATGAGAGAATGGAACTTAAAAAGACTGCTGTAATGTGTCTGAAACGTAAGATAAATTGGCCATGCCGTCAGCTGAAGCGTGACTGACACGAACATGACGCCTGCTTTTACATCTCACACACACTTTGAATGCAGCTTTAAAATTAAGGATATAATTCAAAACCACAAACGCAGTCATTATTTGGCTGATGATGTCAAACAAATTGTGGCAATAACTATAAAGTATTATTAAGCAATAACTAAAGTATTATTTAAAAAAAAAACTATTCGTGACTCCTTGAACATCTCTTGTGAAAGTATTGTACACTTTAGCTTACTTTTAAGAAAAGTAGAAATTTTTCAAACACTAAAATTCCATGTTAATTGCAATTAATGTAAATCATGTTATAGTTAAAATTGATGTATTTAAGCAGGGCTTAATTCATGTTTGTAAGTAATTTCATAATTATTTCTATTGACTTTTGTATGAAACTTATTAATTTGTTTTAATTTGTAATTGCATATTCACAAGTTGCAGTGACACATTTAAATACATTAAGTGTAAGTAACTTCAGTTAACATAATAAAGTACTTTGCATGTGCTTAAGTATGTTAGTCAACACAAGTCTGCTTCTTTAAAACACACTAAAAATAAATTTAGTCATTTTGAATTTGGCCTTTTGTTTTATTAACATTTATTATCTAAAGAGTTTTTTCTTTTTTAATACTGTATATACTTTTAAGATTTGACGTACACAGATTAGATGCAATTTTGCATGCTCAGTCAACATAGTTCATGACTTTATGATCATAACTTAATGTTTTGGCCTAAAAAAGATAATTAATTGAATTAAATATGTCTTCTATGAAATGTAAAATCAATAAAAAGGGGTCACTTTCCAATAATCATAATAATGGCTGAGCACAAACATGTGTCCGTTATCAGTTACTCCATGAAAGTAAAATCGATTTTCCACTATATTTGGAAAATGAAACGACTGACTTTTGACCAAATCAAAGCAGCATGTGCCAAAATATCAAACACTAAATACAGCAGTTTCCCATTGCATCAGCGGTGAAGCAGCACTTCTGGTGTAGAATTGGGACGCAGCCACTCACACTCGCATTACTGCACTTCTAATGCATGGAGATTGGCGTGCGGTGACTCAGAGGGTGATGTATGAGAGACGTCTTACGGCTTACAGCTCCAAATCGATGTGTTAGCGCCCATGTCACACATACGTAGCATTTAACACCAAGTTTAACAATCTTTAGTGGCTGCCAAGTGCTCACCAGCCACTGACCTCGACTTGCCTCGGGTGATGAATAACGCACTGCAGCCGTCACATCCCAGATACACAGACGCTTGCTCTGTCCGGATGTGTGTGTTAGCATGGAGGAAAAAGAGAGAAAAACGTCAGAAATTAGACTCGTGTAAAAGCTTCAGCATTAGACGGGTCAATGCTGCTGAACTCTGTAAGTTGAGTTGAATATGAATTATTTCTATTAAAAAAGGTGTATTAGACTTTCAGAAAGCTGCAGGCACATTATTAATTGTAATTTAATTTACCTCCTATTATGCAAATGATCAATGAGATACCTGATAGGATGGAGATGCTAGTGATAGCTATTATTAAAACCATATGGGATGCAGTCTGTACTATATTTCAGCACGTAACTCTCAAACCAGGGTTATTACAGTTAACGAAAACTCAAATCCAAAAAAAAGTTAATGTTAAGTGAAATAAATTCTAAACTAAATGTTTAAATAAACAAATAAATATCACAGCTGTTTTCCAAGGCCATACATTTCTTAGCCTAATGTGCTACACTAACTAAAACTAAAACTGAAATAAAAATAGTACAACTTATATTCACTTAAACAGAAAAATGCAAACATTACAAAAAAATGCAATAGCAAAATTATGAAACCTCAGAATGCTTTTAATATTTACTTGAAATGCTCAAAATTTCTGTTTTGTTTCATAATTGCTTAAACACAATTGTTATTACAGTTATTATTGTTATTACTACTATTCTCCTACAGAATAAATATATACATTTTCTAGTTTGATTCGCCCACAGTATTACAAAAGCAGTTTGTTTGGGTTTTGTTTTCATGTGTGAATGAATATACTTCATGTGCTGAATAACAGTTGCGTTTAAAGCAGCACAAATGAAGGCGAGCAGAAGCACTGAGGGCAAATCAAGATGCCGTTTGCCATAACTGTTTATTTTAAAGTGTGGATGAAGGATAGACTTAAACTAATCTCCTGTTTACCCACAGATGTTGTTATTCATTCATAAGCGTCTCTTTGGGCTTTGCAGTTTATCATAATAGGCTTGTGTGTTTCCTAGATCAGCTTGTTTGTCTGGCTCACTGTGTTTACATTTCAATTAGAAAAAGAAAAATATCAAGAAACACCTGGAATATTTCACAGTAAATTGGCAGTTTAGAAGTAAGTGCTGCACTTGGGAACAAGACAAAAAAAATGTGAAATGATTTAAAATGAACACTATTTTATTTAATTACCACAATGTTCTTTTTGTTTTATTCATACAAACATCAGAAAAATTCCTTTCGGAACAATATTTATCATTAGAAAACGAAACATATGATGTAATCACATGCGCACATTTTATGTTATTTTGTTACATTTTCTAATAATAATAATAATGTACTGTTCTAATTTTCTACTAAGGTTATACTAAGGTGATATGAGGAGTTAATTACTGGAACTGAAAACCCAATACAGAGAGCAGCAGATTAAAAATCAGCTTTTGAATTAAAAACAGGTGGAATATAATCCTAAATCATTTGTAAAGCAATAGTTGTCAAATAAAAAAAAAATCCAATAAATTAATTAATAAAACAGAAATAAAAACGGTATCAAAAGACCCCCTATAATAATGATAACCCTGGCCAACCATCACCAGCGATTTAATAAAAGAAAAACTGAACGTTTAGAACTTTGGAGTAAAACAAAGCAGGGTGTGACATCATCTTCACGCTCTTATGAAACGATGACGTCAACAATTAGCAGCGTATCACACAGTAAATCTGCAACGACGAGGAGCCAGCAGAGTTTCTGAGGCCAAACTGTCTTCTAACATCCTCCGCCAGCACCCGGAGCCAAACACAGCGACCCGGCTCTTTCCTGTTGAACCGGGCAATTTTAAAAGGTTCCCGTGGGTTTGGGGCTTAAATAAAAGCAGCAGGCTCAGGTTATCTGGGCTGAATGATTCTTGTTTTCAGAGCAGCGTGACAGAACATATTACTGTTCACCGTTACATCCACATGACAGCTTGGCTCACAAAAGCCCTTCTACAGCTGATACATGACCTGCTTTACATAGAAACCAACTCAGATCCACCAAACCAAGGGTTAAAACATTTCCAGATGCAAACACAGTGATCGACAGACTGCGTGTGATTAGGCAAAACACAAGAAGATAGAGATGTTAGGTTTATGCTTGAATCCACTGATTAAGATAATAAACTTCAAAACTGAATCTGTAGGGAAGAGAGCAAAACACACACACACACACACACACACAAAGTTTGCTTCGGATTGATCCACTGACTCTGTAACACTGTATTGTCTGTTTGTTCATTGTCTGTTTTTCATTGTCAATTTAGAACTCAATTCCAAGCAGAATTAACAAGAGTCAAAAAACTCTCAATGTCATCATAAACACAGTCCCACCGTAACAATGACATGGAAACAGTCCAGAATCAGCACATCCATTACTAATATTTTCATCCAATGCATTACACAGTAATACCTCTTCAATTAGTCACACAAAACTGATATTATTTTAGAACTTCTTTTAGGTTTAAATAGATGTAAGTCATTTCCACACATTGTGTGTGTGTGTGTAAAAGCATACATACATACATATATGTACAGTATGTATGCATTTATTATGTAATATGTATATACACACACACACACACACACTGTATAAACATTCTGTGAAATTTATGGTAAAACAGCAGCTGTAGTTGCTCATATTCATTCATAAAAAATACAGTAACTTTATTTTAGGTTTTATGGTATTTACAGTTAAATACCATAATTTCATTAACTGACATATTGTTAATATACTAACCTATTAAAGTACTGAAATCTGTTTCTCTAGCTTTGAAATACACTGATAAACACCAAATGCAGGTGGAAATGAGTCACATGATGAACCATTACAAGCAGCTTTTAAATATGAGCATGAGCTCAGTGTCATTCACACCAACACTAAACACCATCACACTGAGACCCATTAAACTGAAATTTCATTTAACAACATGTAAGACACCACCGTGATAAACAATAAGACAAGACTAAGAGAAACAAAATTTGAAATGCAATGCAGGAAATCTGGGAATGGGAGTTTAGATTTTGGCGGCAAATTTTACAGGAATTTACCATTAACTATTTAACAGGTTTTTAAATAGTTTGATTCTAATGCGTTTATGTATGAATGAATGAATGCTGATATTTGTAGTAAACGATGTATTCATTTTTCGAAGCCCTTTTTCTTTCTTAATCTACACAATGTTTATGAATCAGTCCCCCTCTCCTTCAGCATGTCAAACCGAACTCGTAACATACCAATCATTCCCTCAGCAGAGAGAGTCAAGAGAGTGTGTGTGTGTGTGTGTGTGTTGAAATATGATTATGGTAATGACACCTCCCTGCGAAGCGTTCAGTCATTACACACACACACACACCACTCTTCCATATAAAAGCCAGCAGAGGGGAAAATTGTATGGGTGATGTAGTCCACGGAGGACAAAACGCCATCGCCAACGCCATGTTCAATCCGAGTTACATCTTCACATGAACGCCTCGCAAACACACACATCTGCAGCCAAGGACACTTACGTTTTGTCTGAACAATCGTCGGAGAACGGAAACGATAAGAGTGCCTGAAGGACAGAGACCTTGAATCCTCCAAACCCAAGCACATATGATTTCTCCCTTCTCTCCAGCTCTTGTTGTGATGAAAGAACATCTCCGGCAGAGAGTCACTTAAAAACACTCAGCAAAAAGCCTTTGATGGGCAGGAAGAGACTGAATAATACGAACGGGGAGAAAAGGAATGTCAAAAACACCACCCTGGAGAGCAGAAGTGAATTGACTGATCGTGTTTCCAGTGACCTTCCTCCGATCTGCTCCTGATATGTGTGTGTGTGTGTGTTTCCAATAAACTCCAGGGGTTCTGCTGAGTGTATGGACTGATGTCGGGGCCGACGGGGTTTGACAGGTGTGTGTGTGGACCCCTCACAAGGGCTGGCGGGGTCAAGGGGGGGGACAATGGCTTCATTCAGAGCTGCAGGGGAACGTGACTCAAACGCGGTTATCCAGCCCCGAAACGCTGAAGGAATCAGAAGGTCAGTGTGTGAGAGAGTCTCTGCTCATGCTCGTTTGGATGCTAATAGGTAATTTAAGATCTCCATTATGCTGACGACCGCGGGCAAACACTAACGACCGAGAAACACAAACAATTTAGGGTTTTTTTCCCAGCCTTTTCCATATATTGAATATATACACATCCATTCACAAATCCTGTTCAGTCTTAGGAGTGGCTGTTTTTTTGTTTTTTGAAATAAGTCTATTCTGCTCACCGAGGCTGCATAAACTTGATCAAAAATCCTGTAAAACTTGTGAGATCTTCTTACAATTTAATTCATCTACAGTATGTGAATGTATAAAATGTAATTGATTGCTGTGATCAACGCTGAACTTTCAGCATCATCACAGGATGATTTGCTGCTCGAGAAACATTTCTGATTATTATCAATGTTTTCAATGTTAAGAAAGCTTTCATTAGTATTAATGTTTTTATTTTCACTTCTGATTAATTTATCCTTGCTGAATAAACTGAGAAAAGCCAAACCGTTTGAAATTTAAAAAAAAATTAAAATATGTCATGTTATAATGTTTTAAGTTACCACCTTGTTTTTCTTTATATAACTGTCCTAATATGGAGAGGTGTACGGATTCATGTGCAGGCTGTTTATTGTGTAACACAGAGCAAAACAGACAAACAGGGTCGTTACCGGCAATCATCAATGTCAGAGGCAAGGCAATAGAGTTATCCAGAGACCGTAGCGTGAATCCAGCCAGAGGCAAGCAATATCCAAAGGGGCGAGACGAGAGCGAGAATCGGAGAACAGGCGAGGTTGACAATGATTAAATCCAAGACAGAGTAACACAGGGTAAACTCCTAACAAACACTGCAAACGAAAGTACACGACAGATACAAACAATGAACCGTGATTACACAAAGACATCCGGGGGTTTAAATACACATGAGAATTAGGCTACTGGGTGGAGACTTGAATGAAACCCTATGAACACGAATGAGATGGGCGGAGACATGAAAGGGAAACCATAACAACAGACAAGATGGGCGGAGACATGAGTTCATCGAAAAAGGTCCAGACATGAAAATACAAAGAGTCCGTTGGGCGCTGAAGTGGGGTGATAATCCAGCAGCCTGAGCTGGCACCTCCAGCTTGATCATTACAATAATAATCAATAATAATACAATAATCATTTGATTAATACATTGATTTGCATTGCTAATTTAATACAATAAATTCGATGTAATATGTATAGTTGATGTTGCACTAAAGTGTTTGACTAAAGCAATACCCATTGCATTTTTGGCAGTCACTGAATTAATTCTATTGTAATAAGTGTTACTGAAATCATTTTTCAGCTTCTGATATGATCTTATGCAAGCAAAATGTCATGATCTTATGCTGTGAAATAAACATTGTTCAACAGTACTCTTCAATAAGATGAAAGGCACTGAGCGCGCACACTAAATATTTCAACTATTAAGTATTAAGAAAAATGTTCATGAATGCAATGTGATCTCACCCAGCTCCACATCGCAATAAGCAATCGAGTCTCATCAAGCGCTGGCCGTTTCACACAAACAAGCTTAAAAACAAAGAGGACACAAAACATCTCTCACTCGTCTCATTTCCACTCAGGCGCCAAAAGCCCATCTGAAGAAGCGTTTAGAAAGCGGCGGACGCATCGCGCAAACAGGAGAAGAGTAGCCAGCCGTAAAATTGGACAGCCATCCCACCCATCCAAGCGAAAGGCAGAAAGCGGTGAAGAGAGAGAGCGATGACAGACGAGTAGGGATGAAACAACCTGAGAGTAATGGAAGACGGCTGGATGTAGATTGACGCCGATCAGACGAGCTGCAGATCTGAGGAAGGTGAAATTGCTAACAAACTTTCTTGGAATCCATCAGCCGGAGACAAGAGATTCAATTATCAGCCTAAAAGGAATGTACGTAAAAGAAAAAAAACTGAATAAATACAAATTAAATTATTGCACTGCCCCACGGTTTTCACAGACTACCAAAAATACTCTTGAAGAATAGTCAAAAATTGAAAATATGGATCCAATCATTTGTGACTGAAACTCGTTCCGTCCGATCTGTGAGATCTTTGATCTCCGGACAGAGGGGGGAAAAATTGAAAGGAGCGACGTGATTATTGATTTCAGAGGATGAACTTTTCTGTAGGTTCTGGTTTTAATGGGAGGCAGCGGTTATTGGACACGACGAGGCCTTTCAACTGTGATTTGGGTCAAACTGTGTTTTATCAACACTTCATCTCTGCTCAGAGCAGGACTGAATATCAAGCAGTGAGATCTGGACTTGGTTGTGGGAGTCCTGCTGGGACGGATGAGGGGCAGGATCACCCCAGTCAGGGGCCTGATCGGATAAGATGGTGACTCAATCAGGTCCTGTACCCCGAAACGAACGGGACACTTGTATTCTGTGCGAATCCACAAACAAACAGTCCAGCTGCAGATTAGCTGTCAATGGCTGTGCAGTACAAAGGCAACTTGTCAGCTCATAATGCACAAAGGAGCAGGTCTAGTTTTGATAAAAGCCCTCAAAGGCTGTCAACAGTGCACTCTGCATCATCTGCTGAAATTTAGCTGACAAACAAACCAAAAGATCTGATAGCAGTTTGAAAAATGGGACCGTATCGACTCCTCAGACTGCTACCAGATCTCTCAAAAACTCAATATATCGTCCAGTTTCATTTTTCCTAATAAGAATAGTTTCCAAGAAGATTCTGTGCATATTCCAGAACATAAACGTCATGACTGAGCAGCAAAAATAGACTAATAACTTGCTTTATGACAAACACATATAAAAATCCGACTTTAGAACTCACAACTGCTCAAGAACTTTAGATCTTATAATTCTGAGGAAACAAAAAAAAAAAATCGCAACTCTGATTATAAAGTGGCTGCATTTTTCAAAAACATGGGATGGAATCTGTAACAGATTGATTCCATAATAGAATTATATTATTTGCAAAATACATTAAAATTTGCAATGCATTCAATTTCCATTATGCACTGATGTATAGATACTCCTGAATGTTAACACTTGTTCTTGGCTAGTAAACTGTGCTGAATGGATGCTCATTGTCACTGGTAGGCATTATAAGCCAAATAATGCCTTTCTGCATGCTGTAATTTTTGTGCTTTAGAAAGAAACTCATATCCTCGTCTAAAGTGCACAGAAAGTTGCTAAGCTAACAACAATAAATATATATATATATGTATTTTGAGTGAAAGAAATCTCATTTTAATGTTCTATTTTTCTGGATACTTGTTCACCGTTGTGGAACTGCCCTCTCAGTGAAGGATGCAAGCAATATTGCCTTTGAATGAGCTCACATATGGATCTTATAAAGCAGAATAATTATTCTGTCTGCCGGTCACCATGAGGAAGCTCGTAGGTTTGAAACAGAAGTCAGATGTGATTTTAACAAGGTAAAGCTCTCATCCCAGTCCACCCAGAACACTTCCAGAAACAAACACGTGCAAACAGCATGTTCAGAAACCCAATTCATATATGAACACTCGCATTAACTAAAAAGTCTATTCTAAAAGGATATTTCATAGTTAAAAAAAAAAAAATCACAAACTGCTCCCTTTGGGATTTCTCAAAACTAACTGATTTTTTTAGACCATGCAGGTAAAATATATGAAATGTTTTTCAGTATTCAAAAGCAGTGTGAAATGGGCCAATACATTGAGGTTAGCCAATCATATCAGAGGTCATTTATACATAAAAAGTTATAGAGGCAAAAAGCCTCAGGTAGAAAGGTGGTGGAAAATAGTTACAGAAAAAAATATATATATTAAATACATAAAAAAATGATACAAGGCAAACTTCAAAAAATATGTTCAAAAGTCTTTATTGACTAATTTTTAAATAGAAATTTAAGAAAAGAGAAAGTACAAATAATGGACTGCAAAGCCACGTTTAGTCGCAAAAACTTTATTTTACACAAAATGCTATAAAAGTGTATACTATAGGCCCTTTAAAGTTAAACAATAAAGATAAAGAATGAAATTGACAGAAAAAGTTGATAAACTAGTCTGTCTTCTTGACTCACAAACACTATCAAGACTTCAATGTCTTTCTGCTAAACCTGTGTCTACACTGAAAAATAAGTGTAGAAGCGTTTTCACTCAGATATGGGGAGTAGTAAATCTGCCTGTAGTAAATGACAAATAAAATCTTTATTTAATTCACTCCGGGAGTTTGATTGACAGGAGACATCTGACTAATCAAAACACCAGATTCAAATAAAAAAAGGTGTGTATTGACATCTTTCCTCGATTGAAACTAGATATCTTCTATCATTCATTTATATTTATTTTGTGATACTACTAGTAGAAAGGAAGAGATGATTGGTTCAACACACTTAAGAGACACAAAACTACATTTTTGAACAAAATGTTTGTTTGAATTTTTTATTTCTGAGAAAAAAATGGCAATGTGTTTCATGTGATTTTCCATTTCTGTCAAATGCATAGCTTTGTATGGAAACCCAGCTTATTAATTGTGATGCAAATAATTACAAAACAAATTCATGAACATAATACCGCATAGGTTATTTTAAGTGTGGAAATCACATGATTTTCTTTTTATTTGAAATGATACAAAAGAGGAATGAAGATACTCAAGCTCTCTTGGAGCCACACACACACACACACACACACACACACACAGAGGCTGTGAGATCCTCGTATCCTTCATCAGTGTGTTGCAGTTAAACCTGCATGCTCTGGACCGCAACGACCAAAGCTGCGCTGGGATTTCAATGGACATCCACCTCACAATAAACAAGAAGAACAAAAAGTCCCAAAGTCAAGCGAAGCGAGGAGTCAAAGATCTCAAAAACAATAAAACTTTATCTACTACCTGCCATACGACATTGTGTCCGATAAGAATCTCTCTCTCTCTCTCTCTCTCTCTCTGTCCTCCGAGTGCCTGAGCTTTCTGTTTGTGCTCTTAGACGAAACAGCAGCTGAATAACAATCATGCTGCTGTTTCTCTCTCTCTGAGGCCGAGTCCATTTCTGGCTGTGAAATTAGGAGCGAACACAGACTCTCTTCTCGCTTTCATCCACCCATCACTCGCTCCTGCTCTCAGTGGCCACTCTCATCCATCGCTCTTCTTGGTGCTAAAAGGGTCAGAACACTTTTGCTGTCAGGCTGACGGACGCGGTGAGCGTTTTCTGCCACACAGGTGCACAGAAAAGGAGAAAAACGGTGATTGTGGGCGAACATATGTGACCCTGGAGCACAAAACCAGTCTCAAGCAGCACAGGTATATTTGAAGCAATAGCCAACAACACACCGTATGGGTCAAGATTATCCATGTGTCTTTTATGCCAAACACCTTTAAGATATTACATAAAAATCATTATGATATTTTGTATTTTTATAAGCACTTCATTTTTTGTATGCACTGCAAAGAGCTTCATTTGGACAACTTTAAGGGGATTTAGATTTTTTTTGGACTCAGATTCCAGACCTCGCCTAATCTTAACAAACCCAAACATTTCTACTCAAGCTTTCAGGTGATATCTAAATCCCAGTTTCACAACAACTGAACCGTATGACTGGTTTGGTGGTCCAGGGTCACACACGAAAGCTCATTTCTCTGAAACCATCATTTTGCTGTCAGGGACTCAGAGCTCGTCTGAGTGTCTACTATGATCTGAGGGGGTTTGGAGACAGATGGTTGTCAGGAAGCGGCCCTCAAACGGCTCCGGGATCCCACTCGTGTGCCAGGAGAAGCGGCGGGTGGTAGTTCTTCATCCTCCTCCTCATCGTCACGGGGGACGGCGGGAAGGCGGATGTGTTTGCTTGACATCACTCATCGCTATGGAAACAGATACTTTTCTGCCTTGGGGCTTGGCAACTCCCGTCAATCACAAGGCTGTAACCACGGGAACACCCAGGTGCGTGCACGGTTCACCTGAGGAATGCAGAAGGAAAACTAGGGACGCTTTCCAGAAATACTCACAGGACTGCTTTTCATACTGCTCAGCAGTGGTGTAGGCTAGATTTTTGTATTAAGTCAAAGCAACACCCCATAAGCGCCCGCACTACAACCAAATAAATTAATTAATTTAATTAAATTAAATACAAATAAAAATTCAGGAGCACCTTCCGATCAATAACAAAAATTTTCCTTCTCAATACAAAATAATATTGGGCTCTTTTACAGTAATTTACAGCAGCATTTATTTTAGATATGTTATATTTTATAGTAAATTCAAAACTATATATATATATATTAGGGCTGGGCGATTTATTGGTTGATTTAGTCATGCGCATTTTATCAGTAAAGCGTTTATTTAATAAACGGTAAATCTCAATCCACTGTTTTTAAAATGAAGAACTATGCAATATCACATTCAAGACGACTCCATTGAAAATAGCCATCTGTGGAAATGCTGTGTATTTCTGTGATCAGAGCTGAATTTTTGTGTCACGTGATGCTTCAGAAATTTGAAAAAAATTTCTGATTATTATTCGTGTTGAACAGTTGTGCTGCCCAATATTTCCTGATTCACAGAAGCTCAAAAACAACATTTATTAGAAAGAGCGACACATCTTCAGGTATCCTCTGGGTCTCTGTGAGTCAGATGTTTGTTCAAACACTAACAGCGATGCTTGCCTTCGCAAACACCGCTAATTAACAGAGATCACACGCACTCAACTCCCAGGGCATTTCTGATTTATCAAAGAACATCTTTCCTCAAATAAATGGAGTCTTTAAAAAAAAAGCAGCACTGCAAAATGTGCTACTTGTCTAATAAAGGAATACATATTTCAACCATTCATTTATTTATTTTTTGACGTTTTTTGTCTTTATGAATAAGCACGTCGCACTAAAAGCATATTCGGCCATTACAGCATCATAACAGCGCTATAGAAACGAGTGCTCGCTTTCCATTCAGGCTTTTAGGTTTCTGACAGCACTAACAACACAATCGCTTCATTGCCTCGAGGAAACGTGGGGAGATGCTTTGAAAGCCCTCCTGCTCGCTTTAGTCCTTTAGCACTGTCACAATTAAAAGTTCCTCAGGCCGCTTTTTCCCATCCAAACTTCAGTCAGTGTGTCAGGCGACTAAACTAAAGTCAGGCATCTGTCTGCTGACCTGTCCGTGCCAGACTCTCTCTCTGATTAAACAGCTGGGTGGGTTATTGACCGCTGCGGCCTTTTCGGCGTGCTGTGAAGATCTTGTACAGCAGTGTGTGTCCGGCGTAGGCCGGGAGGGGCCAGCACTTACTGAAATAGACTTATATCAAACATATCGACCTTCAGACATGACATCAACACGCCACACAGAAGGATAATGGATAATCTGTATTTGGCAGGTATTTGAAAACAATATACAGCAGCCTATTGAATTAAGCTGCTTGAATATTTAGGGATGTTTACATAGTTTCGGGAAGAAGCTCGCTGAGTGTCTGCACAGCCGGTACTCATCGACGCTCATTA
>JAUCNO010001819.1:21236037-21253745 GCA_032353835.1 Enteromius viviparus
AGAACTTTTTGGCCTTAATTCTAAGCGGTATGTGTGGAGAAAACCAGGCACTGCTCATCACCTGTCCTATACAGTCCCAACAGGGGTCTGAATACTTAGGACCATGTGATATTTCAGTTTTTCTTTTTTAATAAATCTGCAAAAATTCTGTGTTTTTCTGTCAATATGGTGTGCTGTGTGTACATTAATAGAAAAAAAATTTACTTTAATGATTTTAGCAAATGGCTGCAATATAACAAAGAGTGAAAAATTTAAGGGGGTCTGAATACTTTCCCACTGTATATAAACACAAATACATACATTCAATGCACAAGTATATTAGTTCCATAATAACTGTAGTGTTTTCTAAAGCATGCTACTAATATACATATATACATGTACAATAGGTTCCAAAGTGTTTATTCGATGTTAGTTTTCAAAATTCATTTATACTGTATTATTAATGTCATCTGTCGCATGCCTCACGTCCAGCAGATATCTGTGTATCAGTAGCGGATCCATGCAGGTTCGAGCATCCAAGGAGGTCTATAATACCTAGAAAAAGCTGAAGAAAGCAGATGGTGAGAGTATGGTGTCTCGCAGCAGGGCTAACGCAACATGCAACTTCCATCTTACGTTTTTACACTTTCTTCTTCGGGTGAGCAAACAAAAGCGCAGTTCCCGGGGGCGTGGCGCTGGAAGAGGGGTATATGATGGGAAGGTGAGAATGGTTTAGAGACGGGCAGAGAACTGTGTGACATTCAGTCAAGAGGAGGCGGAGATGAGACTGCTCGTATCCTGCTGCGCTGCATCTGTCTGGTGCCAGATCAACCTGCGACATTTCTAATCGACGAACTCCTACAGCTCCCACTATCATTCACACAAGCTGCTCTTTACACGTCTCCATCATCACACTCACCATTCAGACAGACTGCAGTGTTTCAAGCAGAAGGGTGTGCTTTCTTGAAGTTATACCATATGCAGAGGCGCTTTTAAGTATGGCATTTGCGGGTTGGATTCCCCTGAAAAAACTTATCGTGGCTCATCATATATCACTCGTCTTTATATCATTCCAACCAGCCGAAACAGAAACACTGGCTCAACCAATGAGGTGAGTTTGGGGGCGTGTCTCTTAGTTTGTCTGACCAATGAATTGCTGGGGGAGTGCTTGTAAAAAAGCTTGTAATTCCATTTAGTAATCACAGAGAAATGGCATAAAAATCAAATTGCAAGTAAATTTCACAAACAAATAGTAAGTAAAGCATTGAAATTTTTAAGTAGAACAACAGAAATAGCTTTAAAAAGTAAAACATATTCTAATAATCTGTTTGCTTTTTTTAAAGCTTAAAATAAAAATAATTTCATACAGTGTAGCTTCTAAAAACGTTAGGCCTGGGTTGGTTTTAATTTTTTTAATAATAAAATATTAAAATACAAATATAATACATAATAATATATAATATACAAATATTAAAATTCTGTGCAGTTTTCTAAGAAAAAAAAGAGCTGATTTTATTTAAAATTGTTAAACTTTTTTTTTTACTTGTATCGCCTCGTATTTTGGTACACCCCATATACAGCATATGATATTCAATATTTTTAAACCCCTCAAAAAAACAGCATGAAAAAAATTTGAAAAGGAAAACGTGCTTATCATAAAAGAGTTTTATTTAAGGCATTGTATGAATTACATGTCATTTTTCAGTATTCTTTTATATTGTATTCAGCATTATGAATTACGTTATATTACTGGCCTGGTTATCATGTCATACAGACTTGCAATACACGTCACTAATACACTCTAATATCATATTTTCAGCTGTACATCAGTGACTAAGAATGGCAAAAGCATTGGTTTGCCGCTCATTGTGCTTACAGTAAAGCGCATCTATTATAACTGGCACGTCCCTCGAGCTGATTCATGCAGACTCCAGAAACTTCTTCAGCTCAAATATTCTCAAAGACAGCCGTGTGTTTCAGCAAACAGGACCGTGTCACAGCACAGGGGCGGCAATTAAGCCATGTGTGAAGATAACATATGTGGGTGTTTACACTGACTTCAGCTGAACTCCACAGAGATGCAGATGGAGACGTGTTGGCGATTAGTGAGTGACTGAAGGTGAGGGCAGCATTTGAAAACACTGCGGAGCAGAACAGACTCCCACACCGACGTGTGACCACAGCTTGAGTCTCGGCCCACCTGTTTCTGTGTCTGCAACATGATAAATGTTGGTAATATGATACTAGCAACCCCAGCAAGCCGCTCCGCCAGGCTTAGAGGGTAATGTCTAGATGGCAGCCCTTGCGATGCAATATGCTGCTATGAAGGAGCAGGTCGAGAGAGAGTTTTATAAAGCATACCATGAAGATACCTCACTCCAAGCTGGCAGAATAACTCATTAGAACCATCTAGATACCGAAATGATAAATATCTTCAGAGAATCGTTTCATTTAAAGAGGCAATTGGCGTCAGTTAATGAGATAAATCTTGAGAGTTTAGCAGACCTGCACTTCTGGAGGAACATAAGCCTAGTTTTTCACAATGTAGGCTTCTGGAAGTCTGCCGCCCATCAGTCAAAAGGCATTTCAGGAAAAATATTGATGCTCAGTGGCCTGGAAAAGGTTTTTTCGGCTCAGAAATATACTAGGAAGCAGATGGTAAACAAATAACTGCCATTCAATACCAATGTTACTTTAACTTGTAGTCTTTAACAGTGTAGACTGTCAGCCCAAAACTGATTTTTGTGCATATCCCAATTGGAATCTGATCAAAATGAGTGATTTTCCCCACTGTGCTTTGCAACTGCTCAGATCTGATTTATGCATCCTATGGTGCTCTTTCTTTTGACTCTCTGCATTGCATATAACGAAGGCGTTGTGTTGTGCATATATATGCTACAAACAATAATGACAGCAATACTGTTAGCAACACCGATGTTCTTATAACACGACGACATGTTGCAGTCATGCTGGATTATATTGCATCTTATGAGGCATCGGCAGAAACATAGAAAGCTGGAATGCATGGATTTATTCCGTCGTCTCAAACTCAAAGTGATGCGTAGACCAGCAGTCTGTCACCACTTTATCCTCCACTTGCATTTCACAACAACACAACCTAGTTCATGAAGACATTCAGCATGTTTTTTACAAACAAAGCCTGAAGTGTTTACATTTTAAAAATATTTAAAAAATCATATAAATAAAATATAATTTAAAAGAATAAATAAATTAAAATCTGTGCAAAATTCATCCTGTGCGTCTGACTGAAACAGATTTCCAAAACTGATTTGAATAGGATTTCAAAAAACGTACGTGTATAGCTTGAGGCAGACTTGTAAAAAAAGTAAATTATAAAAAGTATTTAATGTGATGTTTCATCATTCATGTTTGCTATACGTCGAACAGAAGAAATAGAAATTTACAATTCAAATATACAAATAAAATACTGCATATCTTCACTGTATAAATTAAATAAGCAATGATTCGTATTAAAACCGTAGTGTCAAAGTTATTCAGGCAAGAGCAGTGAGTGATTGAGTAATAATTTAGTAGTTTGATAGTTCATAGTAGTAGGCTTATTAGGCTGCTGTCACTTTAAGACACAGATGCAATATACAGCAGTGTGAAGCTGTATATTGCAATATACAGCAAAATGAGCTGCATTTCTCATCTTATTACACTTGAATGATTTAAAAATGCTTAAATGTTTAAATTGGCGAATGCAAATGCGAATGGTAAAATTAAGTGAGGACGCAACATTGCAGTTGTCAAGAGCATAACTGTGACAGAGATGAAAATGAAAAATCAAAAATATTTAAGGATCTATACATCTCGTTTGCACTGACTAATACTGTTAGTGGGTTCATTATCATTAGCAAAGATTTTTTATAGTGGAAAAAGATTATTTAGATTGTTCTGTATAATATGAAAAAAAAAAAACGGTGCTTCTGAGTTTACAAAAGTTATTTGTGAAACCAAAAACGGTTCTTTATTGCATTGCTACAAAAATTATTTTTGAAACTATTACTTTTAGAAGTATATACACTCTCAGAAGTAAAGGTACAAAAGCTGTCACTGGGGCAGTACCTTTTCAAAAAGGTCCATTTTGGCACCATAAAGCTACATATTAGTACTAATAGGTACAAAAGTGTACCACCGCAGTGACAGCTTTTGTACCTTTACTTCTGAGAGTGTAGTAAAAGAGCAGCACTACCACCACAATCACAAAGTGGAAGAGTGATGTAATGAGGAATGGCCGATGAGCAGGACTCATCCAGATGTGGTTGTAGTAACTACTGCCCGAAGGTCAAGCCAGATACTGAAGGCAAGGTTCACATTGCTACTACATGACTTCAGAGTAGCTCAAATGAATGCAGAAATATAGAAATATCTGCAAAAAAACTTGCATGACAGTACATATTGCATCAGAGGTTGCGTTACCCAAAAATTATGTCGTTTAGCAAATTTTAAAACCGTCACTGGATAATTCAACTGCTTTCCATCAAAAAGAAATGATGTTTCCCTTTCAGAGACTTTTTCGTAATGCTAATAGCAATTAAAAGTGAGAAAAGTGGGGCGAAGGCTTTAAAAGGAAAACAAGTTTTAGAGTAAAAGACGAGGGGAAGATAAACCAGCCATTGGGACCAATAATTCATGAGCTATTGTTCATTAAATGGAGTGAACAGATTGCAAGATTGTATCTGTTGTCTTCATCTGCTGAGTTAAAAGAGTTTTGACACAAGTTGTTGTGAAATCTATGTCATGTTAAAAAACTTAAGTACTGACAGAACTAAATGAAGCATGACAGAACATTTACAATCCATTAAATCAAGGTGACGGATACAACTGTATCATGAGGTAAACCTGTCACACAATCTACTCCATGTCATCTGATTAATAGCTTTTTTATTTCACCGTACGTCCAGCTTCAGCTGGTGCTTCATGTGTCTTTTTGCTGTAAAATCTTTACTCGCTTTATTAAGTAAACTTGAGAATAACTTTGGTATTATTAGTAATATTCCCGGATGAACACTTATTTGACTAAAACTGCTTAAAACTCTTAAATCTGATCATCAGTCTATCAATCTAGGAATGTTATCAATCATCATTGTTTTACATATATGCATTATATATCTCATCTTGCTAAGACATCTTATTGAAGATATTTCTATCACTTAAGTAGCTTAGTATCTCACTGATTTTCTTTACACATTACAATCAGTATTTAATATCCCTTATTGTCCAGCACCAAATATCGTGTTTTTTCTCAGCTTTTCTCAACTTTTCCTTCCTTCATATTCTTAGTATATGATATAAATACTCATAATTCCTGACTATCATGTCATACTGTATGTAAAGCTTCAAGAGGTTATTTTTAAGCAGCTCAAAATATAACAGCTAAGAATATGATTACTTTTAAAATTATTTAAACTGTTACCTCATATTTTCACTATATCACTATTTTGAGCAATAAAGGCTTGCTGTATCTGATGCAAATGTGTATAAAGCTTCATGTAACAGGCTAATATATGTATAGCTGTAAGGGGTTATTATTTGTAAAGCAGCCCAAAATCTAGGGCAACTTTTTAAACCAGGAAACTTTGGTTAATGGTTGGCATCAACAAGCAACCAGGAGAGATACAGGGCCCTCGACCGATTTAAAATATCCAGATAGAAATTTGTTACTTATTCTCAGCATCCAAGCAACATTGCTCAAAAGTTGCCCCGTTTATCATCAGCCTTATATCTGATTCACAAAAAATAACAGCTAGGAATAAGATTGCCAAGAAAGTAAGCAAGTAAAGCCCTTTCTTTGTCCTCAAACCATGGAAATGCAGCAGAAGCGCCTCAGCTTGTAGCTCTCTGTCGGTAAACGGGCCACGCTTGGCAGGGCTGCCCACAGCGCTCCTTTATTTGGCCGGGCTGTTCATAGATCTGCCTGCTCATTATTAGCCTGACTGAGTCGGGGCCCGGCTCTGACATCATGACTGATTGCTCTCTCTTAACGCAGGCTCCCGTGAGGCCAGTCGCTCGCCGGGCGCTCTGACCCCTCCGCCGCGGCACCGCGACACACCACGGCACCGCGGCTTCACCACCGGCCCTGACAGCTCGACTGATGTTCTCAGGACTGCTGTGACAGCTTCGCTCCTCGGCCGCCGTGAGTGATGGCTTTATTTTGTGTCTCTCATCTAACACGTGTGGGAACGCGGGGAATTCACAAGCGTTAAATCTTTGACAACTAAACTCCGGAAGACAAATGAAGCTCTGGACAGAAGGTCCTGTTCTTAGAGTTTGGCCAACTGTAACGCGACGAGGAACGGGACGTCCAGGCCAGGGATACTGGACCTAATTAAAATCATAAAAACAATATTGGTTACATAAAAAAAGAACAAAAGAACCATAAAGTTAAGATAAGTTCAGTAAAAGTTTCTTTTATTAATGAAATGTGTCTTTTGGTTTCTTAGGCTACTTGTTTAAGTTAAATAAATCTCATTGTGTGTGTGTGTGTGTGTGTGTGTGTGTGTGTGTGTGTGTGAATGGGTAACTGACAAACTGTACTGTGAAAAAAAATTGTACTGTGTCCTATAGTGTGACATAACAAAAATAGAAATAAAGAAATCTTAAACCAATAACAGAGTTTCAAATACATGATATATCCAGTTTTTGCTATTTACTATCCATCTGCGATCTTTGCCTCAATAAACTCTTAATTAATAAACTCCTACTGCTTATTAATAGATAGTTAGTAAGTTAAGTTTAGGTGTTGGGCAATATTAGGCATGTAGCATATGTTCATGCACAATATGCTGTATAAGTAATAAGTAACAGTAATAAAAAAAAACTCACTAATTAATAGTGAGAATTGATCCACAAACTAAGATGCTACTCCATCTATCTATAATGTTTTTTCATTACTCTGTTTGATATCAATGAATCAATATCAATCTGAATAGATTCACTGGGAATTAAACACACAACCTTGCTATTACTAACCACTACTACCACTAGTGGATCTACAGAGAGGCTCAGTATATGCATATTTAAATAAATAAATGACCAAATCTTAAAAATGAACCAAAAATAAAAATAAATGATTTAAATAAAAACTCAGTGAGCCTGAAATAAGGTCGTGGTATAACCCAAGCCAGCCCAAAAGCATCACAAACCAATGGAGCTACCATCAGTTTAAGCTCCGCAGTCCCGGACTGTCCTTGCGTTCTGCGTCTGCGTGACCTCAGCTGGAAACGACGTCTCTCTTCATCGGCGGAGAGCCGCTAACAACATCAAGCCTCTGCTCTCTGACAGGCGCGATCCTCCCCGTCAGCATTTCCCGACTCGGGCTTTGAGACAGTCAATTAGGTTCAAGGTGAGAGAGACGCGTGTCATCGTTTAAAGCGCTCTGCTCCGCCGGGCCACGCATCAATCTTCGCCTTATTGGCCAGATGACAGCAGCGGGATCAAACAGGAAGCGGTATTGGCCGGAGGGCGACAGGAGGGATTTTGCGCGGGAGATTATTGGCCGGCGTAGCGGAGATCATTGGCCGCATCAATCCAGTGATGGATCGTATTCAAATGCACCTCCGTTCCCCTCCGAGGGGTTTTATTCTGATACCTCAGCCCTCCTCGGAGACTGCGGCCGGATCGGCGGGACGTGACTCGCGCTTCCGTCCTTAATTCCAGCTCCGAGCTATTGATCGGATGGAAATCAATCGAGCCGAAAGCCACAAACCCCGCAGAGGGAGGAACCTGAGAGAAACGCAGCCAGGCAAGCGGAATAAATCCCCCGACAAACGAGGAGGAGACCGATACGACTCCTTACCACGGGAGGAGAGCATTCTCCAAATTAAAAAGAGAGCGGGAATAAATCCCGGCTTCATTAGAGCTCAGCTCACACGAGGGCCCTCCGTGAGTCAGGTGATGCTTTACAGAAGCACGCTTTAGAGGAAATGTTAATGAGATCTTAATGGCAAGAAGGAGATGACGCCGGTTCTCTTTCCTGCTTATCAAGAAAAGTGACCCGAATGACCTCCAACACCACACTGAAGAAAATCATTTAAAAAGCTTTTCAACAGGAAACTATGAAATTTATATTCAATGTTCAATTCATGTTAGATATTTTATTTCACACCGAATCGGGTTAAATAAATACATCAAGAGGTAAATCATGTGAAAATCTTATCTCTAATTTACACTATTGTATAAAAGCTTGCATTTTTTTAAAAGAAATGTATCATTTTATTCAACGAGGCTACATTAAGTTGATCAAAAGTAACAGTGGATATCTCGGATAAACTGTTCATCTGTGAATGTTTCCTTTAGAAATATTCAGCAGCACACCTGCTTTCAACATTTATAATGAGAAAAGATTATTGAGTAAATCAGTAGATAATGATTTCTTGAAGACTGCAGTAATGATGCTGAACATCACAGAAATAAATTATTCTGTAAATTATTAAATGCAGCTTTGTTGAGCTCAATATTTTCCAAAAATATTTTCAAGAATTAATTAATAAATAAATCTTAGCAATTTCCAGCAAATCTTAGCACGTTTGTTCAGACTTTAGGAGTAATTACAGGCCATTCTGGCTCTGTTGACTTTCCTATTAAATTTTTTTCCCTGCTAACTAGTTAAACTAGTCTACTAATAATAAACATCATTATTATCGTTATGTTAAATATCACTGGGCCTTTTGGACCAGAATAAAACAATAAGGTCATTTCCAAGACAGCTTTAAAGTGACTTTTATACAACAAAGTTAATGAAAAACAAATCTGCATGACAAAATAGTTTCTGTTGTTGAAGAAACAGCCGTAACCTCACACCTTTAGTGTTGTTCAAATGTGTTATTACAGTAGGAGCTTGACAAGTCTGCAGTGTAGGGCTCAGATTAATGACTGTAAAAATACTGCAATTAACAATCACTAATTAAAACAGCTACTTGAAAAAAATCTCAGTGAGTGTGGTTGAAGACGAGCTTGCTGAAAAGTGTGTTTTGATGCATTTAAAAATATGTCTGCTGACTGAAGAAAATAAGACAATGTACAGTTTTTATTAGAAATGAAAAATAATTGCATCGGGTCTAATGGGATTGTTTTCCACCTACACTAAACCAAAGGCCTGAATCAAGACTGTAACTGTGAGACTGAATTGAAGGCAATATCAATATATATTGACTGAACTGCTTCCACAGCTGAAATATGATGGATTATGTTGATCATTTAGCACTAGAGTACATTACACCAGATCAGAAAAACTGACCAGAGAGTGCTGCTGTATTCACTCTAAATGGCCAAAAATGCAGCTGACACACATATGTTCAGTCTAAAAGTGAAAGCACGGACAAAAACCTGCTGCTTGTGTCATTTCGCTTTATATTCATTACGTTACGTGATTCAGTGACATCTTAAAGTCAGTGGCACATGACCTTACAATGCATGAAGCAGAGATGCTTTCATAGTAAGGCTATTGCTGATGAGAGTGATGTGTGTGTGTGTGTGTATGCGTGCATGTGTCTGTGCGTGCATGTGTGTGATTGCGTGTCCGTGTATGCATGCATGTGTGTCTGTGTGTTCGTGTATGCATGCATGTGTGTGTGCTTGTATGCATGCGTGCGTGTGTGATTGTGTGTCTGTGCATGCATGCATGTGTGTGTGTGTGTGCATCAGTATTCCACTGCGGCTGTGCTCTTCTATTACGTATTCAGGGCTGAACAAGCATTCTGAACGCACCATAAAGGAAGTTCTCAGAGACCTGTGTGTAGCGCCTCTGCAGCTCACCTCGCAGTCAGAAAACAGCAGAGCAGGGTGCACTGAAGGCTAACGGCCGCAACCGTCCCCGCAGGAATCACACAGGCGCTTAACGAGTTTATGAGGATAACGATGGAGAATTTAGATAGTTTAGTGCTGCAGTGAGATGCATCTGTCGATAAACGCACAGAATCACTGATAGATGCACTTTGATTTACTGAACACAAGCATGCTTCAGAGGACGGGGTGCATTGGATTCTCAGCAGAAGAGGAGCTTCTTTAATGGTTGAAATGCAGTAGGCAAAATTAAAACGATGTGCAAAATCACTAGACGTTACTACAGGCTTCTTATTAAAATATTCATTTTATGTATTATGTATGTAGTATTTATTATTATATTTGTATATGCATCATCTAGCTGAAATATTGAATAATTTTGCATATTGTACATCAATCATTTTGAGTTCCGGTGTTGTGTTTATTGTTCATGTTTCACACTTGAATGTGTGAAATGTACTAACAGCTTCTTAAAGGCAGCATTGAATCGGTAACAACAGGACTGTCAGCGCAAGAACGTCAAGGTCCTTTTATTTGTAAACCTTTCACAGCTTTACAACAACATCTGCCAGAAAGAACCCAGTGAAGAAGACAAGTGATTGTAGATCAATTTATAATATGTGTGTGTGTGTGTGTGTGTGTGACCCCTTAGGCCATAAACCATAGTAATAAATAAAAAAGGACATTGATTCACATCTGAGTATGTGACTTCATTAAGTCTTTCAGATGTAACCTCAGCGATGACCTTGAGACACACGTGATTTTGTCATGTTTCTGGCTCTGATCAGAGTCGGTCAGCGAGGACCTGCGAGTGTTTTCATGATTTCACACACAAAAGCTCAAACACTGCCTCCGCATCAGGCCTTTCTCTGCATCTCTTTCTGAAGTCCTCTAAGATGGGGATTATGGGTAAATCCTCCATATGGCAGCTCTGCTGAAGGATCCCGGCAGGCAGCGGCCCTGCGTGATTTTTGATTTGATAATCCTCTTCATTACAGACGGAGGAGAGATGACTTACCGTCAGGAACAAAGAAGGGGTTATAGAGGCCGGAAGACATCCAAATGTGGAATGAAGCATAATAAATATGTAATAAAGTATTATTATTATTATTATTAAACAATAATAATAAAGCTTTTTTTTAAATAAATTGCTATTTTTAATATTATGAAGTAATGACAATTAATTACACAATAATAAACTTCCTTTATTTACAATTACAAATAATATTTATTATATTACATTATAAATAGTAAAACAATTCAAATACTTACATAATTGCTGGAAATATGGATGTAAATACTCTTTATTATTAATAGAATAATAATTATTTATAATTTACTATTTTGTATTTTTGTTATTGCGAAAAAATTATAATGATAATAATTTATTATTATATTATTATACAAATAATACATTATTTAATTATTATTATTATTTGCATTACAATCATTTTCCATTGAACGCTTGGAAGTTATATTTTGCTTTAGTGATATTCTTGTCTGTGATTTGGGGTGGTACTTTGGTGGCCAATCACATTTCAGGGGTGTGGCTAGAGCCTCCCAAGACCACGCCTCCAACTCCTTCGCCCTCTTCCCTTCTGAGGAAATCAGAGAGAAACAGATGACAAGGGTGTGACTCACTGACAAGTTTTTGCAGCTCTTCTCTTTTCTTCTTCAAGTTCTCTCGTTTTGTCTGAAGCTCTTAAAGGCTCAAACTGTCATTCTTTCTTTCTCTGGGTTTTATTCAGCGCTCAGCATAGCGTGCCGAGAGAAACTGTTGGTGTCTCAGGCGCTTCACTAAAACCTGAATAAAAGGCCTCTAAAATCTCCTTCTTGATCTCATGTGACAGTGTGACTGCAGAATAATCACACAGAGCCATTCACGTCATAAAACATACTTCTCATTCTGCAAGGAATCTTAATAGTGAGCAATCAGTGTGATTGAAGCTTTAAAGTCAAAAACACACCACCAAACTGACCACAGCTGCTTCCTTGATACATTCCTGAGGCCTCAAGACTCTGTGTCAAATTCATCCTAAAATTGAGCAGACAAGCTTTTAAACTATAGGTGCATCAGAACTCGCTGTTATTTCACAGCCATTACCTCCCTAAGATAACCACATGTGAAGATTACCATGCTTGATTTAAAATGTTTTAACAAGTGATGAGATAATGGTAATTAAAATAAAATAAAATAAAATAAAATAAAATAAAATAAAATAAAATAAAAAATAAAATAAAATAAAATAAAATAAAATAAAATACCTACCAAATATACAATATATATGTGCAATATATTGTACAATAACAGCACAGAGGCCTATGGGTTTGTTGGTATGGATTTATGATGTTAGAGGTTCCTGGTTCAAATGTATGTATTTTTTATTTAGTCAGATTTCGGGATTTCTGACACGGTTATCTGGTGGCCTGTGAGACTTGACCCTACTTCTATAACTGACATCAAACATTTGTTCAAAAACATCTTCAATATACTGATAATTTTAGGCATATCCGGTAATTTTACTCTGGTTCTAATCAGATTCATATTTTTGTTTTGTTTTTAAGCACAGTCGTGTAACTAAGCAGAATTGCCTATAACACTTTATTTTAATATTCCACATTAGACATTCAACTGATAGTAAGTAACTTTTTAACTACATATTTATTTTGATGAGTCCACAACATACTGACTATCAGAAACTTTACAACTACATGTTAACTTATTCTACTAACCCTAAACCTACACTAACAGTCTCCCTCTAAGTTAGTAGACATGAGTAACTTGTAATTATAATGTCTAAAGTGGACTAAATATAGCATATCTGAACCCTAGTGAGAAAAAAGAAATATGTAAATGAATAATTTGAATTACATTTATTTCATGCTCAGTATACAATAGAATTTTCATATTTATGTACTTGCATTTTTGTAAATGCAATGCAATTGTACTTTTAGTATACTAAACTATGTACTCAAAGTCTGCTAAATTGAAACTAATTTTGTACTTTAATTGTGCCAAAGTAGTGCTGAAGTCCAGTTAAAGACATACTTAGTATATTGATTGTGCTAAAGTGGAACTATTGCAAGAATACTTTAGGTACACTTTAAATATTTTGCATTTAAAGGGCAATATTACACAATCCTCATTAACTGTGACATAAATACACATTTTAGGCTTATTAATAAGACATGCATTTTGCAAGTAATACTCCAAATAAAGTTTAATTAAATGTTTATATTAGTAGGTTATCTGTCAGTAAATATGTTAATGTATTTATTTTTTCCCGTGCTTAACGTTGAGGGCGTTGCAAGGCACCACTGTTTATTTTGGTGTGATATTTAAGTTTAACACAGGAGGGCAGTGCTGCTCAATCATTGAAACTGTCGTCAAACAGGCCCAGAAATACTATAAACACCTACATCTGAAGACATGTGAGCTCTCAAACGACTGGAAGAGTGCATTCAATCTTTTCTATATGTTACAAAAGATTTGAGCTTTTGATAACTTCATATTCACCAAATAATTAAATGTATCACAGTTTGATTTCTGAAGGATCTCTGAAGAAGAACTAAGAATTAATTATATTAATAAACACCAGGTGCACACACACACATAATGACCAGGGCTGCGTTTCCCAAAAGCATCGTAAACCTAAGTTCACAGCTCTATTGGTTTCAATGAGTCTACGCTGTACCTAAGCTTATATGATGCTTTTGGGAAACGCAGCCCAGGTTGGGTCTGATTACAGTTACTTTGGAGAGGCCGGTTACTGTGTGTGAGCTCTACACCTGTCTGGTTACATGAAACAAGCGTTTCTGTGGTGGACAGAGAGGCTTATCATCTTAAACACACACTTGTACACACGTGAGAAACTGATGCAAGGCTCCAGACTCTCATGTGTCATGATGAAGCTCGCAGAAACGCACACTATTACACTGTAGTTTAGCGCAGTTAGTGTTTGTGGGTTTATGCTATTGCATGGCTTCAAAGTGTTTATGTTTAATGATGCATAAGCATAAAGGTGTTACATTATATTAATATGGTGTATGTCTGCGTGTTTGCGCATGAGTCGTGGCACTCTGTCTGCCGGACTGGTGCTGGCTTTGTTTGTTTGCTCAGGTTGATGAGGAGGAGGAGGTCTTATCTTCGGCCCTGCATGACCGCAGAGCGCTCCGTCTCCATAACACACCACTGTTTGCCTTTCCTCCAATCACGTGTGTTTTGTTTTTATTCCACACACACACACACACACACATGCACGTTAAAGTCAGCCACTGCCAAAAAGAAAGTGTGTGTCTGTTGCAAAACATCAGTGGCTTGGATGATGAGTGCTGCGTAAATACTTAATTTAAGGTGGTCTGAGCTGATAGTTTTGTTGGTACAGAAGGTTAATTATTACTAGCACCAGCTCATAATCTCATTATTTTACATGGGTAATATTGCATACTTATATAACCACATTGAAAAAAAAACAAAAAAAAATTCTGAAAATGGCTTAACCGGTTTAAACTGGCCACCATCGAAACACTTGTGTTTGTTTAAAATTAACTGGTTTATATGAACTGGTCTCCAGGTGCTTCATCTTTTCCATCCCACCAGTCCGTATCTTCTACTTCCTGTGAGCTCTCAGGTTTTCACCAAAAACACACAGAGATCGCACATTTCCTCTCCATTATTCGGCTTGAGTAAAGGTCATTGTACTCAGTGGAACGAGACGCTGAGGATATTTGTTTTTCCAACGTAACAAAACAGTAATGCACTCGATGAAAATACATGATTCATCTAAAGGACTTCCAATGCAAATACACTCACAGAGTCACACGAGGTGATTATTTGAGAGACAGAGGTTTCCCTCAGGGTCTAAGGTCAAAGACTTACTCCTGTTTGCAGCCACTAAAACAGAAAAAGAATCTACAGCCAAAACCATATTTGATTCACACATTAATCGCATGCATTTGCTCACTCATGCACAGAAAGTTATGACAGACTAGATGTTTGTTTTAATGACATAAACTGAAAGTCATTGATAGGTTATTGATTTTTCCTGACACTTAATTGAGACCCTTCCTGTCAAAGTTAATCAAAAATTAAACCTGTTTAAACACTGGCACACCCTGCCCGATCATAAATTGCAGTCATATAACTGTATCAGTTTAGTTTCAGTTGCAGTGTGTTCGGAGGGAATCGGTCTTAATCTCCTTCATAAAGTTATTAGTGAAAATAGCCAAGGGCTTGTTGATTTCCCCCCTGAAAACAAATAAGAACATGCATATCGTAATGAAAAAACAACAACAGCATATCACTTTGTTTCAAATATTCCAGTCAATATTCCAGTTAATTAACTCACCTAAAAGCATCCAATGCTTGATGCACTACATGCATAACATAAGCATATTATAGTGATGCAAATGCGTAAGCCATGTTCCAGTCTGAATGTATAATTCATGTTATTTAGGAATTATAAGCATATTGAGTTCAAACGATGCATTACTCTGCTCATACTAATCTTACCTCAAGCTCAGTCTATATTATTATTATTATGTTATAGGTTATGAAAGGTACATATTTGGTTATAACAGGTTGACATGCATGCATAATAATATGCATTTATTTTGATCTTACGACTCCCAAACAATTCGTTTAATGGTTCATTTTTTTCTAAACGTCTCTAGTGATTGGTCGATTTAAAACAAGGCAGTGTTTGTTAACTTTTAATGCTCCAAAAGAGACACCTAGTGGTGAAGAATAAATTAGCATTTTCATATGGTACCAACAGAAAGACTCAACACGATCTCACGGCAATTCGTACATATTTTACGAGGTGGCTAATTCATACAAATTCGTACAACCAAACTTTTTTCTAAATCGTATGTATTTTACGAGTTGTCAATTCACATGAATTTGTATGAATGACCTTCACCTAACCCTACCCCAAAACCTACCCATCACTGGGGTTTACACAAATTATACGAAATTTTCCACCTCGTTATAATACATACAAATTGGTCGTGGGACTGTGTTGGAAGTGACGTCAACTTGAAATGACTTGGGACTCGTTTTAGAGTCAATTATTTCTTTTGAGAGACAATAACCTTATAGGCGGTGTATTTTGAGATTACACATTTTGCAGGATGTTTTTTTTATTCACTTAAAGTTGTGCATGAAAGGTTATTTTATATATATATATATATATATATAGAGATCCTGAATCTGTATGTAGGTGAGGTGTGTATCTGTAGGTCAGTGAGGACACTTGGAGTAAAAACACTGAATTTTAACTATTGTGATATGAGCGATGAGTATATCATGTTTCTGGCCTCGGCTGTGGTCAAACCCACTGACCTTGAGGTGAGGTCGGGGTAAAGCGTAGTCGAGGTTGATTGGTCAGGTGTAGTGAGAGATGACAGCTGTTGCTATGTGTGTGGAGTATGTGAGGGAGAAGTCGAGCAGGAGGAGTCTGTTTGGCTTTTCCAGGAACACCTAAGCCGCTGGTTTCTATTAGGAGCCACTAAGAGAACATGTGTGCCTGACTGGATAAACAAAGATGGCCAGTTTGATCCATCCCACCTAAATCACAGGGCTGACAATTTTACACTGTGCTAAAGCCAGACTGTTCTTCGAACAGCTAGTAATTACGCTAACCACGGGTTCACAATGTTCACGACAAGCCAAAGCTGCCATTACCTTTGCATGAAACACCGGTGGAGCCGCTATGTAACTAACGCAAGCGTCTGAAAATGGTTCTGAAAGTGAAGCAAATGAATCCGCTGACCGGCATCTCAAAGGACACCAAATCACTCGTGGGTGCCGGTGGATCTCAGATTATAACAGGATGGGGTTGGTGACTCAGTATTCATGGGTTATGAAAGCATTTTAACACCAGAGGGACCGGGCCTGTAATTGGTGGCATTGAGAACTGGTTCATACTCAAAAATACTGGAACTGAATTATTCCTCTAGTGTTTCTTCAGTATCTAACCCATTCCTGTCATACCGTCATATATCTGTGTGCTTTTGGCTAAAATATTAAATACACATATTTAAAAAGAAAAGTTGAGAAATATGCTCTCAATTGTTATAATATTTCATAATTATAAATGTTCTGCAATTAATTTGGATTACATTTTATAATAATTGGATTATATTTGGATCACTTTATGAATGTTATTTTAACAATTTTCTACAAATTCACCTTTGGCAACTATTAATTAATTGCGAGATAAAAAGTCAGAATTTGTTAGATATAAAGTCAGAATTGCGAGCGTGAAATAAAGTCAGAATTGCAAGATATTAAGCCAGAATTACATGAAATAAAGTGTGAGATATAAAGTCAGTATTCTGAGAACATTCTGAGGACTTTATAACTTTTTATAATTTTAACTTTTTTCCCTTATTTTTTTAACTTTATAGCATAATTTTATCTTTATAGAAAAAAATTATATTTCAAAAGATTGACATGTTATAATTAAAGTTTATTACATTACATAAGAAACATAAAATGGTCATGCTTTCACATGTGTGTCACAAATCAAAAATCATTAATGGTACAAAGATAGTTAGTTTTTTCGCAGCATTGTTTCTCGCAGCTAATTCAGAAAAATTATGAATTTAAATCACTGAATTGACTTCAGATCACGTTCAATGTTTTAATGGATGGATGAACAAGTTTTTGATTAAAATCATGTAAGATGAGATGAGATAATGACACGATCCTATAAAGTGCTGAAAGAATCATTAAAGGATCTAGAATCAGAACCAGGATTATCAAGTTTCTCAAAATCTA
Organism: Enteromius viviparus; assembly: GCA_032353835.1. NCBI lineage: Eukaryota > Metazoa > Chordata > Actinopteri > Cypriniformes > Cyprinidae > Enteromius > Enteromius viviparus. The sequence goes on from JAUCNO010001819.1 coordinate 21,253,607, forward strand.
GAAATCTGGTTTTTAGAAAAGGATTCACAAACTTTCTTTTGTTTTCAGACATTTATTACTCCTAATGTATTTCTGGCCATGTTTAGAAGTTTGGGTTTGTTTGCACAGAAGCCAGAGCGCTTGATTGTCTTTTGTTCTG
>JAUCNO010001819.1:21253845-21267261 GCA_032353835.1 Enteromius viviparus
TCTTATAAGGCATTTTTGTAAAAATTGCTTAAATATCTTAATTTAACTAATGCCTAATCCTGGCTTAAGCTAAGCCCTGTTTGTGAAACCGGGCCATAATAATATATAATATATTAGATTAAAAAAAATTAGATTGCCTAATATATACATTTAAACAATACTCTGTAGAAGCTTCTTACACACCTGCTAAAAAAACATGCTCTGTTTGTAATTTTACGCATGTATAATGTTTGTGTGAAGCTTACGAGGCACTGCTCTGTTGACCTCTATTGTTCCAACGAACCTCATAGAAAATACATTAACTGAATTCATTGTGTTCAAAACACAATTTTATTTCAGAAACTTGAACCGCTTACAGAACATTATTTTCATGCTAAGGTCAAACGGGCTGAATGGAAACAATTATCCCTCGAACAGAACAAGAGACACAGACGGGCTAAAACACCTGCATATTCTCCCAAATCACCAAACCTTCTTCATTTTGTGTTTTGATGCTGAAATCCAAATAAGTCCTGCCATTTTATTTTCTACATCATCTCTGACTACAAATCCTTCCCTAACTTCAAAACACAGTGTGTCAGCAGCTCAATCCAGCCAATCAGACACACACACACACATCTCTGTTCTTCTCCTCTCTGGCGGTGAATGAAGCAGGATAACAGATCTACTGGAGGAGCACTGCAGTGACACACACACACACACACTCGGCCCCTTCAGACTGACCAAAGTCACCTAACAGATGCACAAAACCCCACAGGGCTCAAATCTGAAACTGCAGATAGAGAAACCAGACGAGTGAGAGAGAGCGAGAGAGAGAGATGAATTGTTGTGCTGGAACAGCCAGGTGGTTTCTGTCATCACTAGTTCAAGCATGAATGGACATACAGACTCATCCTCAGTGAAGAGCCAAACACACACACACACACACACACATTTACTTAACCTAAATGAATTTCTTTCATGTTTTTGATAGTAGTCTCTTATGCTCACCACAACTTCATCTGTTCTGCAAAAATACGGTAATATTGTAAAATATTATTACACAATAATGAGAATCCTATGTGAATATATATTAAACAATTATTTATTTCTGTGATCAAAGCTGAATTTTCAGCATCATGAAAACAGCCATGCTTTTCAAATGCGACCTTTCTGAATGTACTTTTTTTTTTCTTGCGCAGGAAATCATCATATTAGAATAATTTCTAAAGAATCATGTGACACTGACGACTGAAGTAATGATGCTGAAAATTCAGCTGCGCATCACAGAAATAAATTAGATTTTACAATATATTTGCATGTTCAATTGTAAAATTAGTTAACTATATTACTGTATTTTGGATCAAATAAATGCAACCGCAGTGTAATGACCTGCTCTTATTGGCTGCAACAATTTTTGGGAACGAGTGCAATTTTAATAGACAAATGGAGACTTGGAAGGGAGAATGACACACACACACACACACATGCACACAGGCGGCAGGTGTTTTGGCACCGCCCACTGCAGTAATTGTATTTCTGGCTTAGGCCAGAGATTGATTTATTTAATTAAACAGAATGTATGTGGAGAGACATTTAGCTGCTGTCCCTGCTAACAAATGGCTATGCTATACACCGAACGGCTGACCATGTCCTAAAACGCCACGACAGACACACACAAAAACATCACACACAACAGCAACGGAACTGCTAGGACTACAATTTCACAGCCTCTTCCACACTTAATCATTCCTACAACTTCAAGCTTTTTAATCTGGGGTTAAGCAACATTTCACACTTGCCATTCGTAAACCCAATGAATCGTGCTTCCAGCGGGATAAGCTGTGAAACAAAGCACTACAACAAACCCAACAATAAGAGAAAGTTCTAGGAATTTTCAGAATGACAGAAAAATGACTGAGAAAAGCAACACCAAATAAATACTATCAGATAAAATCACTGGCATCTATATTATCTTTTAGAAGCCATCATTAAACAAGAGGTCACATGATTACATAAAAAATATTTTAAAAAAAAAATCACGTTCAAAAAAAAAAAATAATAATAATAACAAATTTTCCTTAAAACTTCTATACATATGAGTGTTGGCATTTTTTAAATAGATTTTTCAAGGCAAAAATTAATTATACAAATATCATAATATTTAATACATAAATACAACATTTTGTGCGTGGGTAGGGGGTCACAATAGTTGAATCAAATTTCAATAAAACTGCTTCATTGGCTTTTCTTTAATAAATACACACAGAATATTACATCAAACTACAGAGGTTCCTTTTAAAAATTTACATTTTATAGTGCTGTAAATCGCATCTAAAATAAACGTTTTTGTTTGCGTAATACATTTATGTGTACTGTATTCATAAATACACACACACTTAGTATATATTTTGTAAATATTTGCATACATATATATATATATATACACACATTTATATAATTATTTTATCATATTGTTAGAGAAACATAACATCATTTTCCTAAATATGTACATGCATGTGTTTGTAATCATATATGCATAATAAATATACACAGTACACAATTATTTATTACGTAAACAAAAACTTTTATTTTGAATGGGATTAATCCTGATTAATAGTTTGACAGCACTAATATAAATAATATATTATATATATTTTTTTTTTCCTTCGTGTATACCCTGTAATAAAGTATATATTCTTTCAGTGATCGCTCCTTATTGGCCTTCATACTAAAATGCATTTATGAGAAATCTGGACTTTTGGTAATTTAATATTACATGGGATGTATTTGTTTAACAATAACATTTTGTAAAGGCAGAAACTTGACATTCTTTTCCAGTTTATTTCTGCCAAGACGAAGGCAACAATGCAAGATAGCCAAATCGTTTCACACCAAGTTCTCTTGGAAATCCACAGCCCAGAGAAACAAAAGCCGTCTCTGTTTATGAATCTCAGAGATATGTTGCTTTATCGGTCGGTGGAAAAGGGAGTCTCAGCACAGCGCAGTGACCTTGATCTGAATACAAACTACATCTTATCATACCGTTCCTAGACCTGCCCAAACGCCCTCACAAATGATGGCCTGTGAGAAACACACAAAAGAGGCCCTGTGAAGCGAGTCGCTTCACAGTTCACATCGCCGCAATGCAGAGCTATTATTTAAAAGAGATAAAGACTTTCTCATTCAACTGTATCTGTCACGAGGAAGAATGAGTGGGATTCCCAGCCTAAAGCCTGTTGGTTTGTTAGATCAAGTCTACTTAAAGGGAAAACAAAATAACGTACTTCCCGCAGGCAACACTTTATTTCAATTAGAAGTCGGGACCGTCCACGAAAGTTAATTGAAGAGGCCAAGTCTCCTCTCATAGTGCACCAGCAAGACCGTATCAGTCCATCAAGCAACAAAATCAAATCAAACACAGATGGAAATGAGCCAAAACGCATGAAGCCTCAAAGTGTGACGAAAAATAATCCAATGAGACCCTTTCCCAAGAAAAAAAGTCTAAACAGATTTAATGAATCACGAAAATACTAAATAAACAGCCTTATTTCTGCACAACATATAATAGGAACGTTGGTCTCTACCAATTTTTGCTTTAACTGGGTATTGTGTTGGTTTATAATAGTTGGGAAAATCCAATCAATCCAGTGGCTTTTGTAAGACAAGAGCTGATGCAAGCCAAATTCAGTTACAATTTGCAGCAGTAGTTACAAAACACCCAGTCTAGGGCCACAAATATGTGTCTCTGTCTACATTTCTAAAATGTTTTGGGTAAATACGTCACCCAGACTACACAGATTTAATAAAATGCGGGGATGAACAATGCTGTCTACAATAAGATGCGAGCTACAATGGGAACAATGTTGTCTAGCATGTTTAACTTTGTGTTGGCTGACTTTTGTTCCTATGGTCCAAATAGTTTAAACCAAATCAAACCACTCCAGTAACTTTTGTATGGTTTGGACTGATGCAAGTCAAATTTGGTTAAACGTGATGAAGATTCGAACCCAGGTGTTGAAAGTATTAACTTTTTTAGGTGACACATCCGTAACTCCATTAGGTTTATTGAACATCTCCGTATTAGAGTATATCTTTGCTAAATGTTTCATTGCAATTTCAGTAAGAAATGTCCTAAGACTGGTGCTAAATAGCTAAACAACATTACATTTTATCCGACACTGTTAAATGTGACTGGCGACATATACTGTAATTATGTGGGTAATGGTTGGTAAGCTCAGAAATGAAAAGTCTGGTGTTACAAATTAAAAATGCCCCATCATGTTTTAAATCTGCCTAAAATCTGAAACTTAACTGATAGTGTAAACAAAAGTAAATGCAAACATAATCTTTTACCGGGTGCACTATCAAGCAAGTTTACTCCACGCATATGGAGCTGGACTTCAAATGCCAAAATGTATTAGTTTACATATTATGCACTAAATAATAATAAATTATTCTTTATTATTCAATAATCTGCCTTTGAAATCATGATGTGTGTGACAAGAAATCAAATTTGTTGGTATTTTACTGCCTCTAGTTTGAAAGGTCACATGTTTCCAATGAGTTTACATGGAAAATATCTGACAAAATGATTGAAAAACTGCAACCTGAAATTGAAGCAGCAGCAATTTAGCAGCCAATGAGATTGCTTCATATGGAAACAGTCAACACCGCTTTAACGAATGGCAGGCCTCGGTGTCGCCCAGGCTGTGAATTAACCGCCCGGTTATAAATTTCCTTCATTAGGACACAAAACACACGGCGGCAAATGGGAAGGCGAAGTCCCCGAGGGGGCCCTGTGAAGAAGCACAAATTCATTTCAGATGCTCTGAGAAATCTGGCAGAAAATCACAACGCATACAGGGGAGAAAAAGCACGATGCAGGGCAACAGTTCAGCTGACAGGAAGACAAAACGAGAAAAGCAATATCTCACCTGCTCTTCAGAGGAGTAAATAGAAGATAGCTCTTACAAAGGAAACCCTCAACTCCCATTGCATCTGAAGTGACAATCTAACAGAGCTATTGGATCACTATAATAAACCGCTTTCAACATCTCAACCTGCACCAGCACAGACGTACACATAACCACACAGACACAGAAACATGGCATCATTTCTGGGATCGCTCGACCCCTCAGATTTTGGTCACAGCGTGGCGTTTCAAAACTACAGCTGGACGACACTGCCTTTTTTACAATTTTCAATACATTGATATTTCTTTTAGAGAATCTATCATTGCCAAGAATACTGAATTCAAGAAGTAAAAGCAGTCCTATGTGGCAAAAAATTTAATTTTGCAATTTTGTTTTGCAATTTTCTTTTAATAGAAATATATTTAGTTTTAACTGTAAACAATAAGAATACATTTCCAATCTTACATTTAGTGCCTACTGGAGATCACAACTAGACTGAACAAATAATTGATTGATTGATTATTAATTAATGTATGCTATAAATAAGAATATATTTTACCATAATGTTTTGTATATTTTTCAATATATTTAAAATAAATTTGATAATATTTTTTTGCTGAATGGGGTAAAAACGCTGGGTCTCAATCACGAAACAGGAGCAGAACTAATCTTTTAACTTGTCTTCTTTTTAGTAAAATGTGCTCATAAAGTGGTAAAACTGATTGGATATTATTCTTACATGGGCTGAAATGAAGTGTGACATTGCAAAGCATTTTTATCTGCCCTTTTCCTTTCATTAATTTGTTAAATTAAGCAGCAATGCGATTAAAAACTGGAGGCTGAGTCAGAGTCAAACGCTTCTCACAGTCACTCATTTGAAAGTGATTACAGCTGATAATGTTCAGGAAGTGAACTGTTCATAATGTTGACGCATCACATTCACAATGGCACTGTGATTTCTTTACTTACAATCACACTGCAATGACCAGAATCAGTGTGTTCAGTTATTAACATCCGGGGAAAAAAATGAGGTAATGAGGGCAACACATCACATCACACAGCATACACTTCTCACCATTTATTAACAATACCACTTACTGGAGTATATCTGCTTTGGGGATCATGTGAATTCCCTGTTACACAGCAACATTTTTAAATTGCATTTAAAACTAAAAGATGATATAAAGGCCCCCTTTAGTGCAATCTCTCTCACACTTATGATGCACCTTCACATTGTAACGAAAATGTAATTTTGATAAATGTAGATGCGAACCAATAAAACCTAATTAAAAAGTCTTTTTAAAAGGCCATATAAGCTTTTAAAGGTTATTGTTTTGTTTTGCATTTTAAATGCTACTCATGCTGTTATTGTGAATTTTCAAAACTATATAGTGACAATCATACAGTTCACTGGTCCATTGATGCAGCCAATTACAAGCTCTAATGCTATATTTTACTCATGTTTTTCTTTTTTATTAAAATGCAATTACCACATATATAAGGATTGTGCTATTCATAAAGTAATTTCATTTTACATCGCCAGCAAAATCATGGAGAAGGTATCATGAATATTTGATATATCGCCCAGCTGTAGGTCACACTAATGGCAGATCACACATTGCAATTCAACCCTGTGACCCAATAGATATTGATTAATGTGTTTGCTTGATTTAATTTGAGACCAGTCGGGGTCAAAGGATCCTCTGTAATCAATCAAGCCTCCGAGGAGCTGCTGGGAATGCAGGAAAAATGAAGTGAAGGGTTTGGTGCGGGGGGTTCATCAGCGAGGTGAGGCAGACATGAACAGGGTGACTGAACTAATCGCATTTAGACCGAGCACAGGAAGCACATTTCCCAAAGCCCTCGGCCCGTATCGGGCGAATCCAGTCGGCATGTAGACCAGCCGTGCTTTGTTATTCTTAGACTTAATGAGAAAACTGTGTTTTCAGCTTAGTACAGAACTTTTGGTGGTATTTAAATGACTAATGCTCTTTTGTGGGCAGCACGTGAGCCGTAAATAGCAGATACTAGAGGAGACATGTGCTGGAGATGAGGTCAACGTTAAAACAAACACAAGCTAGCACACGGGCATTAGAGACGACAAAGCGAAACATCCGCGAAGACAGGTTACGCTGTTAGCACAGCTCAGGTTGACAAGCGCTGAGACCCAAAGCATTACACGTCTCCTGGTGAGGCACCGCTTTTCAGGGATGACATCAATGCTCAGGATGCCAGACACAGAGACGGCTCTGTTAGCGCGCAAATGCATGTTTACATAACGTCATTGAACAACTATAATGAGAAATGCCAAAGCAAAATAACATTGTTATAAGCACACACTGCCATTATCCCATACGCTGCTTTAGCTCAAGCTCTTTGAAGTTGGATGGATTCTGATCGGCTGTCAATGTTTTTATATTGTTCAGCAGCTGGGAAAATGCTCTTGAAGCGATTTCAGCAAATTGAATCTTCTTTGTCATTATATGTAGTGTGGAATTATTATTAAAGTCCAAAATTTCCACCCAATGTTTTTGGACATAAAAAAATAAATCTAATCTCTTGTGTCAATCGCATTTACAAACTGACTTTAAAACGTCTCTTATGCAGTAGTTATGATACCTTAAGGATTAATACATAACTAATGCACACTGCCGTTACATGGTCTGTCGCTTTAAATGATGCAGGAAATGGATTCTGATTGGCTGTCCACATTGTACCGACTGGAAAAAAACACGCTCTGAAAAGACATCGTTCCTCTGCGTCCTTATCGTTATTTGTTCCAGACCTATCCTAGAATCAGAACGAATAATGCAACTTCACAGTAATAGTTCTTACAACTATAACGCGTTGCAACCGTTGAGAAAACATGGTTAATACTACAGTTAAATTATGATAACCACAATTTTAACCATTGGTTTGCTACACTAATCATTGTTTAAGCTATTTGTATTTTAGTAAACACGCGTTTTACTACGGTAACTACACTTTTTACAGTAAAACCATGGTTACTGTATTATCGTTATAGGCCTGTTATGTGAACCTTATTATAGTAGAATTAAATTCATTATTTAAAAGCTATAGTTATTGTCCTTGGTGTCCTTTTTATGAAGCAAAATATGATCTATTTTATTGCTTCAGATTCAAGCCGAGAGCATGCCATCTTCCCTGCCTGTTTTATGAGGCGAAACAATGAACCAGAAGCTGGTTTCCCATAGTGCTTTTTTAAGCCATCACCGGGCCAGCTTCCCAAATCGGGCGCAGTTTGAAGGTTAGTTCACTCTGGATCTCCGAGGAACAAGAAGGTTCCGCTGAGAGCAAAGTTACTACATGAACGCTTCGAGCATCAATGCAGAACACATCGGCCCATTCACTCCCGCTCTTCTTCCTCTAGAATGTCAAGCAGTAGCTCTCCAAGGAAAGCAGGCATTCAGGTGAGACTAACAGAGCGCTCCTAATGTCCCTTCAGAGGCTCCTGCAAAAGGCCAGCTCCATTATGCCTGAAGTATGGACATTTATGCCGTTTTCTTCGAACAACAGAAAACCCGCTAAAACTAATAGCGCGGATCATAGAGGAACACAATCAGCTTTAAATGACATTTTCTTCACAGACTGCGTCAATTTGCATGCTTCGCTTTTGCGCAGCTGCGCGGGCTTCAGAGAAAACCGTTCAGGTTTTATTCATTTTAATCCAATAAGTACCAAAAGAAACTAATTGGAACCTCTATTACAAAATGAATGTACCAAACCAATAATCCAGCACCAGCGTAAGGCAGTGCGTAAAAGGGGTGCAATTTATTAAAAGGTGAGCGCAACGGAGCCACATGCACATATAATGAAGCATTGCGGTACAAGTACTTAAAACACTCCTCCTGATCTTAAACTGGAAATTAAAAAAAGCACACAGATATATGTTGGGTAACCAACCTTTGGAATACAAACCATGAGCCACTCAAGAATGATCATGACCATAGCCTATTTTTCTAACAATTATATATTGGACAAGGACTTGGAAACGCGCACAGAGGTGAATCATATCCAGCGGGCGCACACCAGAAAGCAGCACGCGTTTATTTAAAACGACAGGAAAGCGGGATCTTCGTGAATTTGGTTTTTATGGAAATAATAAAGGAAAGCGCAATGAAATCAGGCTGAACTTACCCGCGTCTCCGCGAAGCTTCTTGGTGATTGGGGGTCTTTTTGCGCACCGGGCGCACGGTCCGGACACAATCAGTCTCTTTTATGCGATGAAAATCGTCCTTGCGCGCAGAAATAAATGACAGGGCTCTGTTTGTCCAACGCAGAGAGCTTCAAATCCCTTCTGTCCTGTAAGGTTAACTCCAAACCTTGTCATCAGTGTCCAGATATCCGATTGTTTTACAGGATCTTCTGAAAAGGAATAAAGAGGCTCCTTGTTTGGATCCCCATCACCAGTCTGAGTGCCACCTCGGCACGCCGTGTCCCCATATCGCCCTTCTCTCAATGAAATCAAATGTCGGGTAGCTGTAAATAAGTACGTACATCCAAAGTTCTCCAGCTGTGTGTTAAAGCAGCGTGCTGGTGAAGTCCAGGTGCAGCTCCGGTATAATGCGCCGATCTGCGCGCGGTGACAGTCCGAGCTCAGCGCACACACCGAGAGAAATGAGGGTTGATCGAGGGTTGCCAGATATGCTCGCAAAACGACACGCGTTGGAAACAGTGGACAGGTTTGTCTCTTTTAAACGGACAGTTACACGAATCAATATAAAACAGAGTTTTAATACCTATGTAACGAAGTACATTTTCGTTTAATGGTTTAAGAATGTGTCTAAATTTATAGTTTGGAATCCTATGGCTACAAATAGACTCAAACAGAAATCTAAGAATAAAACATAAGCACCTAGAAGAATTGAAGCGTGTATTTAGACATCCGTCAAAATATACCAATACCAGTAAAGGATTGTTTTGCTGGAAATGTGATGATACCTAAAGAGCATTAAGAGAGGAATGATCAGCTGCTGTGAGCTGCATGGACAAATGAAACCATGATCAGGGTTAGTGGTTAATAATAAAAGCAAACGAGATGACCAGCATCAATTAATGTTTCCTTTCAAACACTAATAAAACAGCAGCGCTTGTATAAACACCATGTTTCTTTCTCTAGAAGAAAGCCAAAGAACGCTAACATTCCCTGCGCCAATCTGGCAACCCTACGTCGAGGCGCAAGGTGGATAGACTCCAATAAAAAGTCTAGAGCTCCCCCTAGCAGTACAAATGAAATACCTTCTCCCTCTATACTCGCACTGAGAAACATTTCACACAACGGAACATTAGCTTACAGTATTTTAAAGAGTGCATCATCTTACTGGCCCGCTGACTCTCAAAAGAGCTTCTACACCAGCAAACATCTCTCAGTCTTTAATCCTCATTATTACGGCTCTCATTCATGAAAGAGCCAGCTGAGATCTGAGATTACCTGCAGGGTTCAATGTTTTGCTCAGACGCAGAGGGGAAATGTGTCACAGTATGAGAGCACAGAATAAATCCACTTAATATGGCAGGCTAATAAACAATCTGTGTTTTTAAAGCAAGAAATTACAAGCTTAAGCCTTTCTTTCTTTCTTCCTATTAGTGGTAGTAAGCTCGTACTGTTGTTGCTGTCAAGCTTAGAGGTCTCAAATCATACAGTTTGTTTGATTAATTATCCAAGTGATCAAATTTAAGATTTTCCCCTGGTGGACAATAAAACAGATTTTGAGTAAAACAATCAAACTCAATTATGAGGCCTTCTAATAAAACAGAGTTGTGACATTTCTTCTTTTTACTCATTTCACAAGCAAAAGCGATCATATCAGTCTGTTTGATAACTTTGCAGCTTTCACAGTCATTTATTTACATGCTTTTCTCAACGCTGAGTGCAATATTTTTCTTTTCATACACTCTCCTCTTGATCTTTCTTCAGATGGCACCAAGTCTTTCATCATGGAGTTAAACGGTACTTTCTTGGATTGTATGACCCAGTTATAGGTTCTTTCAGTCAAAACATCCTCTTTCAGCCATACGATATAGAAGATATCATACACAATGACAATTCAATCTATCCATCTGTCATCTGACTATCTATCTATCTAGCAACTAGCCAAACCAACCTAGCAACTATCCTCGGTACCCTAGCAACTATCCTAAGTGCCCTTGCAACCGCATAGCAACATCCTAGCAACCACCCCAGTTACCTTAGCAACCGCCTCAGCAACAATCAATCAATCAATCAATCACCTTTATTTATATAGCAGTTTTAACAATACAGATTGTGTCAAAGCATTGAACTTGATCAAACTGGAGAATAGGATGTCAGTAATGTTTAATGACAAGATTAAACTCTGAATCGAGGATAATCGCTAGGAATGAAGTGTCCCCAACTAAGCCAGCCAGAGGTCATCGGTTTAGCTTTTCTCAACGATTGTTGATAGCCTTGTGTTAAAGTACCAGCAGGTGGATGTTTTGGCTCATCAAGGGTGTTTCTGCAATAGGAGAATATCACAGGGAAGACATAGCTTTCAAAATGTTTTACTTGCAATGCTAAATATTCCATCATCAAGACAACATCAAGACATGTATCCAAAGCAAGGCCTCTTGATTGCTCTTCTGCGGTATTCTCAGTGTCATCACTTCAATCACTTTGTTGATTCTCATTGCTCTGTTCTTCAGTGTTCTGACAGTGCTGCATTAATAGTGATATCTTCGTATGCTGAATTGATTTCTTTAAGTTTTTTCAACACAGACAAGACCTTATGCATGTTCAAAATCTGAAACTGACCTTGGTAGCACAGACATCTTTTCAATTTCACTGTAAGCAGCTGTGATTCACTTTTGGGCCTTGGTAAACAATTGACTGTTGTTCCTACTTCAATCCATCAATCAATCACTTTTATTTCTATAGCACTTTTAACAATACAGATTGAAGCACTGAACATTATCAAGTAGGAGAATAGAGTGATGGTAATGTGTAATGACTAGATTAAACTATTTATTAATTAAATGCAGAGACGGTCTCTGTAATCAAAACAACGATAATCACTAGAAATCAGGTGTCCCCAACTAAGCAAACCAGAGGAGAACCAAAACCCCATCCATGAGAGAATGGAGAAAAACTGAAATTGAAGCTCCTTTTATAGCTCTTATAGGCCTTTAGGAAGGGAATGTACTTTGCAATGACAAGTCTTTCTAGAATATTCAAGTCACACAGTTCTGGAGGAATGGGAGTGAACTGAAGCTTATCTGGCATTAGACCTCTCAAAAGTCCATTCCGATCCATTCTGTTTTCATGTGTTCTAAGGGACATGGATCAGAGCAGATGTGAACATAGCTTCCTGTCAAGCAACTGTGGGATTTTGTTTATATTAACGCACTTGATTGGCGAACAGCGCTCTAGCAATTACTGTACTCTGAAAATATTTTTAGGCTCTTAATATGACTGATCTTGTACTATATCAGGCTGGCTATCTTGTACTGTTTCTCTCTGCCGGTGCATCAAATACATTTTTTTGGTATTTGTATTTTATCTCTTGTGCACAGTGTACTTTGTGAAGTTGTTTTAGATTTGAATAAATGGCATCCTTTCTGACGAGCCCCAAAATGAGCATCACAGTGATAATGCTGTTAAAATATTTCCTTTCATTCTTTTTTTTATAGAAATTAATATCATGTTTGCATCAGTTTGTGTAATGGTTATTTTGCCTTTGCTTAAAAATTGTTCTTTTACATATTGGTCAACAAGATTGTGCTTATGCTATTCCTTATTCTATCATTTTAATTGATCATTTTAAATTATATAATTATTTAGTCTCCCTGAATTGTTTCCGATTTCTGTAATTCTGAGTGATATAATTATTTTGTCTGTGCCTGTATAGTTCATCATTCTTGTAACTGAACCATTTCTTTGTGCCATTTTTTACAGTAAGACCTTCGCTTTCGAATCTTGTTGAGCTTTTCTGTCTGCTTGGTTGTGAATTCTTGTGATTTTGAGCTGACAATGCCAATTGATCCTGTGACATATGTTATGAGAAAGTACATTTTTATATTTATGACAGTTCTTAGTGACAGTAGTTTGAACTTCCATTTTATCTTGATAAATCAAGTGGGCTTGTTCATCAGTGGATGTGGCTCTGTTGACAGCAGTCACAGATAGGCTAGTTGTTGAACTGGACTTGAACATACTGTTGTTGAACATCAGCAAGTGAGCATTGTTCATTGTTTGACAGAGCTTTGTTCTCAAACGGGACATTAAGTTCAAGGTCACTGCAGTCTTGGGAGACTGGGTTTGTTTATCAGTTGTTTTGGCTCTGTTAACAGCAGTCTCGGACAGTTTTCTCAGCTTTACAACAAAGTAATGTTTACAGTATATGTAGTAGTAGTTTGTAAATGTACAGATGTGAGATAAAGATCAATATGACACAATCAAACAGGCGAGGAACATTCGAAGAGTTCGGTAGTGCTGTGTGTTGTTCCAGGGTTGGCATCATCTGAAGTCCTCTGTGGGGTTGGC
>JAUCNO010001819.1:21292838-21306162 GCA_032353835.1 Enteromius viviparus
CTCTCTCTCTCTCACACACACACACACACACACACACACACACACACACACACTCCATAAGACACTTTGAGAGAGCATGTGTGTGACTCTCTCTCTATCTCTCTCACACACACACACACACACACTCCACAAGACACTCTCAAACACACACACACACACACACACACACCACAAGACACTGTGAGAGAGCATGTGTGTGACTCTCTCTCTCTCACACACACACACACACACACACACACTTTTTGTGCTGCTTTTGCTTCAGGAATTAGATTTTATATTGGAAACCAGGTGCCAAAATTGTTATTGTGCAAAACTGAACCAGAATCAAACTACTTATTATCACCATGAGCTGCACAGGCAGAAAACTACTCAGAAACATTCATTTGGCAGACGGCTGAGAAGGAAAATTTTGTTTTATTACAGTCTCTTGAATTTTGATAGTTTCAGGCTCTCAGTCATTGATAAATTCATAAATAAAACACTTGAAAACACATTTATTTTCATAACACATTCCGCTCATATTGGCATCTGTGTAATTTTACCAGCTTCTAGCAAACGCTAGATGAATTTGCACCAAAATAAATGAAACTCTATTTTTAATTCTGTTTTGAATTAGTCAAAGAATCCTGAAAAAAATAAAATATATTGACGATTTAAAAAATAAATAAAATCTAAAACTTAAAAACTTAATACATTACAGCAGCTATTTTAAATGGTAATGATACAGTAGTTATATTGTCTCTGTTTAGTGTGGCTCTGTGTGATTATGTTATGTGTGTTATTATTGTCCCACAGCTGATCTGAGATCAGAGATGAGCATTAAAACACATCTATCGCTTCCTCCTCTTTTCATCTTTTCCTGGTGTTTTTCTGTCACCCTCTTCATCTGCAATGCATCATATTCAAAGCAATATTTCACCAAATAATGAAACCCTCATCATTTTCTCCAAAACCTGTGACTTTCTTCTGTGGAGTAGATTTAGCAGATTTAGTTTTTTCAAGTGTTGTCAAGCTCCCCAAACAACAATAACACCTGGTTAGTGACACCTGGTCCATGAAGAACAGACTGATGAACAGTGTTGTTTGAGACTCCAGAAGATGTGTATTGCTGTCATATGAACGTCTCGGTTACGTATGTAACCCTCGTTCCCTGATGGAGGGAACAGAGACATTATGTTGTGATGACAGACTGGGGTCTTGCCTAGAGCCCTGATTCGCTCTGAGAAAATGAAAGTGAAAATTGGCAAGTGGTTAAATAAACCTGAGCCACTCCCCTTCATCCGGGTATAAAGAGGTGACAGGTGCAAGCACTCATCAGATTTGCTGAGGAGCCGAGAAGGAGTCCCAGCTCTCAGCGATGGTTCGCGGTCGTGGCAAGGAGACATTACATCTCCGTTCCTTCCATCAGGGAACGAGGGTTACATACGTAACCAAGATGTTCCCTGTCTGTCAGTCACTACAAGTTATGTCATGATGACTGTGACGGGCTGGGTTGTGGACATCAACGCATCCAGACACCAGGCGTGTGGCATCATTCTGTTGTCGTTCTGGTTGTCCACCGTCAGACTGTCTGGATCCCGTGAGGGACCGGCCAGAGACATTTGGGGAAGCGGTGCGTACCCTAAATGCCGTTTCTTGGCCACTGGCGACAAGGGATGCTGTGAGCAAGAATGAGGAAGCGGAGCATCAACCCACGAGCGCTGAGGCCTGGAGGACAAGGAAATTGCTCTTTTGGTGATGTTGTGGGGTCTGTGGCGGAACAAAAAGAAAAAAAAAACAGAAGGTTTATTTCCCGGCCCTCTTCCCGAAGGATATCGTTCTCAACACTTCCTGAGCAATTTCTCCCTATCTGGGCCCTCTGTCTCAGGGCCTCATCGTCGTCTTAGGAGGACTAGGGGTTTGCTGAGGCGGGTGGGTGCTGCCTTCCTGTGGGTGGCTCGACGCGCCGGCCATGACTGAGTCTCAGCATGGGGTGGAGCAGGTGTTGCTGCCGCAGGAGTGCGCCCTCGGCGCCGAGCACCCGCAACGATGTGCTGGCAGATGGAGCATAACACCGGGGAGGATGTGCTGGATCTCCTCGGCCGCTGCTGGACTGTCCAGAACTGCTTTGCAAAATCCTCGACAGTGTCACCCAACAGGCCAACCCGGGAGATGGGGACATCAGAAAACCTGACCTTGTCAGAGTCCCTCATCTCAGCCAGGTTAAGCCATAGATAGCACTCTTATGCCACCAAAGTGGACATCGCCTTCCCTAGGAACCGTGCCGTGACTTTCAACACCCGGAGAGCAAAGTCAGTCACGGTTCACAGCTCCTGCATCAACCCAGGGTCGGAGACACCCTCGTGCAGCTCTTTTAGGTATGGACACCTCAAGTCTGATGCTCACGGCATCCCAGGCAAGCATGGCCATCAGCTCCGGATCAGATTCAGCAGTAGCCACAGAACCTGAAGGGCCGATGCAGCGAGCAACATCTGATCTTCTCTCGGCTTAAAACGAAACAAAAGGACTGCCCTTGGACGGCTCACAGAATCGCCCAGCAGTGAAGACAACCTCCATGGCCGTCGTTGAGAGACAGGTAACGGCCGCTCCCAAGAGGACACAACCAAAACTTCTGCTTCAGCTTCCTCTTCGTTGCAGCACTTTAAAGCAGCAGGCATAAACTCTCGGCTCCTCAGCAAATCTGATGAGTGGTTGCGCCTGTCGCCTCTTTATACCCGGATAAAGGGGAGTGGCTCAGGATGGTTTAACCACGTGCCACTTGGTGTTTTCTCTTAAGCAGAGCCAATCAGAGCTCTAGTCAAGACCCAAGTCTGTCATCACGACATAACTCGTAGTGACTGACAGACAGGGAACTACTTTTATGGTGTGTTTTGTTGTTTTTGAAGCTTGACAGAGGGCTGTTCTTTCAATTCGTCATCCAGAAATTAAGGTCACTAGTTAGCTGGTCATGGTTTATCTTTAGTTTAATAAGCTGTGCAGTGTCTGTTTCTGCCAACTAATAAAATTAAACAATTACAATTACTTACTATAATTACTATACAATTACTAAATATTACTATACAATATATATATATTAGCACAATATATTAAAGCTTGTTTTTAGAATGTCTTTTAAATGTATTATTTATTTATTTATTTTTATTTCATTTTTGTTCCCTGTAGTCAAATATTTTTAAACGTAATCTGAGCAATAAATTGTAATGGGGCAGAAAAATACACTTAATTCAAGACACAGTATGTTCTCTGAAAGCATGCTGAACTATTCCTTAAAGCCTGTCGTCTGTCCGGAGTCTCCTCTTTCATAGAGACTGTGTGTGTGTGTGTGTGTGTGACTGTTTGTGTTTGTGTGTCTCTGTGTGTGTGTGTGACTGTCTGTGTTTGTGTGTCTCTCTGTGTGTGTGTCTGTGTTTGTGTGTCTCTGTGTGTGTGTGTGTGACTGTCTGTGTTTGTGTATCTCTCTGTGTGTGTGTCTGTGTTTGTGTGTCTCTCTGTGTGTGTGTCTGTGTTTGTGTGTCTCTGTGTGTGTGTGTGTGTGTGTGTGTGTGACTGTCTGTGTTTGTGTATCTCTCTGTGTGTGTGTCTGTGTTTGTGTGTCTCTGTGTGTGTGTGTGTGTGACTGTCTGTTTTTGTGTGTGTGTGACTGTCTGTGTTTGTGTGTCTCTCTGTGTGTGTGTGTTTGTGTGTGTGTGTGACTGTCTGTGTTTGTGTGTGTGTGTGAGTGCTCTGATCATGATTTCAATGGATGTTTGGGGTTTGGCTTTAAATGCCACTTTAAGATACAGTCTGTACTGTATTTGATATTACTGTAATAGCCTGTGTGTGTGTGTGTGTGTGTGTGTGTGTGTGAGACAGCAGCATTATAACGACCCTCTTCATTAACCTTTCCAGCACCTGTGTAAGCGTATGGTTTTCTCTCTCGGAGATGAACTAATGTACAGCTGTGTTCAGTCACAGAGCCAGAGGAAGCTTTACTGTTCACAATATCAAGCAACGAAATGAGTTTCTTCAACTATGGCCAGTTTCAGCCCTCCGGACTTTTGGGAATTAAATTCCTCTCAAAGAAACTTTCCAAACTCACCGCTTATTTTGTCTCATAATGTGAGCATAAATGCAATGCTGGAGTTCTTCCTCTGGACCTTCATGAAGAAACATCATTTACTCAACCGCATCAATCACATTAAATACATTACATTATATGCTTCTGAATATGTTAAATCATATTCTTCTATACTACTATTTGCCAAAAAGAAGTAACTTTAGGTAAAGCTTTATTAAAAAATAGATTAATAACTTAAATTTGTACTTCACACAAATAATTTTAATGCAATAAATATTGAAATTTACCATTTTCCCCTATTTAGTATTCTAGTATTATTTATTAACACATATATTTTTATAGTTTAGCTTTGAAAGTAAAGGCTAAAGCAGTGAAATCTGCATAAAAGGCATTTGCAGTAAAAATAAAAGCTGAAAGTAAAACATTTTAACAAGAATTTTTTAGAGTGCTTTTTATTATTTTCATAAAATCAACCGTGGAACATGAAAGTGTATGAAACAGGCAGATATGATAAAAGCTTGCAGCTGCAGCGTTTGGCTTTAATTTATTGAGTGTTCGGAGCGTTTCTGCGATCATAAATACGACACGGTGTCTCTGTACGTTACACTGCCTCTGCTATCAACAGATTTGACCCTCGCAGGAAATTAATTGCAACGAGTTTATATATTTCGAAGCTAATCTGGTTAAGTGTATGGATCGCCGCCGTCAGGCCTGGGCTTTAATCAATGTCTGCAGGCGAGAGCCCTGGAAAGAAACACAATCTTTCTGTTCTGATGCTGCTTAGAGCGAAGCCGAACCGAGCAAAATACGCTTATTATTAGTTTTGTGCGCACAGACGCAATAAATCACGTTGACACAAATGGACAATATCTTAGCATCGGGATAGAATCGGTTCAGATTGTAATAAATATAAGCTAATTATTATGTCTCGGCGGCCTCTGACCAGCTGTCATTAATAAACCGGCTCGTATTTATCAAAATTTGAAATGCCAGCTTCAGGTGGAAATGGAATCATTCTGCATGCGTCCGATCTGATCCAGCACACCTGTCTGGACGCTCTGCTGACCCTGAAGACCTCCGTTAGCCGCTTCAGGTGTGTTTAATTAGGCCCGAGCTGGATAGCGAGAAGCTCCTGGAATACAGTTTGGCTCCTTGGAGAAGATGCGCTCGCTTCCTAAAGAGAAGAAGTTATTTACTCAAACTCATGTTTTTCCAAACCTTTGTGGATTTCTGGCTTCTTGTGGGACACGAGAAAAGAGATTCTGAAGAGTTTGGAAATCAACATGGGATTGGGGCAAAAACACCCCTGAAATTCAACATAACCAATACATTGATAATTAATAAATAAATAAATACAAATAAATATGCAACAAAGATGCTAAAACAGACTAACTCAAACAAAATCAAGATGTATACTAAAAAAAAAATATATATATATATATATATATAAATCCTTCGTAGTAAATAAATCATTATAATAAAGTATTATTAATCTTCACACAAATTATTTCCATTTAGTATTCAAGTATTATTTATTAACACATATATTTTTATAGTTTAGCTTTGAAAGTAAAGGCTAAAGCAGTGAAATCTGCATAAAAGGCATTTGCAGTAAAAATAAAAGCTGAAAGTAAAAGGTTTTAACGAGTGTTTTAGAGTGCTTTTTATTATTTTCATAAAATCAACCGCTGGAACATGAAAGTGTTCAGCTACATTTATTTCAGTGTAGCTAAAATAAATCAATTGCAACCACTTAACTCAAAAAAACAAAAAAAAACAAAAAAAAAACCATATATATAAATTAAATTCAATATACTGTATCAATCAGAAGCAGCATAAATGGTCTGGGGGAGGTTTTATATGTTGGAAAACACTCATCTATTGCCTTCTGACTGATTTAAGTTGTTGATGAAGTAATTAAGAGGTCAGATATTGTTCCTTAATGCAGCCGATCCTTTCTGACCCTGGTTCCCGTCACTCTTATATAGTCACCACGGATGGAAAGCACCCAAAATAACAAAATGCCACAAACTGAAATGATTCTGCACCAGTCTGAAACTCTTCTTGAGCGCAGACGTTCCTCAATCTCATGTGAATATTCAAACATGAACCAGTGACATTTACTGTCATGGCTGTCGAACTTGATGTGAAGACAAAATCTGCAGAGAACGATCTTCAATTCCATGCTGTTTCCCCAAACATGGCTACATAGCATTAGAATAGATAAAGACTTTGAGCATTCTGCACAAATTCTATGGAAATTCTATGGATAAACATGTCTGTCAGGCTGCATCTTCAATACTAAATCACTGCTTCTTGGCCAGAATCACAACAATAACATAATTTGAGGCAGATGTAAAGCGTCACATTGTGTGAGTATCACTTATTGTCTAGTGAAAGTGATACAGCACTGTCTTATTGAGCTGAATACCAGAGTATTGACGTTTGTGAAGTGTAAAAGCATCATGAAGGATTGTCATCCAAATAACATTTCATTCTCCTCCATAATCTGTGTTCATCACTTTCCTTTTAAATGCGTAACGGACTACTGAAAGCAAAGTCCACTCAGCAACACATTTCTAACACACTTCCAGTGGTTTTTAAAGTCTGCTCACCAAAGCCTGCATTTATTTAATCTAAAGAACAGCAAAAACAGTACAATTGTGAAATACGTTACGTTTGCTAGTTAAAATAAATGTTTCTTGATTTTAATATATTTCAAAATGTAATTCATTCCTGTGATTTTTTTATTTTTTTTGCATTATTTCTCCAGTCACATGTCCCATCGGAAATCATTCTAATATTCTGATTCGCTCTGAAAATGTATTATTTTAAAATAAAAATATATTATATATTATTATTATGTTGAAAACATAGCAGTAGAATTTTGGTCAGGTTTCTTTTCATAGAAAGTTAAGAAAAACAGCATTTAATTAAAATATATATATATTTTTTGTAACATTTTAAATGTCTTCATCATCATTATCTTTTGATCCATTGAAAGTACCCTTGCTAAAAAACAAACAAATAATAATAATAATAATAATAATTCACTGAAAAACAAAACAATAAATGAAGTGAAATAAAATTAAATACAAAATATGAAATAAAATATTAAATTGAATTAAATTAAAGATAAAATGCAAATTTTTACCAAGCTTTTTATTAGTATCTTGGTCTCTTTCTATTCAACAAAGAATCCTGAAAGAATCCTTGGCTTTTTTAAATATTAATAATAAAAATGAAGTAACGATGCTGAAAACTACTGCAATAAATCGCATTTTAACGTATATTTACACAAAAAGCAAAATATAAGCAAAATAAATACAATATTTCACCAAATTATTGCTTTCACTGTATTTTAGATCAAATAAATGCATGTTTGGTGAGCAGAAGATGATTCTTTTAAGAAAACAACATTAAAAATCTCATCTCTCACAAACTAGATGGTGTATCATGAGTCGTCTCACTTGTCTTTTTCTCTGTGTCTGTCTGCAGTTTTCTTGTGCCCAGGGCTCCTGCGTGGCGTCTATCAGAGCGAGCATCTGTTCGAGTCGGACCACCAGTCAGGAGCTTGGTGTAAAGACCCCCTGCAGGCCTCGGATAAGATATATTACATGCCCTGGACGCCGTACCGCACCGACACGCTCACAGAGTACTCCAGCAAAGAGGACTTTGTCTCCGGGCGACCCACTACCACCTACAAGCTCCCTCACCGCGTCGATGGCACCGGCTTCGTCGTCTACGACGGGGCGCTGTTCTTCAACAAGGAGCGCACCAGGAACATCGTCAAGTTTGATTTGCGCACTCGCATCAAGAGCGGCGAGGCCATCATCGCTAGTGCTAACTACCACGACACTTCGCCGTATCGCTGGGGAGGAAAGTCGGATATCGACCTGGCGGTGGACGAGAACGGGCTTTGGGTGATTTACGCGACGGAGCAAAACAACGGAAGGATCGTGATCAGCCAGCTCAACCCCTATACGTTACGCGTGGAGGGAACCTGGGATACGGCCTACGACAAGCGCTCGGCTTCCAACGCCTTCATGATCTGCGGGATCCTGTACGTGGTTAAGACTGTGTACGAAGACGACGACAGCGAGGCCACCGGGAATAAGATCGACTACATCTACAACACTGAGCTGAGCAAAGACGGCTACCTGGACATCCCCTTCCCGAACTCCTACCAGTACATCGCAGCCGTGGATTACAATCCCAGAGACAACCTGCTCTACGTCTGGAATAACTACCACGTGGTCAAGTACACGCTGGATTTTGGAGTGCTGGACAACAGGCTAGGTAAGAGCTGGCCGCTTGTGGAGGCGGGGAAAGCTAGGAGAGTATTACGGTAAAAAATAGCATGTTTCGAAAAAAAAAAAAAAATAGTAAGTGGATGCAACATTGTTCTAGGTTTAAGCCGTTTTGCTTGTGCCTGATTGCCTGCTTGCTATCATGCAGGAGTCAATAAAAATGTAGTATATCAAAAATGCATGAACTTAAATAATAATAATAATAATAAAAACATATATTAACTTTTAAAAATATTATATTTTAGTCATAATGATAATAAGTTATTGAAGAAAAAAATATACTTTTTTTGTATGGGTGTCTTTAATATATATGTGCATATACTGTATATGTTCCCCCCCCAATTTGTGCTGCCAAATGATTACGTTTTTTGTTTACATAATATATGTGTATATGTGTGGATCTATTATGTATAGATAAATACAAACAAATGCATATACATATATGTAGAAAAATAATGTTTATATGTTATATGTATTAATATATAATATTGAAAATGAATATATAAATGTATATACATGTAAATTTTTCGAAATATATACATGCATTTGTTTGTATTTATATACACATAATAAATATGCACAGTAGACATACATGTATTATGTAAACAAAAAC
Organism: Enteromius viviparus; assembly: GCA_032353835.1. NCBI lineage: Eukaryota > Metazoa > Chordata > Actinopteri > Cypriniformes > Cyprinidae > Enteromius > Enteromius viviparus. Next base: position 21,301,819 of record JAUCNO010001819.1, read on the forward strand.
TTTTATCTTCGATGCAATTAATGGCAATTTATTTATTTATTTGTTTGTTGTCATTTTGTTTTTAATAATACACATAAATTAGGAACGATTTACACCTAATTTCTCATTACTGTACAATGAGAAATAAAACATAATTTAAAATAATAATCTTAAATATATAAATTCCCATTTTTGCTTTATTTATTTGCGCTAGTTAATTATTTTTGGTTGATTTTGTTTATTTATTGTTTTGTAAAATAAACACCATAAACAGAAATTAAAGGGTGAAAAAAAACATATTTGGGTAGAAATTAATATGCAGTTTCATATTGTTTTAATGGATTGCCCCAAAAATGTACAAACCTTTTAGACTTACAAATAACTGTTATGCAAAATGCAGTCTTGTATTTCTTTATTTTAATGAGATTCACTGCCTCCTCTTCAAAAGCGCAGCTACTAATCAGGTTTTGGTGCCTCGGCGGGTGGAGCTGCTGATGGGAATGTTGTGGTTGTGGAAATGTAAGCTTTGCCTTTTGATTTAGTGAAATGAGTTGTTTGGTGTCTGCGGGCGGCACAGATCCAGGGAGCTTCAGGGCTGTTTGCTGGAGTTCGTGGTCGAGCAGAAAGTTGGGAATGTTCTCTTTAATTGGAAAGCATCGAGTGAAGAAGTTCATGGCTACTTGTCGTCGGCTAGATCGGCGCTTATTACAGAGCGAATGTTTCTTAAATGTGTGACATTCCTTTCGCCATTTAATTAAAAGCCTTTTAAATAAAGAAAACTTTCATAAACAACTTCACTATCGCTGTGGGAAAAGCTCTGGGGGTCTGGGGGTCATCACTAAGAGAAAATTAAAAGAGAAATCATTTGCAAAAAATTTTAATTGCTTTCCAACATTTTTTTTTTCACGGTCACCCTCAATGTCAGACAAAGTATTGTAATTGCCACCACATTGTTAGATTTGGTGGAAGAAAAAAAAAATACATTTTTCTGCTGCAAATGTATTATTAAACACTATTATAACTACTCAAAAACGTTAAAAGAAAAATCGTACCCCTGTTTGTATTTTTTCATTATTGTAGGAGTCAAAAATAAATATTACACATTTTTTCCCTGCATTTAATCATTTTAAAATTTCTCATTTTAAATGTCATTCAGTGTAACAATCTTTCTAGGCATTAATCTATTTATGACACAATAAAATATTAATAACTTTTTAGCCCAAATTATTAGTTTGTACTTTTTCGCCACTACTCTAGGTGTGCCCATTTTACTAATTTAAAAGTCAGCATAATCATATTTGAATTTTTACTTAAATATTTAGTTACACTGAATTACATTGTATCATTATTTCAACTAAATTGTGACCTTAAAAGTAGACACTTTACTTACATTTAATGTGCTTTCTGTGGACATCTTTCACTCATATATATCCGCTTGTAAATGTACAAAATTGTAGGTAGTAGTAGTGATATTTGATCCGTCTTAGCCAATGACAGACAAATCTGTGATCAAAATTGGACAGCATTTTGTTTCTTTCTTCTGGTGTGCTTGGTCTCGAAGATAAAGTTTTGGGTAGAGTTGAGTGGAAGTGTTTTTGACAGCAAGGTAACACATTTACTCGCGGCCTGTCATGAGAACTGCTGCTCTTCACCGCTGCTTTCTGCCACAAATTGCACACGCTGCTTGTTTTGGTTTTAATATTAGGCAGCATACATACACTGCTCCCAGAGTTAAGCATCCAAATATGCTAGTATTACAATTTAAACGTATTAGTGTGACCTGTTATCCGTTTCCTGTGGAGCAGTAGTTTGAGGAGAATCTTGCTGAGCAAGTTAGTTACACTGTCTTTAACTTTCTACGTGAATAACACATCCAGTTTAATGCCACAGACATGCTTGCAGTGCATTTTCAGCCTTGCATGCAGGATGTTTCTGTTGTGTGTGGACACGAGGGGAAATTGCTTTTATTAAGTGACGGTGTGATTTGAGAGGCTCTTACATGCATTTATCAGGAAATGACCCACTCAGAGCATTCTCAAATGACACATGCAGAGAGAGTAGAGTGTGTGTGTGTGTGTGAGCTCTCTCTGAACACACAACACCTGCAGCATGTTTCTCCTGGAATTAACCTTCATCTGAAGGTGACTCTTTGATGGGGCTCTGTTCATCACATTCTGTTGCTGTTTCAAGACCTAGTGAGCATACACCCAAAACTCAAAGCTGCTTTATTAGATTTTAAGATTATTTTTTAAAATTTCATTAGGTTTTAGTCTTGGTGACATTAGTAATTCAATTGGCACAAGCAAGCAACAGTGTTGGTGTTCTGAATATCAGCACGAATAAAAATACCATGCTGAAATATTAAGAACTACTCACTTCCTGCTGAGATATTGCTGTACAAACAGCAATAAACAGTCCTGCATGCATCAAAGTGTCCCTATTATGGGTAATGAAAGATTAATATTTTGCTTTTGGGAGTCCTCAACAACAGGTTGACATGCATGCAAGGTCAAAAAACACTTTCATTGCATTTATTTGACTTGACGACTCCTCCTTTGTGTGATTCTAATCTGTGGTGATTGGTCGATTGGTCTCATTGCAATGTTTGTGAGCTCAGTGCTGCTTTGTGTACTATTTGTGCTATTTCCTATTTCCAAACTATGGCTGTACGATAAGTCACGTGTGCTATATGCACTATATTCATGCACATCTTTTCAGTAAAACTGCTTCTAAAATGAGCGGTAAATCTCCATCACATGCTTTCACATAGAGCAGCATTTACTCAATGACAAGCTGCACAAAACCACATTCATAGCCGTGCAATTCTAAACATGGTTTTGCACAGGATATTGCTCTAAAAGCAACACCTAGTGGTGAAGAATGAATTTGCATTTTCGTTTAGACCAATGTGAAAAGACCAGCAAGTGGGTGATTCAGTGGACTTTGAGGTGGTACGCACTGCATGAAAGGTCATTTTTAGAAATGCATAATAGGGGCACTTTAACATAAATAGCACATGATCTCTGAAGATATTATTTATGCAAAGTGATTATTTTACAGTTTTCACAGAACAAACATTTATAAATAAATCAAATAAAATAAATAAATAAAAATGATCACCACCTACTGTACTGCCATTTCAGAATAACTTCAGAAAGAGTCACTGAAAACTTCCCATCATTAATGCTGTAGACTAAGACTGACTAAGAGTGTAAAGTACCAGTGCATCCAAATGCTGCCCAAAAGGGGGCGAAAGCTATTATAAAATAGAAAATGAGACACCCTACGGTCTAGTGTTTATCAACTCCGGTCTTTGGGACTAAGGAGCTGATCAGTTGAATCTGGTGAGCGTTTGAATTGGTGAAACATCTAAAAGATTCTGATCTTTTACACTTTTGAACAGGAATAGAGTTGAGATACACTGGTCTAGTAGACTTCACAGTCAGCGATGCCAATCACAAGATTACAAGCACATCAGGTGTGCCATTTAGCTCAAGGCCTTAATAAAAAAAATGAAAAAAAATCAAATGAGAAAGATTACTGATAAAAATGGGTACATTTTGTAAATGAGAATTTGTGTGTGTGGGGGTGGTTAAATCTTTTGAAAATAACACTGCAATGGAAAATAAATGGTAATGATCCTATAATAGGCTTCTGTTAATTTTTGGGTGAATTATGGCTTGGATAGGATCTCGACTCCCCTATTTAACTCATACTGCATTGTACGTTTATTTTTAGGCCCTCTATATGTTTTAGGTCTCAGGCAGCATTTGGCTGGAGGCTGGCTTTATCACTGCGCACAGCTCCATTACTCACTGCTGAAAATCCCCTGGCTCGCGGGCACAAGTGTGTCGCACTTTATCACCCCCTCCCCACGCACCCTCTCCAGCTTTAGTTCCTCTATAGAGGCAGTCAAGAGAGAGATACGCACTGTGCTTACAACATCTGTCTCTATGCCCTGCTCCACTGGCCTTGTGTGAGTCTGTGTGTGTGAAAGAGAGAGTGTGTATGTTTTCAGTTCTGTCTCATGTGTTTCTGTGTGACAGAACCTTCAGGGAATCTCTAAAAATAAGCATGACATAATCATGGAAAGTCTAAAATCAGTGTAAGATGACAGTATCACACCAGAAACACCGATTCGGCATGGGGTCTTCACAAAATGTCATTATATTGGACTCTCCGAAATAAGCATCAGATAACACAGTTTGCACAGGGTCCTAAGATCAGTGTCCAGTAATGAAATCATCATTAGACATGGAACCCAGCTTTAGAAAATAATCAGCTTCAGGCAGGGCTGGACTGGGAGTAAAAATCGGCCCGGGCATTTTATGGTCCAGCCGGCCCACCACCACATATAGGCCTACC
>JAUCNO010001819.1:21316776-21329166 GCA_032353835.1 Enteromius viviparus
TGCGTATCTTACGAAAAATGCGCGTGAGCACGAGCGGTGAGGCGGTGTGACCTGGTTGTCTATCAGAGGTAAAAAATTGCACATGTCATGAACCGTCGAACCGTGTGATGCATGCATGCACCGAACCGAGACTAGGTGGTCTCTCTCTTGTCGGGATTGTGGAATATACAGTTCATTGGCACACAGCACATGAGGCAATTCATATACTGGTTTGGGGTTCATCACTAAAATAGTTTCATCATGATCGATAGATGATCAGAAAGAGGCGATTTATTGTTATGACCAACTAAAGTAGAAGAATGAGAAAGCAATGATGTGTCAGGCAGGTATTAGACAAACACATAATTAAACTCAAAAAGTGCCAGCTTTTATATTGCGTTATTGAGAAAGAAACATATAGGACATGGAGGAATTGGTCATTCCAGGACACCATAGTTGCACTGCTGAATTTTGAGGGCATTGTTGTTTAAATTGCAACACTGTATTCAATATCTGTTTTAAGAGTGGAGAAATAAGTACATGCAGTTATGGCCAAAAATATCTGCCCCTTTGGTAAATATGATCAAAGAGGGCTGTGAAAATGAATCTGCTTTGTTAATCCTTTTGATCTTTTATAATAAAAAAAAATCACAAAAATCTAACCCTTCATTGGATAATAAGAGTTTAAAATTGGGGGAAATATCATTATGAAAAACATTTCCTCCTCTAATACACTCTGGCCACAATTAATGGCACCTTTCTATTCTATATTTTTAAACCTCTATTTGTCAGTTTAATAGCTCTAAATTGTCTCCTATAATGCCTGAAGAGATTAGAAAACACCGGACGAGATCAGAGACCATTCCTTCATTCAGAATCACTCCAGACCCTTTCCCAGATTCCCAGTGCTTCTTCTCTTTAGTTCACCTCACTCATTTTCTACAGTGTTCAGGTCAGAGGACTGGAACGGCCATAGCAGAAGCTCAGTTTTGTGCTCAGTGACCTATTTTTGTGTTGTTTTTGTATTATTGTATAGTTGGAAGATCCAAATATGGCCCATTATACAGTAAGATTTTTTTTCTGTCTGATATAATCCATGATGCCATGTGTCTAAACGAGATGTCCAAGACCTCCAGCAGAAATATACTGTTGGCCCCCAACATAAAAAATATAGCAGTATATTTCATTGTAGATATGGGGAATGTGTTCATCAAACCCGTCTTAAGTGTTTGCTGCTAACAAGATTATTTTTTTGTTCGTTTTTCAAATTCTTAATTATTGCTCTGATGGTAAAAATGGGATTTTCACTGCTCTAGCTCTTTTCTTAAATCCATTTCACTAATTTGTGAGGCTTAATTATCGTTTGGTTTTTCTTGTTGTGATGGATGATTAAGGGAATTTGGGCTTTGTTTGCCTTCTATTTATATTTATGTGAAAGCCACGGCTGGATAATTTTATGTTTATAATCACCTCGGAGTGCTCATAATTGTGAATATTAATGGGAACATACATGAGAGATATTTTACTCATAATAATTTCAAGGGGTGCCAATAATTGTGTCCAACGTGTATTTGAGAAAAACATTTATTGCATAATGATATTTCCCACCATTGTGCCACACCATGCTAAATAATTGAATTTAAATTTTACATTTGCCCGCAATTTGAATTGAATAGAATTTTTATGGATATTAGAATATCCCGTGTTACAAGATTGAATTAATATTTAATGCCCTGCATTGTATGCTAGTTCAAACATACTGGAAGGATTACTGTAAATAAGCATACGAGAATATTTCATTATGTAATAAATCTTATAAATTGTAATTTATCATTAATCTTTCTTCGTTTAACATGCGTGATCAACATTATATGGTAGGAATATATTGACACTTTTTGGGACTTTGTAAAGTTGATGTCTTCTGTAAACCATTGAGGCAAATATGAGAACATTAGAGTCTGTAATGAAGGAGAACATCTGAGTACATTGTGATGTTGTTTAGATCTTTCCTGAAACTTTGGAGACGAATGTGTTCGTGCAGAGTATTATTTTCAAGAAAACAATTTGAGGAGCAGGAGACTTCATCTGATGCTCATGTGACCTCATTTCTGTCATGGAGAAACATGGAGATGTGCCAAATCTCGGCTGGATCATGTATGCACTCTTACTGGTGCAAACCTAATGAACCGAATGCTAATATCTCTTGTATGATGTTAATGTTCTTCAGTGCAGAAAGCATAACAGCAGCTCATGTCATCAGAAGCAAAAGACTCAAGAACAGCTTTTTCCCACTGGCCTTCACGCTTCTCAAACGATCTGCTTGAAGAGCCTCCCCATCACTGTGCAAGGAATGAGTCATTCTCAGCAGCCTCGCCAGAACTTTCCACTCCTGTCTATTTTAATGTATATATTTCTTGTCTGTTCCATAACTGTTCACACTGACACTTTTAGTCCATTTTATGCCTTATTTATACTATGAAATCTGACTGTGGTTCTACTTTTCTATCATGGAATGGTGTAAATATTTATGGGTAAAACTATCACAGTGTGAAGTACTGTTAATGTCTTGATCAAGCCAAGACTGGTGACGTGAAGACCGAAGCGTGTATTTTATCTGTACTCCTAATTTCCAGCAGATTGAAGAGACTCACAACCATATTAAAAGGATATTAAAGAAGACTATATAGCATTTGATGTATTTAACACTTGATACACTAACACATTCACGTATAACATGCTCATATACACAAATGTGCAAATGCATATTTTAACTTTTAGTCTCTCTCTCATATACACACAAAAACACTTGCATATTTTTATTTATTTATTTTTAATAATACTAAGGTTGTGAGACCACTAAACTGAACTGAATTTGTTGGGTTTTGTCCTAAAACCAAGAGCAAGTCTGTTTTCCTTGCTTAAGACAGGTCTTCGGATGAAGCCTTAAAATTCAGAAAAGTGATTGATCAGTTTATGTTTTTCAATGGATGAGTAAAAAACTTTTACATTTTCTAAATCTTTTGGTTGCATCTTCATCTCGCTGTCCTGATGTAACGATCAGCTGGATGTGCCAGCCAAGCTCAGGGGATGCACTAGCCATCCCTGAAAGGCTAGTGACGGGCTCTGACATCATAGCATGACGAGAGGGGTCGTGGTCAGTCCAGCCAGTCTCAGTAACGCAGCCTGACGAGTTACTGAAGGTCCTCGCGGTTCCTAGCCCGCATATTACGGGTCCTACTCCCGTTACACAGTACGAGGAACCAGTCTGTGATCCAGATCCTGTGTGGCCGGATCCGCCAGACCCTGTCTGTGATCCGGACCCATGTTGGCCGGATCCGCCCGAGCCGGTTGATGAGCCAGATTGGGTATTATCAGAAGTGCCAGGGCCAGTGAAGGTACCTCAACCATCCGAGCTCCATATAGACCGTGAGGTCCCTGGGTCAGAACCTCCGGAGCCTTTGGGAGGCTCAGACTCCATCATCTCTGGAGATGTCGGTATCGGCTAGAGATTCTCCAGAGCCCCCATTCGTGGCTGCTCAACCCAAGCAGGTGGCTGGGTCTCGGTCCGAAGGGGTTCAGAGGGACGCTTAGGCTGTTTGTTTGGTCCCGGAGGACGCTTCGACAATCGGTCCAACCGAAAAGGGCACTTTATTTGTCAGTTGAGTCACGAAGGGCGCAATGTCTGTCTGTTAAACTCAGGGGGACTCTAACACAGTCTATTCAGTCTTCGAGGGCGCATTCATTGTCTGTGTGTGTCAATGGGTGGCCAGCCTAGAAGGGCGCTAACACTGCCTGTTTTGTCCTTAAGGGTGCGTTCACTGCCACGTTTACTTCAAGAGGGCGCAATTTCTATCTGGTCAGCTAAGAGAGGTTCTAACACTGCCTGTTCAGTCTCGAAGGGCACCCAAGTTGTCAGGTCGGCCCCGGAGGGCATTACAGTCGTCTGCTCTGCCCTGGAGGGCACTCAAGATGTCAGGTCAAACTGTTTGGTCAGCCCTGGAGGGCATGGTTGCGGTCTGGTCGGCTCAGGTGGGAATTCCCGGCGTCTGCACCGCCCAGGAGGGCATCCTCGCTGTCCGCTCCGCCTCGGTGGGCTTCGCCACCTTCAACTCTGCCCTGGTGGGCTTCTTCGCCATCTGCTCTACCCAGGTGGTCATCTCCTCCGCCTGCTTCACCTTGGAGGCTGTCTCCGTCGTCTGCTCTGCCCAGGTGGGCTTCTCCACTGTCTGCCAGCCCTGGTGGGCGTTCTCGCCGGCTCCTAAGTTTGGGGCGTCTGGAAGCTCCCCGTTACCGATCTCGCCTGTTTTGACCACTCTGCCTGTTTGACTTCTCTGGATTCTGTACACTCCTCGATCAACCCCACGCCTGGATACTGGATTTGTCTGTGCCTTGTGTTTTCATTATTAAATACTTGCGAATGGATCCAACTGTCTCAGCCCTCGTTCATGACTGAATACAAACGCTATACTCAAATATTTGACAACATTTTACAATGCAGTGGGTAATATGTATAAATTCTTGCTTAACTCCGATAATCACAAGTTAATGTAGCTCATGAAGAAACCATTTATTAATGACTACTGCATAAGCAACAAATCAGCATTTTATATGATAAATTGATTAAGTAGTCAGTAAATTGTTATTAGTTAAATAATGTTTAAAATTTTTTGTTGTTGTTGTTGCAAACTCAGATTCCAGATTTGCAAATAAATGTATTTTGGCCAAATATTGTCATCAGTTAAAAGGTTACTCATTCAGCTAATACGTATAATTAGTTGCTGATGCATTAATCATTAATAAATGGTTCAAATCTACATGCATAAGTTAAACATGAATTAATGCATGTTAGTGCACCCATATTGTAAACTGTTACCAGTCTTTCACTTCTGAACGCGTCTCAGCACTGCCAGTGTACTGGGGTTTCCACATCAAGGTAACACGGGCGTGGAATAAGTAAAGAGGGCTACAAGCAAAGCTCAGAGAAGGAAGATCAGGGAAAGAGCGCTCTCCTCATATGCGCAGTCGCTACTGACCTCACTCCCATTCACCGCATTGTTTGCAGTCGCCTTCCTTCATAAGCTTCATAAGGTTGTTATCGGGTAAGAATATTCGAAATACCAGTTTTCCTCACTAATTCCTATTGCAAACATGTTTATTAACGTGATGCATGCAAGAAGCGTCATTTTCTAATCGACAAAGGTGTTGAATTCTGTGGAGAACGTGCGCGTGCGGCTCTCAAACCTGATGAGTTTTGCCATTTATTTAATACAGAAAACGCTGCCTGAAAACAGGTAAGGTGTCTTTTGATTTTACATCAGATGAGGTGATAGGCTAGTTGAGCCAGCGCTACACATGCATTCTGCCCACAGTCATCTTTCCACGTACAGGCACAGGCTGAATGAAACGATATCGACATGATGGCTGAACAATGGTCGCTGTAAAAAAGATGAATGTATGTGAGCTTTAGGTGAGGAATATCCATCGACGGTCGCATTCGTGTTTGCTGTAGGACTGTAAGAACCAACATGCAGTTGTCTTCTAGAAGATAAGCGTAAGGTGTGTCATCTCAATGCGGGTTTTGCTTCTGCTCTTCACTAAGAGATGCAAGGTGCGTTCCTCTAATGGTAATAAAGACGAGATCGCGAGCGCTTCTGCTCTTAGTGCGCAGCAAGGCAGATTGCTTTGTGCGTTTTACAGTTAATACTAGACTACAACAGAGTTTTTTCTTCAGTGGGAGTGTAAGACAGGGCACTTGCTTTCAGGGGTATCCAAGTAAGTGTTTTCTTTAGGGATTTCTGCAGATATGACCTAGTTCACATATTTAGTCATTCTGCTTGTTTGCGGTGGAGTTTTGGAAAGGGTTTCTCTGCATCGATCCGATTCAGTTTTATAATGCAGAACGACATTTGATGTATTTTTCCTGCTGAAGGAAACTGATGAAGGCGTGGATTATTGCAGTGACTGTATGACTATACACATTTTATTTGTACTGCTGAGATTGAATGAGATTTACGTCATGACTGCTGTCGATAACAGCTGTAAGGCATCTAATCATCTTTATCTTTGAATAAAATAATCAGGAAATTATCTTGTGTGTCACTGAAGAGCAGTGTTGTGGATAGATATCGGGAAAATTGTAGTGAAATGCATGTGCATTGATTGATTCATTGTTTTCTTATAGAGCAGTACTGTTTTGTTTTTTTGCTGCACTTTGTAATGTAATGATTCTGTCTTGAGCACTCAACCTGCGACTTAGTGCTTAGTCCATACAAAAAAAACAACAATGAGCTATTGGATATCAGGCCAATATGTTTAGTGTCTATATTCAGCTTTCAGATATCTTTAATTGTGGTGGCAGATATACACTGCATTTTAAAAAGGGTTTCTTTGAATATGTTTGCAGGACTGTATACTATGCTCTTGTAATTTAGCATGCAAAGATGAATGTGTCTGACCATTTCTAGTTTGTGCAAGAGTTAAAATGAGATCTGTAGCCATACTAGTCCACATATAATGCTGTACATACAGTAATTTTGCAGTGGGGGAAGTGATTTTCTCTCTACTCCTTTCTGAGTAGCCCTATGAAGTAATAAATCAAAGATTGGATTCTCCATCTATACTGATTATCAATTAGAGCTTTAGTATTTGACTTTTTCCCCCCAGCATTCATTAACTAAACATCATTTTTGAAATCTTAATATTTTTGGGTTAAGATGTGACCATCATTATTTTAATATCTTGGGTACAAGCTACCTTTTAACTTTTTGCAGTTTTGAGGTGATAAAGGGATTGTTAAAACACATGTGCTGATGAACATTCATATGCATGCAGAAGTTTCGTGCAATTTCACATCGCCTGCATAGATAATGCAACAAAATCAATGTTAACAGAACTATGTGCAAAAGTTAAAGATATCAGTAAAAGTCAAGGAACGATGTGGACAAAATAAAATATTACACATAAAATGAAATCATTTATTTTAAGACATCAAAAATGAGCAATGACTGTATGCACACGTCTTTTGATAGGTTAATTTAGTTAGAGTGCATAACTGGCTCGTGTTGTGATTGTGTGTGTGTGTGTGTGCCTTTATGTAGGCAGTGGTTGAATTTACTGCTTGCAATTCATTTTTAGAACTTAGATAAGCCCAGATAAGCCGTATGCATTAAGAAGTACTGTTACTGCCAGCCAAATGGGCTTTCAACACAGTAAGCATCTCAAATAGTTCCTGCATTTCTGGCAGACGTGAGAATCTGTGGATAATATTACAGTGGTTGTTTACTTGATCAGAATGAAACCAGTGCATATATATATGTATATATTAGTCATTATCGAAAATGATCAAAGTCATGTTGAACTATAATTAATCTTCATCACGCCGATGCAGCCAAACTCTTCATAGTGGGTGTGGCACCTGTTATTAAATGGCCTCAAGTAATTAAGACTGAAGACATACACCACAGCATAAAAACCCCCAGCAAACAGTGAAACAATAAACTGTAGCCATACGCTCATGTCACTGTACAGTGCATATTGAGTTTCTAGGACTAGTTTGCAAAAGCAGATTTCACAGTTAAATCAAAACAACTCATTTAGAAAATAATTTTGTTCTCATCTAGCTATAACACATCAGACATTTACACAAGATATGCTATAGTATAAACTGATGTCAATCCAAAGAGAAAGAAATGTAGTAATAAGAAAATAAATTAATAAATGTTTAATTAAATGTGGGAATAAATACAACAAAGGAATATTAAAAATAAATATTATATATAATTGTATAATGAATGTGAATGTAAAAATATGGGGAAAATAAAACTAAAATAAATCCAGGACTAAATTTAATGAAAAATAATTGTAATATTTGTAATAATATTTACTTACTTTCTTATATTACTAATGATTTTATTTATAGTATTTCTATTGATAAAGCAAAGTTGTTTGGGGTGAGGTCTATCATGTTACAGAAATACTCTCTATTAGTTGAAGTTACAACCCCCAAATGCATTGGTCTTTGTTGTAGTGCCCTCTATTGGTGGTTTGGAGTAGCTCCATCACACATTTTCAATCCTCTAGGGCAGGCAGTGATTAAAATAATATATACAATAGGCCTACTTTTCATAATCTTTTATTTGATTTTAAGACTTTTTATTGAATCTTTTATAAAACACACAAGACGACTGCAACCAGCATATAGGCCTACCATTGCTTCTTGTAAAAATGCTACTGCTACAGAAACTAATTGTTTGTATGATTAAGGCACAATCATTTTTTTATTACATGGCTGCGATCTAAATTTATTTATTTAGTAGATTATGTATTTAAAAATGTTATTTATTAATTTATTAATTAATTTATTTTTTATTATTATAACTTAATCAATAAATGGATTTATTTAATCAGTGAATAAATTGATTATTTATTTTTTTAAAGATGATGTAAGTCTTGTTTTTGGGAATGATGTGCTGCACACATGCAGTTTCCCAGCAGCTGAAAAATATAATCATTATCATAGATTTATTTAAAGTACATGCGAGGGAAGACATGACTTCTTTCAAACTTCTTGATATATATCAGTTTTTTGGGGGCTTACTATTTTATTAGTTTTACTTTTTGATTAGTTGATTAACTTTTATTGCCATTTTCTTCACAGGTTCCAGTGATTTGACGATGACAGACGCGATGATGGGCACGAAAGGTGTCCATGTTCAGTCTGGACCATGTCTCGGAGCAGAGCTGACTGATGAGGAGAAGGAGATCATCAACAGCGTCATCGCTCGCGCAGAAAAAATGGAGGCAATGGAGCAAGAGAGGATCGGGTAGGAGAGAGATTATGATGTTTATTGATTGTCGTCGCCAACTTGTACAATTTAATACAATGCAATATTTATATAGCATTTGTGACCCTGAACCACGAAACCATACAATTTCTTTTTTTTTTTAAACAACAATAATCTTTGCATTGATTTATGCTTTGTTAGGAGAGGAGGACAATATGTCAGAGATCTGGTGCGACAAAATTAAAATATGGAGAAAATCACCTTTGGAGTTGTGCAAATGAAGTCCTTAGCAATGCATATTACCAATCAAAGATTATTATTTTTATATTTTTTTACGGTGGGAAATTTACAGCTTCATGAAACATGATCTTTACTTAATATCCTGATGATTTTTTGGCACAAAAGAAAAATTTATAATTTTGACTCATACATGTATTGTTTGCTAGTGCTACAAATATACCCCAGCGACTCCTTTTGTGTTCCATGGTCACATATGTCTATTACAGTATTCATTTCTTAAAGTGTTTTTGAATGAGAAAGATTGTGTGCAAGCTCATAAGCAACAGCGAGGACATGGTACTTTGTAAATGATTTACTATAGTGTCAGTACAAGAGTAAGCCACTGTATGTGTTAACATAATGACCAGTATGCTCTCTCGATAGACGTCTGGTGAATCGTCTGGACACCATGAAGAAAGCTGTTTGTGGGGACGGAGTGTCTCGCTGTCTTTTATGCGGAGAGCAGCTGGGTGCAGGAGGAGACAGATCAGTGGTTTGTGAGGACTGTAAAAAGGTCAGTTTTGAACTAATCCAAATCAAATGAACCAAAGTTTCATTTTTTGGGGGGATAACTAAATATATATGTTCATGCATAAATAAATAATGCCACAAAAGGGATGCGAGTCTGAAACATTAAAGCACATCTTGAATGCAGAAGCTCATCCTACTTTAAATATCCTGATTTCTGATTTGTCCTGTTCTTCTCCTCAGAACATGTGCACCAAGTGTGGAGTGCAGGCGAACGCTCGGCCGCGGTCCGTGTGGCTCTGTAAGATCTGCAGCGAGCAGAGAGAGGTGGGCCGATAACACCGATCATGAGCCCGTATTCACAGAACATTTTATCTTACCACTAAGAGTTCTCCTAACTAGCAGGAAAAGTTTTCTAGCGGAGACACCTACTGACAAAGCCGCCGAGACAAAGTTTTGCTAAGGGATGGAGTAAGGGGGCGGGGCTGACCGCGTTGCCATGGGTGATGTCAGCATGCTTATTAACTATGCACACTGTGATTGGCTGAGAGAATAGGCTTTATAGAAAACTTGCAGAGCGCAATGTTATGTTACCACATTCAAATAAAGATTTAAAAATACAGGCTAAGTGTCACTAATTACACAATATAATATATATGTCTATAAGCCTGTATGCTTGTCATTAAAAAAATGCAATATAGTGAACATGCATATAAACTGCTTTTTAATTAAGAGAGTAGAATAATCTTGGCTGATAGTAAGACATGCAAATTTAAAAAAAGAAAAGCGCAGCTGTTTCTGGTTTTTTTCTAGCTGGTTAATGAAAACAAGGATATCATCGAAGGAAAATTTGGAGTTGGAATAAACAGCAAAACCAAAGGAGATACGTTTTTAAAAGCTCATTATCTTCTCTGTTTCGAAGGCTGATTGCTGACAACAGCTATTTTGGGATAGTTTGTGTGCGACTTCACTACTCCTAATGTTTCACAGATTAAGGAGCCAGTTTTAGAAATAAAATACTTTATGAGCTACTTTTAGACTTACTGTAAGATGTTTTGTGAATAAAGGCCCTGGAGTCTGACTGTCTGTGTTTTTCTATTAAAGGTATGGAAGCGATCTGGAGCCTGGTTCTTCAAAGGTCTCCCTAAGCAGTTCTTACCCTCACCTATGGCCATTTCCAGACCCAGAGATCCCAGTCCTCAGCAGAGCCCTGCTGCTGCTCCAGCGGCTGTACCGGCTGCAGGTCAGACAAACTCTGATTGCCGCTTTTCCATCATCTGTTGGTAATGAAGCATGTTACAACTCCAGAGAAATTTAAGGAATCGTTCACCCAAAGGGAAAATTTGCTCATCCTCGGGCCAACCAAGATGTAGATGAGTTTGTTTCTTCATCAGATTTGGAGAAATGTAGCATTGCATCAGTGTGTTATCAGTGGATGCTCTGAAGTGAATGGGTGCCGTCAGGCTACATCACAATAACCCACATCACTCCAGTCCATCAGTTAATGTTTTGAGAAGACGAAAGCTGCATGTTTGTTAAAGACAAATTTAGGAAAATTTTAACTTATTTTTTTTTAAAGGGTTTGGCTGTAAATGGTGCCTGATCTGTGCTTATTTCTATTCTGATTCAGACCAGACCACTGAAGGAAGTAATGTTATGAATAAATAACTTTAAGCATGCTAGAATCAATGGTTTAAGGTTAAAATAATAAAAAAGCTGCAAGCTTCTTGTCACAAAAAACTAGGAAGGTATTTCTTTTATAAAAAAATATGTGGGTAAAATATTCCTTTTTATTTATTTATTGATCTTTCTGTATATAATGTATGATGAAGGGATTATTAAACAGTGCTGTATCTGAATATATTGCAAATGTGGCATTGATTTTATACAACAGAATTTCAGCTGTGATCACAGGAATCAATTACATTTCTATCCTATTCGCATAGAAAACAGTTGGTATAAATGTGTATGTTTGTTATATAAGCTCCAGAGCCGACAGTGGATGCACCGATTGCCCAGAAACCACCCGTGGCTCCAAAACCTGCTCACCTCCAAACTAACAGTTACTCAGAGGCGGATGGAGATGCAGGGAGCTCCCAGAATACTCCAGTGATGATGAAGAAGGCGGTGAACGTCCACTCGGCCAGGCCAGTCCCATCAGGCTCATTCCAGCCGGGTAAGAACTAACATGCACACAGACAAGTTAAAAGATTATTTTGTTAAGGTGTTGCATAAAAATATGCCTCAAGCATGCATGCATTTTGTCTACTACAAGTGCACATACAATATAATTTAGGAGTATTGATTACGCACAAAATCTTTACTCATCAAACAGCAGAAGCACACAACTAATCTGCACTGATTCTCAGCCTTTGACTCAACACAACGCAAAACACAACACAAGATTCTCCAATTTGTTTTCAACTGCTTACATTTTCAAAACGTTGCCTCTTTTTTCAGCACTGCGCACACAAAATGCCTTACATCTCATGCAAAAAAAACGAAATCACAGACACATCTTGAAAGCAAACTCTATTTTCAAACACCTAAACATTAATTCCTGTTAGATAGAGATAGTTACATAGAGAATTATGTGTTGTGTTTTTTGCAAAAAGTATTTTATGAAATGAAAAAGGATGAAAGTTAAGGCATGATTTTGCAGATTTAGTGTGTGCTTCTGTTTTCTGAAATTGTATGACAAGTATTTATATGTAAGATTACCTATAAGAGTTATATATATATATCTATAGTCACGTTTCAATGTAGTTTTCACTGTATTTCTGTTCTTCTCTCTTTGACCTAGACTGCGTCTGAAATCGCTTACTTCCCTACTATATAGTACGCGAAAAACAGCATGCGAGGCGAGTAGTATGTCCGAATT
>JAUCNO010001819.1:21336465-21350368 GCA_032353835.1 Enteromius viviparus
GTCGGGTCCTGATCACACTGTCGGGGCTTATTTCTGCGATAACTACCGGCTGCCTGTACATTATCCCTTACATATAATCATAGTGCCCAGTAAAACCACTCAGTGTAAGCAATCAAGCCATTAAAGGTAACAGAATATACTAAAAGCTGCTGAGACGTATATTTTGGATGATATGTAAATAAATACCTTGACTTTAATAAACCAAGCTGAAGATTCCTTTTTATTACAGATGCCAAACAAGGATGTAAGCGATCAAAAGATTGAATTACACTCAATCCTCACAAACGTGGCTAGGTATCCATGAGCTGCCGCAGAAAATATTTCCATATATGTTTGTAGTTTAGGGGCCTTCTTACAGTTTAATGCAAATCACTGTATATACAGAGATTGCATTTGAGATGTTTACCGTACCGAGTTTAAGTTTAACTTTCATCCAAATTGCGTAGTGAATTTAGATATTTTATATTCTATTATCTTAGATTGATACGATTACATTTAAGAACTATTAACCCTTACATGACCCTTACAATGAGTCATGCTCGTTGTTTCTGCATCTCGGTCTGATGACGGCTCACTCAGGGAGGGTCTTAGGGAAGACACCGGTCCAGTCTGTGTGAAACGCTGCTGTCAATCAACAATCGTGGGAGAAGCCTTCAACCATGTGACACATTCAGACGGCTCAATTTGACAAACATGTTATATAAAAAAAACCTTCCTTGTATCATAAAGCAGGGGTGTCAAACTCAATTCCTGGAGGGCCGGAGCCATGTAGAGTTTAAATGCAACACCAATTAAACCACCTGATCCAACTAATCAAGTCCCTCAAAACTGCATATTAAGTGTTTTGGAGAAACATTGGAACTAAACTTTACAGGGCTCCGGCCCTCCAGGAACTGAGTTTGACATTTCGGTCATAAAAACAGCATTATACAATGATTTTTTTTAGATCTTTTTTTAGATTCACTTCTCAGTTTGCAATCTTTCCCAAGGCTTCTTCTGACAAACAGAATTGTTACCAGTCAATAACAATGCAAAATGCTTCTTCACAAAACATTACAATCCCTGATAGAGACATTCTTGTGTCTGTAACTTCACTGGGAAAGCAGCACAGCATTTTACATAAGAATAAACAGTAGAATTAACTAGATAAATATCTTTAATACATCTTTTATTGAATATATTAAAAAGAGCACATCACAGATGTGTGTTTGTTTTTATAAAGCTGCTCATATTTATTTGCTATAAAGGATGCTTAGATTAAAGATCATCTTGTCGTTGTCCACCTGTCTCTCTCTCTCTCTCTCTTTCTCTCTCTCTCTCTCTTTAGATCCAGTTTACTTTCTTCCTTTAGCACATGTAGTACATGAAACAGTTTTCATTTTCCAAAAGAAAGAAGAGAAATGTGATTGTATTCTGCAACTCTTGAAATCATCACAACCACTGTCAAATATCTTTGAATTCATTAAGGTTCTAAATTCACACACTGACATGATTTATTATGCAAGTATTATGTAACACAAGGTTAGAGTAAAGAGGATCCTGAAGATAGGGTTGGGTTGTAATTGTCAGTCAGAGATGTCATTTACATATGAAAATAATTTGCGAGCTATACTTTAAGCTATATTTTTTGTACATTTTACATTTACGTGAATAGAAACACCCTTGTTCAATGTCTCAATGATTCCAAAATTTCAAGCAGTAATACATGTTTTATGTTAATGCACTTACAGAGAAAGATACAGGAAGATACAATTCTGATTTAACAAAAATAAATATTTTACAAACATTAATTCAAAACGATTATTTATAATAAAGACCAATATGTTTTCTTTAGACATAGGTCACATGTTAATCTAGATCAGTATAATAATATAATATATTGGGAGCATTGTATAACTTAATTTGACTATAAATAAAAGTAAATTAGCTATTTGAAAGCAGATTTAAAAAAATATATATTTAAAATATATTTAACATGTTTAACAGTTAATGTTCATTGTGATATCTTTTTAAAGTATGCAACATATTTTGTTTTACAAAAAATGTCAAGCAACAATTCACTTATTATTCACATAATAATTATAATGGTCACTTATTATAGTCATTTTACGTAAAGAATTATTATAATTTATGGTCTATGAACTGCTTTGCGATCTTACGTGACAGATTTATAATGAAATTTTATGGTTACTCAATTAGCAAATACTGTTTTCTGAAATGACTTAAAAAGGAAGAAGATCACATCTGATTTTTCTGTTTTATGGCATTTGTAGCATAAATTACGCCACAATACCTTTTTGTTGTTGTTATTAGTAATAATTACAAAGCCATATCTAAACTGTATAAGTTTCAGTGAAGTTATGGGGGAAATTGTTATTTGCATTAGTCTACTACTCTTTAAATGCTCTGAAAGCTTCTTTCATTATTTTGTGAAAGAAATGTGTGTGTGTGTGTGTGTGTGTGTGTGTGCAGACAAGTGCGAGATAAGAAGTGTTATTTTAGAGACCCTACAGCTTCTTAAATAATGATTAGCAGGAAATACTCAGAAAAGCATCTAAACAGCCATAGTTAGATACCTTAAATGGACAAATTCATTGAATATTCATTATAATTGGTTGAGATATAAGCATCCTCCATTTGATTATAAATGCTGAGTGAAAGTAACTCCTTGTTATCGTACTCTTCAGTGTGACTCTAGACGTTTTCTTCCAAGAAAATAAATCTTCAAAAGACCTTTGTCACATACCTTCACTGAAATGGAAAATGGCCACAACACAAGGTAAATGTTTTTGTCTGCTTTTCCGGTTCTCTCCCTCAAGTATATTTATTCAGGTATTGCGAATGTAACATTTACATAAAGGCTTTACCTCGATTTGATCTTCAGCTGCATATACAGTACCATGCCACAGCAGAGCATCAATCATGACAATGTGTGTTTGAATTACGCTGTTGAGAAATTGAGCTAATTTCTGAATCCTGAATCCAGTTTACGCCAAAGACTGTATTAAGCTCCATCTGTTTGCTTTGTGCTTATGAGAAAATGCATTATATTGCAAAGTATGACGAAGAGCGTGAGAAAACATACCAGATCCCAGTTTCAGCAAACACCTTTTGTAGACTTGGTGTCCATGGACACATCCTCTAACATGACATAAAAAACATGACCAAAAGTTAGGGGACTTAACATAACATTCTGAAGATTAGATCGCCTAATTTTTATTAAGAATAATGATAAATAATAATAACATTAATCAAATAAAACAAATTAATACTGCTTTGAATCCTGCTGATTAATCCTAAATATGATGCTTTACGACAGGCTTAAATTAATATAGTTTTCATACATTTTTCTTTTGAATGAATTATTTTCATTCTAGTGTTTACAGTCTCTTTTTTTTTTAAATGTCCTATAATCAGGATGCAGATCCTGGAAGAATCTTATGACTCACCCTATTGGTCACAAACAATAATTGCTATTATGCAGAAACATTTCCTTGCACTAAAAGTACCACAGCGCCTATAGTTTTGTTAAGGAGTGTTCACAGCCTTGTGTCACTTTTGAGGATTAATGCACTAAGGACTCTAATATTTATACATCATTAGTTCAAAAGAGTTCCCCACCCCGCGCATTGTTCCGATCCTTTCTCTTGCGTTACAGAAAAGACACACGCCACAACCACAAACATTTACACGTTTCATGACATTTCCAGCTATTGCTTGATTTCAAATATTTCTATCATTTTTTAGCAGATTTTCAGCCTATGACTCTCAGATAGCACATCTAGTGAAGTTTAAGATAAAAAAAATATAAAAAATGTCAGTAAGAAACATGTCAGTAACTAAACTAAATCAAGTTTACTTTCACATGGGTATTCGTGGTGTTGTTTTATATAGATGTAATAGCTCATATGCAGATTCTAGCTATAGTCACAATAAACTAAAAAGACAAATAATAATAATGTAGCCTACTTTTAATTAAATTTGTTTCTCGGCATTAAGGTTTTTAAGCGTATCATTTAAATAAAATAAAAAAATTGTAATGAAATGAAATCTGTTTTTCTGCTTTTCTTTGTCTTTCTCTATTGCGATTCTACATCCAATTTTCCTAATGAATAACTAAAAAGAAGTAAAGAGTAAAGATGTTGTGGAAAAAGGGATTAATAGTTGAAAGAAGAAATTAAAATAACCATTGATTGGATATCTATTTATATGGCTTCAAATTCAAATTTCAGCTGACCATTATTACTATTATTATGATTAATACATGTTTTTTTTCACCAACATTAAATCAATTTAGTTTCTATAATGAGCCTCATTTATTCATGCATTCTAAATACAGGTATAGAAATCTATCAGCTAAACGCCACATTATGCTGTCATACAAAATAAACATGTGGCCCCACCTTTAGTCCAATCTTACGTCCTTCTGAGGGACAAGTGCTATAAAACTCTGAGTATAGTACTGTGTCTTTCTCATTGAACCTGTGGAGAGCTCGACGCTCCTCACGCATCATGGAGAGGATAAAAAACATGTCTATACGAGCACTGATATGGACACTGTCTATTGGACTTGCTGCAACACAAACCAGTAAGACTTAAACTTAAACCAAGTGCTTTCAGATACTGGATTGATGTCATTTATTAAATTTATTAAATTAATGATGAAAATACTTGCATTTATTAATATCAGTTGATGTTAATTTCAACCTTTACTACTTTATTCAAATCAATATTATTTAATAGACCGCAGAACCCTATATATATATATATATATATAAAGATGAATAAATACTGTATCAAATGTGAATGTGTTAATGTTAGTCATCTGATGTTAACAGGACATTATTATGTATGTGTATATATATATATGTATATATATATGTATTAGAGGGTGCCAATAATATTTTCTGAGGATTGGTTTTTAATATAATCACAATTAATGGCAGGAATTTAAATTGAAAGGTAACCATCAAAAATCTATGATATCCAATATATTTCGTTTTCATTATGTTTAGTGCAAATCGAAGTTAGATTCGAACAATCATTTTCTATATTAACACTGAATATTTCTCGAAATCCTACAGTTTTCACAACAACGAACATGATCCCAACTGCCACAATAGAAATGGTTTTAGGTAAAAATCTATGAATCATTCACAAATTCAAACGTTTCTATATTTGCAACTTAAAAACTAGCGCTGTTTTATGATCAGGAGTGAGTTCACAACACAATGAGCAGGTTTGCAGTGTGTGGGGGAACTACCATTACAAGACCTACGATGGGAACTACTTCCAGCTTCCATCTTCCTGCAACTACATCCTGACGTCACACTGTTTGAGCAGCTATGAGGACTTTAACATCCAGCTGAGACACCAGGTGGAGAACGACGAACCAACGATCAGCAAAATCACCATGAAGCTGCAGGGGACAGTCATAGAGCTGACCAGAGGCTCTCTCAGTGTTAACGGGCAAACGTGAGTGATTCTACTGATCAAATACACTCAGGACTGAAACTGTGTTGAGTTTTGAGCTCATTGCTGTCAGATGTTACTTTGTTTTTTGATGGTGGTGGTTTGGGAGTAAATATTGCAAGCATAATGTCTTTGACTGCACTTTCAGAAATAAAGCTTTCACTTGGGCGGTACATTTTCAAAAGGTACTTGTTTGCACCTAAAGTGTTCATTTTGGTATCTTAAAGGTGCTTAAAAGGTACATATTTCAACCTAATAGGTGCAAAAGTGTACCTTTTCGCCGCAGTGACAGCTTTTGTACCTTTATTTCTGATAGTGTGATCTGTATTGTATGATCAGGAATTAAATGGCACTTGATTAGACTTAATTTTACCTCTTTCTTTGTAGAGTCACACTTCCATTTAGCAGCTCTGAAGTTTTCATCGAGAAGATGACGTCTTATATTTCAGTCAAAGCAATTTTGGGGCTAGTAGCCATGTGGAATGAGGATGATTCATTCATGGTAAGGATCTTTTGCTAATGTAAACATTTATTACGAATACTTCCTCCAATAACTGCAAACTAACAAGGAGGAAACCATGCACTATAATATATATTTGACTGGTTTTCAGGTCAAATTAGATGAAAAATACAAAAACCAAACATGTGGACTTTGTGGAGACTTTAACGGAATCGAGGTTTACAATGAATTCATCAGTGATGGTACTTTTTATAGTTTATTTGACTATGGAGAAACATATCTGTAACCTTCTTGAATGTTTTATATTATTATACACAGACAATAACGAATCGTTTATCTCCTGTTCTAGGAAATACGCTGTCTGTTTCTGATTATGGGAATCTCTGGAAGATGGATGGCCCAACAGAGGTCTGTAAGGAAGACGCTGTACCTCTTGAAGAAAACTGTGGAGATGAGGTAAGAAATGAAGACAGAAATAACAAGCAGTTAAGTCGCCTTAAAATGTGTACAAACTAAGGTAGTAATAATCGAGTAATTCAGCTAAAAATCCTATGTTTTCGGTCAAAATGTCAAATATGGGTGATAAAAGCAATTGGGTGTGAATGGTAAATTCAAGTTTAAAAATTTTTAACGTGAACACCTGACTTTTACATCTCCCTTTTGTTACAAATTATCCATTTTACCCATCATCTCTAAAATTAAATAAAATTAATAGTTCTGAAAAAAGCATAATGCAGGAACATAACAAAACATGAAGGGGTCTGAGTACTTTCTGCTTGTACTTAATAAATAAACATAATAATAAACCAATAAATAAATATGAAGACTATATGGATATGCATTTACATTTATCTGACGCACTTATTTTCTTGGGCCCCAAACAACTTGAGTGAGTATTATGAATCACATATTATAGGCAGGAAATACAGAGTTCAAGTCACAGGTAGATTTAGTTTAGACCATCAGTTAATAATATATATGTATCTAAAATGAATGTGAATGGATTTACATCAGAAACAGTGAGCCTTAGGAATGATCATTAATAGTGGATTCATCATTTGTAGTTGCAGCAATAAGGATTTTACTGGGTTGTTGGTAAGTATTTGCTGTGACTTCTCATTCCCTACAGAATTTCTGCCGTGATATCTTCTCCAGTTCAGTGTTCAATGATTGCAGAGGTCGAGTTTCCATTGATTCATTTGTCCAAGTTTGCATGAAAGACCTGTGCCATTGCAACGGCACCTCCGGATCCTTCTGCCTATGCAAATCCATCGCCGAATATTCACGGCAGTGTGTGCATGCAGGAGGAAAGCCTGAAGAATGGAGATCAGAATATTTCTGCCGTAAGTATGCCATCTCCTGTTAGTGACTCATTTCTTTAGTCGTTTGTCAATGTTTGTCTTACCTATAGTATGTCCCCTTCTTTGTATGTTACAGCACATCCATGTCCAGAAAGCATGATCCACCAAGAATGTGGAAATCCCTGCACTGACACCTGCACAAACCCTGAAGTAGGACAGGTGTGTGAGCGCCACTGCATTGACGGATGCTTCTGCCCTCCTGGTACAGTGATTTTTTTAATTGATGCTATTTTCTAAAGTAACTGGCTACATCGATTTCCCTTTGCACATATCTTTTATTTTTAATCTGATACTTAAACTGAATTAATTTAACCCCTTTAGTGGACTTCAGTCATTTTACATTAAGCATTTATTAGACTGTGACATAATTAGAAAAGTCTTTAAAAATAGTCACACTTGTGATATTTGGAAATAATTGGGATTTACAAAAAAAAAAAAAGAAAACACTGAGCATTTTTAGGAGCACAGACTACAACTCAACCACAATGTCTAAATATGTCCAAAGCCTAATAACAGTATGTAACTATGTCTGAACATACTCTTAGAAGCAATCAGTGGTTATGTTACACATCATTTTCTTCTTTCTTCCAAATGATGTCCTCAATCTGCCTTAAATGCATTGGATATTTTTGCTCTATTTTAACTTAAACGTTGTATTAATTTAAAATAATTATATGGAAAATTTAAGAGCAAAGCGCTCTAGGTGTTGTAGCCCCTATTGCATTACTTCTTAGTTATTTTTTTTATTTGTATGCATACAGTAATTTAGAGTTTTGGCTAGTGCCATAAAATCTCAAAATACTTAATATTAAAGACATTAATTTGAGCCTGTTTTGACCATTAAGTTTTACAATTCTGAGAAATACTACAGGATTAAACAACAACAATTAGTAGATTTCTTACTGCTGTTTTGAACACATCCATTCTGTCCTGTGCAATAACCTATTTCGCTCTTTCTCTCACTTCCAGGCACTGTTTTTGATGATATACACAATACTGGCTGTATCCCACACAGTGAATGCTCCTGCGTCCTTGGAGGTAAAATATTCGCCTCTGGGGAGAATTACACAAGCAGCTGCAGAGACTGGTAAACCTTGGATTTGCTCTCAAAGTCAGGATAAAACTGAATTATATATTAGACGACTTAAGATTTGAACTTTTAATATTAAATTGTGTTCTATATTGAGTGTTTATGAAAAGTATATGTTTACAATGATGTTATTTTTTTTATTATTTAGTACTTGTGAACAGGGACAGTGGAACTGTATCCAGAAGGATTGCCCACATTTATGCTCAGTAGAAGGTGGATCCCATATCACCACTTATGATGGAAAAGCCTACACCTTTCATGGAGACTGCACTTATGTCCTGTCCAAAGTATGTACTTCCTTGTGCTTGAAGGCATTGCATAAGACTATGTGTCTTGTAAAGACACTACATATATAACTGATTTATTTTTAAGTATTGTAAGAAATGTCACGACTATAAAATAAAACAAATCTAAAATAAATCTTTTTCAACAGCAATGCACAGGCACAGAATTCACAGTTCATGGAGACTTGGTGAAATGTGGTGTGACTGAAACTGAAACCTGCTTGAAGTCAGTAACGCTGGCATTGTTAGATGGAACTAATGTAAGTACTATAATTGACTGAAATAGAAAACTTAAACATTTCCAAATATAAGCTAATTGATTTACATGTTTGCTGTATTGTCTTGTGCACACAGGTGATCAAAGTGGACTCCAGCGGAAATATTGAGGTCAACAGAATAATTGCCCAGATGCCACTTTTCACAGGTAGGCAAATCAAATATGAGAATAGAGCATTTAAAAGAAAGAAAGAAAAATGGGATAAATGACCTACATAATATTTCCCATGAGATCTGATCAGTTACTGTTACAAATAGTGTTAGTATGTTTTAATAATTGCTCAGAGCGAATATAGCTGTTTACGAGTTATTTAATAATTTGCCTATTATTATTTGATTTTCAGCTGATGTGAGCATTTTCAAGCCCTCCTCATTCTACATAGTCATTCAGGCCCATTTGATTGGGCTTCGTCTGAAGATCCAGCTCGTACCGCTAATGCAACTTTACATCACAGTCAACTCAGTGTATCAAGGAGAAACATGCGGTATTTATTTATTTATATTTTGACAGAACTTTTATCTTGCGTATATCTTATGCAATAAAAGCACCATCACATCGATAAATTTGCATGTTTTTTTATCTTTATAAAAGGCATTCTGAGTTTTTTGTCACAGCTGTTTGCTGGAACTTCATAACTGTATTGCATGTCTGCAAAATGTAGCTACTCACCCAAAACATTTCATTCATGCTTCAAAACCTAGTTATCTTGTCAGTAATTTGGCCACCAAAATATAAAGTATTTATATATATTAATATATGTTGTTTATTCGCCATGATAATCATCCACGGAAATTAAGGTTTTATAAAAAAATCTTATATATGCTGAGAAGAGTCAATAGTACATAGGAAAAAAAAGTGCATGAACATTTGTAGTTATACAGTACATTTATTTTTGTACGAATGTATTACAAATGCAATCTGCATATATACTGTATGCTCCCAAATGCATCCATGATGGAAACTTGATTGAGAAGTTGTTATGCAAACTGCAGACAATTGTACTTAGCGTTTGCACACATGTGCCAAAGTATTTGCAATTTGCTCAAATCAATAAGAAATTCTAATCTGGTGTGAGCGAGAAGCTAACTGTTAACTTACTGTTTTGAAAAATAAAATTGGCATTCGAGAATTGAGCCAAAGCAATTGAGAAAAACTGTAATAACCAAACATTTTACAGGTCTTTGTGGCAATTTCAACAACATCGAGGCTGATGATTTCACAACCATTGGTGGACTCAGGGAAGCAACCGCTTTAGATTTTGCCAACACATGGAAAACAAGAGCAATTTGCCCTGATGTCAAAAGAAACTTTGAGAATCCTTGCAGTCTGAGCACTGAAAATGGTATGAGTTTGATTGGACTCATAGTGATTGGATTTATAACTTTGGAATGTCATTAAAGACTAATCATCAATAATTATTCTAATAAACACAGAGAAATATGCACAGCATTGGTGCTCCCTGCTATCAGATCCGTCATCAGTGTTTGCCCCCTGCCACTCGGAAATCAGCCCTGAAATCTACAAAGCTGTAAGTGAAATGACGTTCCTTCTCTTTTATTGCTTTTTTTCCTCTCTCTCTAACTTTTACATACTTTTTTCTAGAATTGCATATATGACAGCTGCAACTGTGAGAAAACCGAGGACTGCATGTGCGCTGCTTTGTCTTCATATGTTCACGCATGTGCTGCAAGAGGGATTGCTCTGGATGGCTGGAGAGAAGTTGCTTGCAGTGAGTGGCTTTCTTCTCTGGAAGGCTTGAGGATATTTGATAGTTGCTCGACAAGCTCTTTTGGAGATTCATTTTAAAAGTCGAACAGAGCTCAAATAAGAATTTTTGCTCGAATATGTTCATTAAGTTGATTGTCTCTTTCTGTTTAGAAACGTACACGATAACCTGCCCCAGCACCATGGTCTACTCTTATCAAATGAGCAGCTGTGACCGCACTTGTCGATCCCTCAGCCAATCAGACAGCACCTGCACTATTGACTTTGTGCCAGTAGATGGCTGTGGCTGTGCAGAAGGAATGTACATGAATGAGAATGGTGACTGTGTCGTGCCTGCCAGCTGCTCATGTTATGATTCAGGCAAGATTATTCCTGCTGGAGACGTAATCTCTAAAGAAGGCGGATCATGGTATGCACACTGAATTGGTTGAACCTCTGTTGAAAAATAATTGTAGGCAGACATTTTTGATGTGTCGTCCAAGGATGACAAACCTGTATATATCAAGCTGGCTACATTACATTTAAAAAACATAATAGACTAACTGTGAGAGAAATTAGTTTAATTTTACTATTGTCATTGCGGTAACACTGTATTTTAAGGTGTCCTTGTTAAACAAGATATTTGTAATAACTATTTGAATAAATATTAATTATGCATAATTAATTAATATTAATAAGCAAACCCTAACCATATTGTAAGTATACATTGTTTATTAATATTACTCAGAGCCTAAATATATAGCCTGTATAATAACACTGTAACAAGGACACCTTAAAATAAAGTGTAACTGTAATTGCAATCCATTTTTTATTTTTGTACATTAAGTTGAAAGTGTAGACTTTCAATTCAAACTACTTTTTTTCTCTTGAATATTATAATAATACATTTATAATAACAGGTGGTTGGGATGTCCATTGACTTCATGTTGAAAAACCCTGTTATCCAAAATGGGATTTAATAGTATTTAATACACAATATTTAAATTTCAGTATTTGCGATCAAGGAAAACTGAGCTGCACTGGGTTATCCAATGGGGAAGGTGCGTGAAGCTATATTTTGTATATTGAGAACCACAGATTTCAGGTTTACACTTTTTCAGACTTTACGCACACCCTTAATGTCTTTTTGTCCATTCTTTACTTTTAGAGTGCCAAGATCCGATGACATTTTTCAACTGCTCCAGTGCTAGCCCTGGATCCACAGGAGCAGAGTGTCAGAAGAGCTGCAACACATTAGACATGGCCTGCGTGAGTTGCTTTAACTCCTATAAAAGAGTAGGCTATGCTGATGTCATTCTAATCCGGTCTGGTACTTTTTCTGTGCGACACAAAACAAGAAATGTCCTGGAGTAGTCTTTAAGGACAACAATATTAAAACTAGAATAGAATAAACTAGAAAACTAAATAGAATGAAAAATTAAACTTGAGAGCTTTGAGCTTTTGAAGAAAATAACAGCATGGGTTTAGAATGGCGTTGGCAAACTATGCCTTTCAGCAGCTACAAGTAATCATTTTAATGTTGAATGAATGCAGATCAGCACAGAGTGTGTGTCTGGCTGTTTGTGTCCCTCTGGACTGGTGTCTGATGGGGAAGGTGGCTGTATCGCTGAAAGCCTGTGCCCTTGCTTTCATAACGGAGTTGCCTACCAACCTGGAGAAAGCATTAAGACTGACTGTAATACATGGTATGTTTAGCTATTTAATTATTTTTTATATTCTATATACAGTTTTAAAACTGAACTTGGATTCCTTTTAATAGTACTTGTAAGGACAGACGATGGATCTGTACCACAAACCAGTGCAGTGGGACATGCAGCATCTATGGAGACGGCCATTATAAAACATTTGATGAGAAAAGATATGTCTTCAGTGGAAACTGCGAATACAGCCTTGTTCAGGTATTAACCTTGCACTTCTTTGTGAATCCTGAAGAACATTATACTGTATCTTTGTAATCTGAATCTAAATTGTATGCCATGACCAGGACTTCTGCAACAACACCACGGGCACTTTTAGAGTCATTACTGAAAACATTCCTTGTGGATCCACCGGCACCACTTGCTCCAAGACTATCAAGCTGTTTCTTGGCGTAAGTTAGCTTCTCACATTCATAGCAACCTTTCTTTAGTGACGAATAGGCATTGTAATCATGCCATTGTATTTCAGAGCACTGAGCTTAGACTGATAGATGGATCCTACCAAGTTGTTCGTAGAGATGCAGGAGAGGAGATTTCCTATCAGATGCGCACCATGGGCCTTTACTTGGTGATTGAGGCCAATAATGGTCTGATGCTCATATGGGACAGAAAAACAACAATACACATCAAACTGAGTCCAGAGTTTAATGTGAGTAAAGTGGCTTGTTCATCAACTCCACCCTTGTTGACTTGTTTTTTAAATTTAAATATCAGATTTATTTTATATATTAACAGTTTTCCATTTGTATCGATAGGGCCGCGTGTGTGGTCTGTGTGGAAACTACGATGGAAATGCAAAAAATGACTTCACCACACGCAGTCAAGCAATTGCTGTCGAAACCCTAGATTTTGTAAACAGCTGGAAACTCTCTAATTGTCCAGATGCAACCCTTGTCCAAGATCCTTGTGTCCATAATCCATATAGAGAGGCGTGGGCACAGAGGCAGTGTAGCATCATTACTAGCAGTGTCTTCTCAACCTGTCATTCACAGGTACTTACAACAAACTGCTTTTTAGGGAGCTTGAAAAGCCATATATTTATTTTTTGTATGAAACATTGAATGCAGTTTTGGTAAAAGCCACATTGTCATGAATATTGCTTTAAAGGTGGACCCCTCTCCTTTTTATGATGCTTGCGTGAGAGATGCATGTGCCTGTGATAGCGGTGGAGATTATGAGTGTTTTTGCACAGCTGTAACAGCCTATGCACAGGCCTGTAATGAGGCTGGAGCCTGCGTTGCTTGGAGATCACCTAAAATATGCCGTAAGTCACTAATAATTATATGACTGTCATCAGATGTGCTGTGGCGTAATGACTAAAATCTGTAAAGCTCAAAGAACAAGAAACTTTAGGGTTTAAGGTTGCCTTTTTATTGCAGCAATGTTTTGTGATTATTACAACCCCCCTGATGAATGTGAGTGGCATTACAAACCTTGTGGAGCCCCTTGTATGCAGACGTGCAGAAACCCTTCTGGAAATTGCTCTAGTCAGATCCCAGCACTTGAAGGTGAGAACTAACTGCATGAAGAGGATATT
>JAUCNO010001819.1:21352341-21363213 GCA_032353835.1 Enteromius viviparus
ATAGAGGAAGGAAGCACCACTGTCCAACCATCTACAGAATCATCAGCTCCAATCGTAGTCTCCACAACTTCCAAATCATCTACAGCTACTCAAACAACCGGACAGCCAACAACAACAGAGACTGTGACTGAGAATGAATCGACCACATCTCCAACACCTTTGTCCAGCACCACCAGACCATCCAAAGAGGGTACGACTGCCCTAACAAATCAACCAACGACTACAGCAACAACCACTTTAGAAGAGGTAACAGGCACATCATCTGAAACATCTACAAGCACAGCCCTGCCAGTGTCACAAACTTCAGTGCCAGTCGTTACATCCACACAGCCAACAACAGAGACACAAACAACTGCTGTACCAGTCACTACCCTTGTGTACACAACAGTGATTGCAGAATCATCCACTGCGTCTGAGGTTACAACTCAGGGTCTTTCTTCAACAACAAAACCACTCAAAGCTGAAACAACTCTTTCAACCACCACACAAGCCATCCCATCCACCACTCTCATCATAGAGGAAGGAAGCACCACTGTCCAACCATCTACAGAATCATCAGCTCCAATCGTAGTCTCCACAACTTCCAAATCCTCTACAGCTACTCAAACAACTGGACAGCCTACAACAACTGATATTGTGACTGAGAATGAATCAACCACACCTCAGACGCCTTTGTCCAGCACCACCAGACCACCAAAAGTGGGGACGACTGGCCTTACAAGCCAACCAGCAACTACAACCACAACAACCCTAGAAGTGGAAACATCTTTCGAAACAACTAAAACAATGTCTACTTCAATAATTTCACCAATTTCCACTCAAAATGTTTTCTACTCGTCCACATCCATGGAGACCTCAAATGCTCCCATTACACAAACATTACCATCATTTACTAAGACCCTTCCAGTTACTACAATGACTTCTTTATTCTCAACCACTTCAGTTATTTGCTGTTTAGTCAATGGCACACATTTCCAGTCAGGTACAACATTACCATCTATTTATTCTTTTTTTATTATTTTTATTTTTTATTTTTATTATTATTATAACCATAAGAAAATCTGACATTTTTTAGAATTATAACTGTTTTTTTTTCTCAGGTGATACAATTTACAATGTTACTGATGGCTTTGGTTGGTGCTTTACTGCATACTGTAATGCAACTTGCCATATTGTCAAGATTTCAACATCATGTGAAACCTCTCCATCACCATCCATTCCTACTGAAACAACCACATATTCCAGTTCAACAGCCACAAGTTCCCCAGAAACAACACAGCCTGCCACGACTAATACAGAAACAGAAGTAACAACTACAACCTCTGGGCCTAAGTGTGATGCACTTTATCCACCAAGACAGGTATTATCTTCAATTAGTAGTCTTTGGTTTCACAGGTTACAGAATCAATAGAGACATGCTCCTCCTTTTTGCATATGTTACATATCAGTGGGATCAAGGTAATGCCATCTAGCAGGTGTCTTTATTCAAAGCAGCTTACATTTCACTCAGTTTGTTTAATTATATAAATATTTGTGCTAATAAAAAGTGGATTCACCTTTTGATTATAGTCATACGATTATTTTTCTGATTAAAGTTTTTCTGATTAACTGTCTCTTAAAAGGACTAATGTCAGTTAAAATTTGTTCATTGGTAATATATAGAGAAAATTAGGCTAAACATTCTCAGATGACAAATTTTCAAAAACATAATATTTAATAATTAGCATTTAATCATAATTTTCCAGTTAACTAACTAAAACAGATGTTAAGCGGTTTTTGTTTTGTTTTGTTTTTGCAGCCCAATGAAACTTGGCAGAGTGGATGTCAAATGTGTGAGTGTGACAGTGAAACACTGACGGCCCGTTGCCAGCCTGTAACTTGTCCCGTTTCACCCCCTGTTACTTGCAATAAGCTTGGACAAGTGCTTCTGAACACAACAATTGACTGCTGTGAGATCCAGGAGTGCAGTAAGTGATCTGAATACAAGAAAATGTTGGGGACACAGAAGGACTTTTTATACGGATGACAGAAATACTATTTATTTGATATATTCACTAGTTTTTAGTTATTCAATCATACTTACTAGTAGTTATCAACTGATGTTTCAAAAATATTGTCCTAACTTAAAGAAATAATGGTCCTGATTTTAACATGTGTACTGTTTAAACAGCAAAAAGTTAGATAATAAAATCTAACAATTGATCATGGAAATGCCTGCACATTTACAATGAAATGCTGAACAAAATGTTAAATATTATTCTACAGGTTGTGATGTGAACCTGTGCCCTATTCCAACAATGGAGTGTCCACTGGGCTTTGTACCATCCTTCAGTGTATCTCCAGATAACTGCTGCCCAGATTATATTTGCTGTATGTATATGGATCAGTTGTTCTCAGAAAACATGCTTAATTGTTGAATCTGTGCAATGTATTCATTAATTTCTTTTCTT
Source organism: Enteromius viviparus (assembly GCA_032353835.1). Lineage (NCBI taxonomy): Eukaryota > Metazoa > Chordata > Actinopteri > Cypriniformes > Cyprinidae > Enteromius > Enteromius viviparus. The sequence goes on from JAUCNO010001819.1 coordinate 21,354,792, forward strand.
TTTTTACAGTACCCATGAAAGTCTGTGTCCAAAATACGACAGTGTATCAGGTAAAATAAGACAGTACTTCATTTTATATACAAACACACACACACACACACACACACACACATATAAATATATATATAAACCAATACCTTACAAGATATAAATAGTTTACTTATTCCCTCTCCATCTTCGTCTCTAGCCTGGCTCATCTATACCAAGCGACGACCCTTGTATGCTTTGTCAGTGTGGCTGGAACGTAGATCCTGAAACAGAACTTCTTGCTTCAGAGTGTGTGATAGCTGACTGCAACGATAACTGTCCAGAGGTATACAAATTTATTTCCATCTTCAATAAAGACTAGCTCGGTTGAGTTACAAATGCCGCACAGCAATAAACAAGAACACCTTTAAAGTGCCCCTATTACGGTTTATAAAAGGTTAATATTTTAAGTTTGTGACAACAGGTTAACATGCAAGCAAAGTCAAAAAACACTTGCATTTGCTTATAATATGCATTTTCTTTATACCTACTATATTATACTTATTTGTTCAGTGGTTCGTTTTTCCAAAACCTTCCAGTAGTTGGTCGATATAATTAAAAGCCGTGTTTATGAGCTTTTAACGCTACAAAAGCAGCACCTAGAGTCAAAGAATCAATTTGTATTTTCATTCAGACAAAAAACACACAAGTGGGCGGGCAATATGTTTATGTTTCATTTTGACGTCAACAACTAATTTCAATGATTCAGAGTTGACCCTTGACTTTTGATCATTTTTATACACGTTGTACTTTCAGTACACACTGCACTAGCAGGCAGCGTGATGTATTTCTCTTTCTTATAATCCTTTAGGGTCACGAGTACCAACCCATTCCTGGTCAGTGCTGTGGAGAGTGTGTTAGCACAGATTGTGTGGTTATGCATGACAACACCACAGTTACCATTTCAGTAAGTTCTGACGGTTTATTTTAGCATTTTAATTCAAAGCATTGTAAAGTGCATACTGTAACATCAAGTTAATGACATTTTAAATGTTTGCATTAAGTATTATTTGTATACGTTCTTCACTAACAGGTAGACCAGATATGGCAACCATCCAATGACAATTGTTTGAAATACAAGTGTGAGAGAGTCAATGGCAACTCAGTCACAGTTGAGACTAAGACCACTTGCCCTGCCTTCAATCCCGAGAATTGTATCCCTGTAAGTGGCTTGATAGGGACTATTTTAGACATGTTAATATCTTTAACTCTGTTCAATGGTTAATGTTTTTTTTTTTCTTTTTCTACAGGGAACAGAGACAATAGATGCAGATGGCTGTTGTCGAACCTGTGAGTCTGGAATATTTAAAAAGAATTATTCTGTAATTGCAAAATATGTCAACAAGAGTTAAACATTACTCTTGATATATGCTTTCTCTTAGGTACACTGGATAACAAATGTAATGTCCAAAAGAACAGCACCTACATGGTCAGTAATGGCTGTATAAGCAGCACACCTGTGGAAATAACCTCTTGCTCAGGCTTGTGTGAAACCTCATCTATGTGAGTATCAAAATCACCATCTAGAGACCTTCATCTATAAATACATGTAGTTTCTGTGTCATCAATTGGACCGTCTGTGCTGGTACTAAACAACCGAACCATCCTTGTATGTCGAAACAGATACTCTGCAGAAGCCAACGCTCTTGTGCACTCATGCTCATGCTGTCAAGAAATGGCAACCACCAAGAAGGAAGTGACTCTGACTTGCCCAGACGGGACAAATATCAGCCACACTTACATTTACATAGAGTCTTGTGGCTGCAAGGCCTCTGATTGCTCGGGTCAATCGACTTCCTTAAGAAGACGCCGAAGGAGATTGTGAACCCTGAACAGTAGAGCGGTTTCCAATGAATCTTATGGAAGAAATCTGTAAATTTTGAAAGCTTTTGAAAATGATCTCTATGGTGTCACGAGAATGACATCTTTTTTTGTTTCTTGTCTAGTAGCTCTTAATAAACTATAATGCAAACTGAAGTTTGTTTCTATTTTGTCATTTTTTAGTAAATGCAAAATTCTAGCCTTAGTTTCTTTTAGTGTAAGTACCTTCAAACTGCCGATAACTGGTGCTTTAGTTAAAGCAATATGGCAACTATTGTCTTTTCGTTTAGGCTTATATTTATGCATTTAGCTGACACTTTCATCCAAAGCAAGAAACAACAGCAATTCATCACAGAGCCAATAACAATCAGTGTGCAATGCCACGTTTAATAGAAAGCTAGATTAGACAAGCAGAGGAAAAATGCAAAGAAAAAGATTGTGCCATTTACTCCAACTCTGATCATTTTAATCACAAGGTCTTGCAACTGTACTGAGCAATGCGTGTCATATATGTGCCAATATCATGGGCTGCTATAAGGCATTTTACACTTAATATATATTCAGCGCATGTAAAGTGGTTTTTGCACAAACAAGCCTTTAAAATAATGACATTAATTCTGATATACTCTGATATCTCTTTAATCATCTTCAAAATAAATTATATTCATGTACATTTATGTAACTAAATTCATACAGATAAAAGCATAATACAGTATAATCAAACCTCTTTAAGACATGGGATCACTAGAATACAGATATGGTATACTGCCCTCAGCAGACATATGACAAGTTACTCCTTTGCAAAAATCAGCCTACATTCTCTAACCTTCTGGAAACATTCATTCTATCTCATACAATTATACGTTTGTTAGATTGACTCGCTACTGTTAAGGGTTGATAGATTTCAGTGTGCATATTTACAGGGTCTTTTTGGTATCAAGTTTTACATTGTTGGTACATTTAAGCGCTAACTGAGAGTCAGTTCTGCAGTTAAAGCTCCTCGGCCATCTGTAGCAAGGAGTTAATGGCAGCATCCTTGTTGCCCTGCTGGGCCTCCAAAACGGTGCGGATCACCTCCTTGTCCAGGTTGGGAAACATGTCCTGAAGGGCTTTAAGGTCTTCTTCACTGCAGGGGGCGCTCTGTGACGTGACGGCAGGCACGGCTGGCAATCCCATGGGCACCACACCTTGGTTATACATACCAGGGACACCTAAATACACATTTGGACAAAAGCATTCATTTTGTGGTTTGCTTTTATAATTAAAGGCAGTATTTAACTGTGCACACACCATATTAGAGTCTTACTCTTCCAAACAGAACAGGCTTACTTGTTTTTGAAAGTTCATTGAATCTTTAGACACAAATATTTGCTCATGTCTGCAAAAATATTCAATTTGGTGCAGATGCTGATATTTATACTAGCAACAATTAAAATCAATGGGGTCTTTATAAAAGTACAGCAAATTAGCTACATGAAATGATATCAGTTGTCACTCCATATCTCTAAAAATAATATGTCTCAGTAAGATTAAATAAAATTAATAAATAAATACATCATTACCTCTACTATAAAACCAATTAGGCCGGTGGTTACTAGCTCTCGTTAAAAAACAAAAACAATACATAACTAGATCCTAGACATCTGGCAAATGTCCTCTGCTATTTATATTAACAAATATATTAGACAGCAACTTTCTTTTAAAAATCATATTACCAAAGTTACAAAAACAGCATTCTTTCATCTTAGAATCAACACCAAGCTGCAGAACATGTTTCTGATGCAGAAAAGCTACTTCCTCTAGACAGGACTGTTGTAATGCACTGCTTGCTGGTCCTGCCTCTTCAATAAACTAACTACAACACAGAAATCATGCTACAGTCCATCACACTGCCTAAGGCTGCAAAAAGTACAAGTATAATATAATAAATAAATAAAAATAAAAAGTATAATGGAACACAATAGAATTATGACTGAGAGATAAACAAATAAAAAGCCTGATAATCATATTTGATACTCATATTTTAATACAATTTAAAAAAGAAAAACCCCATCCCTGGCTATTATGTCACAGTGTTTAACAAACCTGCTATGGGCACATATCCAACGCCTTGTTGATAAACTGTAGGCATCAAAACCACAGGCTGTGGCTGCATCATCATTCCTGCTGGTATTGACTTTGACCAAAAACAAAAAGAGAGAGAGAGAGAAAAAATTATATATGCATCCCATTAAACAAAAGCTGGCATGCTCTTCTTTCTAAAAGAGTCACTGTTCTTTTATATCAGTTTACAGTGCATATACTTTCTGAATTCTCATGCATGCCCTGACCAGGTCCTTTGTACAAGCAACAAGTAATTTGACTGATACGTTGAAAGTAAAAGCAGAACAGCACTGGTTTAAAGAGACGTCAGCATTTTTCTTGTAACACCTGGTTAAGAATTGGCCATAACACAAAGCACAGAAGCATTTTCAGAGTGAGGACTTACAGCAAAGGACATGACAAGATTAATCATGCCTTCTTTATCATCCCCCTGTCTTCCGCTCAAGCTGTACCATTCATCCACGACGGTTCCCTCTCGCAAACCCTCTGGGATCGTCACGTGCGTCCAAGCGATGCGGTCATCCATGGAAAACGCTCTCTGTCCGGAAGCACAGCGCAATCATCAGTTAAGACATTTATAAACATAACTCCAATTATATTCATCTGAAAAAGAAAGTTACATACACCTAGGATGGCTTGAGGGTAAATCAGAGCATCATTTTTAGGTGAACTAGCCCCTTCAACTACAGTAACCTAGGCATGCCATAATGGATTTATTATGGAAGTCAATGACCACCAGAAACTCTTTGGCAATCACCATTCTTCAAAATATCTTCCTTTGTGTTCAACAGAAGAAATAAACTTTACTGTTTTGGAAACACCTGAGAGACGGTAAGTGATCACAGCATTTATTTTTGGGTGAATTATAGCTTTAATGTGACTAAAATATAGTCAGTTTTCAATGACTGAAATTATTTGACTAAATATGACAAAAACAAAGCTAAGCAACTAAAAATATCTGGAAAAATACAATTTCTTACCGTTTTGAAAAGCAAAGTATTCAAAAACGGTCTCCTCTTTTATTTATTTATTTTTAAACTAATAGAGATTTTGGTATTTTTTATTACATTTCAGTTTTATCTTTTCCTTTCAACAATAGAGAATATAGATATTGTGTCAGTTATTGTTAAATTATGTTAGTCCCGTCTTACAGTCATGGGGAAAAAAGGTCTAAACATTTTTCATCTTATTTAAAAAGAAAAAAAAAAGTAAATATTATAATTTGGTAAAACTCTTTACTTTTTCTGCAACAAAAAAGAAAAGGTTTTATAACGAATATGAAGTTATTTCAGTCTGACCTCATCAAAGATTTCCAGGTAGAAGGAGTCGACCCCGGGCGGGACGGTGCACTGGATGACTTTGTTCCAGCGAGGGTTTTTTGCTCCGTTGTGGGCAGTAGGAGTCTCATAGACGGCATAGCCGAGTCGAATCCTGCAGTAAGGGTCCATGCGTGTCATCCCATAGTTTTTCGCAAGCTTCGCCTGTAATGAAAACAATTTATTTTGCCTTGTAACTTACAAGCCTTCGCATCTTCTTTTAAATATCCAGTACACTTATTACACACTTTAATAAAAAATAAAAACAATTGCAACGAGCCACTTATGTAGAAACGTTGCTTTGTGCAACTGACTGAAATGCATTGCTCAGGCAATTGCCCAATTAAGATGTCAGTGATAGAAATAACTTGTGATCTAACATCGTTATCATTATCACCTTTTACCAGGTTAGTCTCTGGAGAAAGCGATGTGACCGATAGAGGACTTGTTTCATGTTCCTTATGCCTTATTGATTTATTTGTTTATTAGAATCACAGCTTTTGGCTTCACGAGATGTTTTTATCAGCTGTTTGGCATCTTATTCTGACAAATTTACTATTATTTTACTTCACAACATCTGTTTCTTGTATTAATGTTAAAAGTAGGGATGCACTGAATGTTCAGCAACCAAAATTACTCAAAAAATTAATTTCAGTGTTTAAACAAGTAAAAAGGCTGAATAAATTGTACTGAACTATAAATGAGTGTAGAGTGAGAGGCGAGCAGCAAACATGCAGCTGAAGCAGAAAGTGAAATATATTTACAAGCACTGACAGCAAGAGACTGCATTGCATTGTCTTCAATGAGAAAAGGAAGGATTGGCTGCTGTTTGATGAATGAAACTGCCTCAAACATTTGTTAAATAAACTGCAGAGTTTTCATCGTTAACCAGGGTTCAAAGTCTCTGCTGAAACAGCGCTTGCTCAGTCACATTTTTATGAGTTTTTAAAAGGCATGGATGCGACAGCGTGATACGCACGACAAACATCTTCCCAGATTCTTCATGAGAATCACTGATAACTATATCTGCTGTGTTGTCAACAAGAAGCACTGCTAAGGTCCATCAAAATAAAAGCTCCTTTATTGTTCATAAATGTTAGTATGGCAATTTTACTGATGTTCTGCAAAATAAAATAAAAAGTATGATAATAATTGCAACAGCTCTATTAATTCATGTATTAGGCTATTATATTCACACATAGTGCTCAAACTCAAATAAATCTAATTTATAATGTTTTAAAAATGTATTTATTTGTACAATTAAAAAAAAAAAATACAAAAATATTGTGAAACATTATTAAAATTTTATATAACTGCTTTGTATGCAAACAAAAAGTAAAGTGTAATTTATTCCTGTGATCAAAGCTGAATTTTCAGCATTATTACTGCAGTCTTCAGTGTCACATGATCCCTCAAATATGCTGATGTGCTGCTGAAGTGTTCAGTTTTTGTTAACAAAAAAAAACATTAGTGCAACGATGAAAAAAAAAAAATAGTCGAAACCTTTAGGGATATTCGGCCTTTCGGAGAGGTCTGCTACCAGGTTAATGTTTAATGAACAGCTTCGAGCTTGTAACTAACATGCGCACAGATACAGTACTGCACACAGATATCAGAGCTTCAACATACTAGATATGCTTATATAATTAATTCAAATAAATGCAATTCTCACTATATCTCTGTTTCTGAAACGAGCCTTAACTGATGAAAGTGACCATAATTTGCACACACAAAGCATAATCGTCTTGTCATATAATACCATACAAAAACTAGAACTCACACGACTACTGCACCCGATGCTCATAAACACTGATAACTAGTAAGAGCTTTTTCTTTTGTCTTGTGGACTGGCCGAGCCTTGATTATTCTGTTACTCTACCCATTTGTTTAAGCCTACTGACCGAAATGCTGTTGAAATGTTTCCTTTTGTTCGGCTACGGCCAAGATTTTCCATTTCAGCGCATCCCTAGTGAAAACTGTGTTATTATTCTTTGGAACGTAACAAATTGGGCTTTTTACAAACTGAAAATACTCCCCTACAGTAGAAGTACCTGACAACGGAGCACTCAGAACAGCGATGTAACCCTGACGTACCTGTACGACAGTGATGCTGAGGCGCCCAGCTGTTCCTAAAGCTCCTCCGTACTGCAGCTGCCGGGCCGCCTGGGCGTCTAACTGCACCTGCTGCTGCTGCTGGGTCGGGGTGATTCTCAGGAAATCCTGAGGGAGCTCACCGATGTACACCTGAACACACAACAACAACAGCTTTTGATTCTGTGCAACGACTTCAGAATCCTAAAAACACTTAACTCGTGTAATCGCTAGTTTCTTTGATCACCTCGAGTGATTACGGACTGCTCTAATAACAGAGCTTTGGTTGAAAAGAGAGAAATCCTGTTTTGATGTGCCTCCTGGTACAGAGACTGAAATATCTGAATTTTAATGAAGAGTTACTATAATGTACAGAAATTATTCTGCAAATGAATTATGCACTATGAAAAGTTAAGAAATGTAATGAAAGGACTTCTATAAAGTTACAAATAAAGCACAATGTGCAGTATTTGAATGAAAGGAAATGTTCATAAAATTAATGCATAATAGTTTTAAATTGATTTAAGTTAAACGGATAATTAAGACATCTCTTGATTCTTTAACAAAGGTAAAGAATGAGTCTTTTAATGAATCCCCAAAGAAATTAGGCTACACTTAGTCTTATTTGTACAACTAAAATACTACATTATCAGCGGGATGGGTCCTTTATTAACAGATACTTATAATGATGCAACTTTAACCTACTATATATATATATATATATATATATCTTTCTATGGCATCAGCAAACCTATACTTCTAACTACAAATGCTTACAATTCAGGTTGCAGGAAACGATTAAAATAGAAAAAATAAATGTCAATATAATAAAAAAATAAAATTACATTATGCAATCCAGGAAGCGATTTTTGAAGAATTTGTTTTTTATTGCATCTTTTTGACTTTGTCTTTCTATCTTATGATGACAAAAGCACGGTTGAACATTGTGCACTTTTATTCAAAGGCACTCCTGACACAGGAGTTTCAGCTTTTCCACTACACAGTACCAGCTCGCCTCGGCTCGACTCGACTCGGCTCTGTTTGGTTTTCCACTGTGTAAAAGT
>JAUCNO010001819.1:21367299-21385354 GCA_032353835.1 Enteromius viviparus
TGGATGGGTTAAATGCAGAGCACAAATTCCTAGTATGGGAAACCATACCTGGCCACTAGTCACGTCCTTTCCTTTTTTTTTTTCCTTTTTCATAAGCATAAGTAAACATGGTAAAATATAGTTTTTTCATTATTGTATTCCTTCAAGTTTGAATTCTATCCTTAAATGTTTTAAATTGACTTAACATATCAGCCAGAGGCCATAGAGATAAAAACTGTGCCAGATGCTATCGGTTTTTGAAAGACGGGTCTCTGACATCTGTTTATCTGCACTTGCGTTGGGAAAATGTTTTATTAATGTGGCTTTTAGGTGTTTGTTTCATGAACAAACCCAACGTACTCTGTCTGGCAGAGGAAAAATTAATCCCAAAGCATGGATAAAGAATACAATATACAGTATCAATTAATAAACGCATATTATATCCATTGGTAAATACAATATGACATGAAAAGTGTTGTTACTCAGACTGACTGTTTAAGTAAAATACAGTAATTTGATCTTATTGTGAAACAGTGGATCTCATGTTAAATATGGTACATTAAACTGAAATGGTAAATTAGTTCCCTAAGATGATTTGGATAATGCTGATGTTTCCATAGGTTTATGCAAATGGGTGTATTACAGGCTAATGCTGCTTGATTTTAGGAGTGAATATTACAGTGCCCTAGAGATACGTTTAATTTGCAGTTAATATGAGTGAAAATTAAAACGTAGTTTGGAAAGTTGCCACAAATCCTGAGGGGAAAGGTCATAGTGTGTGGTTTAGTTAAGGAATATTGGGACAGTGTAAGACTTCAGGGTGGACAGGTTGCTTGTGGTGTTAAATCAGAGATTTCAATCAAGTAATTGGAATGTCCACATTACTAATTCCTGTTAATTCTAGCTATTCTTAGTTGTTTTTGCCACTTACATCTCTCTTAAAGGGATAGTTCATCCCAAAAAATGTACTCATCTTCATGTTGTTTCAGTAAGCTGTATGTGATTATTTCTTTTGTTGTAATGTTGGTAACCAGACAGTTGCTAGTAGCTAGCCTTTAAATAGACAGTTTAACCAATTTGGTGGTGAAATGTCACTTAAATACTCTCATACTTCAAAATTTACATGGTCATGTCAAAACAACTGGACTTTATTAAAAAAAAACAAAAAAAAAAAAACATAATGGTTATAAATCATCAATCACTGGAGTCTTGCTTACATTGCTAGGATTATAACTAGTACAACCAGTCTTGTATTAAAATAAATCCAAATTGATTCAGGGTCTGATGTTTTTGCATTCATTATATAAACATAAAGGCCCATGGATTTCACACTGAGCCCAGATGTGCACCAGTTTGGAAATAAGCTTTAAATGTTTGCAGGTGATGCTGAAGGCTTCTCCCACCTTCCTGAATTGCTTTTATCGTTTGGTTTCATCAGTCATGCATGAAGGCAGACAGCGGGGCGACTCTGACAGAGGTAAGCATACCTAATATTAGCCACATTCAGAAGTGTTTATATTTAAAGGTTAAATCTCTTCTGCTCATTAAGTCTACATTTACTTGTGTATACAGTAAAAAAAAAAAGTAATATAGTTATGATTTAAAATAACTATTTTATATTTGATTATGTTTCCAAATGTCAATTGTGATGTCAAAGCTGAATTTGCAGCTGCCATTACTTTAATGTTCAGTGTCAAACACTTCAGAAATCATTTCAATAAGCTGATTTGGTGCTCAAGAAACATATGTAATATGTTACATATTACAATCTTTCACTAAATAACACAACCCTAAAGCATTTGCTTGAAATATAATACGTACTGCCACTATTGATACATTAAATGCATTCTTGATAACTAAAATATTAATGGAATGGAATTGGAACTGCAAGCAGCTGACAGGAAATAGAATTGGAATTACAGGAAGTGGAATTAAATTTAGGAAGAATTCCACTGCATTCTGTTTATTGCTGAGCATTTTTTGTCATTGCATTTAAAGACATACATTTGAACTTTATTTATGTTGATTTACAAATATCCAGCAATGTATGAAATAGAGTTGATCAAATACAAGTAAATAAAAATGAGAACTGTACATAATGAATTAATAATTGAATGACAGTGGTGATACATTTCTGAATACGTTCAATATGATTACCAAATGTTTTAGCATTGATTTAAACATTATGTAATTCAATTACATGTTGAATTTTGATTACATAACTTTAACATAAACAAATCAAATACACTTAATGTGATTCAAATGCATCAGTGAGCAGTGTGGAGACTTCTGATCTTACCTGTTTTATTCACATATGACTGATGCATTTGAATCACATTAAGTTGATTTGATTTGTTTATGTTAAAGTTATGTAATGGAAATGCATGGAAATTTACCATGTAATGGAATTAATAATAAAGTTTAAAACAAGACCAAAACATTTGGTAATCATATATTGAACGTATTCAGAAATTTATCACCACTCTCAGTCAATTTACTTGCATTTGATCAACTCTCAGCAATAAACGGAATTCTTCCTGAATTTAATTCCACTTCCTGTAATTCCAATTCAATTCCAATTCTGTTTCCTTTAATTGTTGTTTAATTCCAATTCCATTTTCTTCTTTGAATTAGAATTATTGAGTTCATTTCTGAATTGACCCCAACCCTGTCGTCTTCCTTTCTTTCAGAATCTGATTGCAAATTAATTTTTTCAGAATAGGGTTGTCAAAGATGCTATTTGAAGCTGAAGGCCAACGTTTAAACAAATAGACTATGGATGGATTACTCAACTTTTAATGCATGAATTTGATTTAAACAATAGGTCTACATCATATTCACATAAGCCGTTCATAGGGGGCATATTGCATTAGCCCTACAGTTACTGCATGAAATATTATTTAAACCTGTTACTATTAAAACTTTATATATGCATTTATTTAATCTCACATATCTGTTTTTTTCCTCAAATGCAAGTTTACATCTCAATTTAACTCTACAATAAAGGGTGAAAAGCCAGAAGTGTGAGGTATAAGCTCGTATGCTGAGCGAATTGTGAGATGTTTAAAATGTAAACTCTTTTTAAATTCTTTATTTCCATGGCTCCTTAGACTGCTAACTGTTTTGGGGTTAGTATGCTGTAAGTACATGTTCATACGGATCTGGGCTGTAAAAATAAAGTACTTCTGTTATCTTTATTGTTATAGTTCTTGACGTGAACGGCAGCTGTTAGAATATATCTTTGGATAGCGTCAGAGCAGCTTTGACTGACTGTCTGTGCTTTGTTTCTTATAACTCCAGGTGGATTCTGGCTGGGTGTGGACCAAGAATCTGTGTCAGGTTCCCTTTCTTGGACAGGTGTCGTTTTTGGAGTACTTGCCAGTCTTTGTGTGTCTCTCAATGCCATCTACACAAAGAAAGTGATGCCGGTGGTGGATGGAAATATCTGGAAGCTCTCCTACTACAACAACCTCAACGCCAGTGTACTTTTTATTCCACTTATAGTCATTTTTGGCGAAGTGAAAAGCTTGCTGGAGTTTGACCGGCTGACACATTTACATTTTTGGGGCATGATGGTTTTGGGTGGAGTCTTCGGCTTTGCCATCGGTTACGTGACGGGACTTCAGATCAAATTCACCAGTCCTTTGACGCACAATGTGTCTGGCACAGCCAAGTCATGCGCGCAGACCGTGTTGGCGGTCGTGTACTCGGCCTCCAGTAAGACTAATCTCTGGTGGACGAGCAATATGATGGTGCTGGTCGGATCCTCCGCCTACACCTGGGTCAAAGGATTAGAGATGAAGAAAGTTCAAGCGGATCCAGAAACACAGACCACCGGCGGCCAGAAAAGTAAAGAGGATTCTGCGGTGTGAAAAATGCTTTTGGAGTAACTTTTGTACTGTAGAGACTGTCTGTGCAGCACAGCAATACATAGGTGTATTTATATGGGCATTTGAATGTTTGATGTACATACATTTACTTTGTAGAGTAAATGATTATTATTAAAACCTGTTTAAAAAAACTCTACTTCATTCTATATTTCTGAGAAAAATGCATGTTCCTTTTCTAATCTTTGACGGACAAGGTTCATTTATAAATTCGACTTATAAGGAAATACATACAGGTTTAATTTATTTATATCAATATATCTCTCAGCTTGTAGAGAAAAAGTTAGTCCCACTTTATATAAGGTGGCCTTAATAACTATGTACTTACATCTTAAATTAATAATTTGGTACAATGCACCTGTTTTTACATCATAAAAATACCTGCATGTAAGTCTTTCTGTATTTACATTTATATTTACTCTGTTTGCCCATCTCCTACACCTTAACTCACATTTAAACCTTCCACCCCACCAAACCTGTTCCTAACCTCACCTGTACCTGTTCTGTAAATACAATCTGAACACAATAAGGACAGTGTAGCTACTTATTTTTTGATGCAAGTACATAGTAGTTAAGGCCACCTAATATAAAGTGTGAACAAAAAGTCAACTGCAAGATAAACTTAGAACTGACGTACAGTTGGAACTGTATTTTTTAGCATCTTGTGATGGAAAGAAAAACAAAATATCACTTTCAGAGCTTCTTTTTTCTCCAGCACATGAACGATAAAATCACTGACGGTCATTAGAAGCTATTAATAATATGCTATTTGGTTATCGTACTTGGTGTGAATTATTCACTTTGTCTTTCACTTATCAAAATATTTTCACAGTTTTCACATGGTAAATTTCTTGTACCTACAGATAAATGAGTGGCAACACAAGGTACTTACCTGAAGTGTGTGTACATGGTAACAAATAAGAAATAGAAATCGTACATGCATGGTATTTAGTTTGTACATACATGTAAAACGCATTTCTATTTTGAATTTGGTTTGGGTATTTCCATGGCCAGAGTGCAGTGTCTCAAAAAAAAAAGTCTTTACTACTTGTCTGAAGCATTTTTTCATTTGTTTATTTTCTGTCTTTCTCCGGTGTTTTGGTAAAATTAGCAAATAGCTATGCATTTCATTTAAGAAGAGTGCAGCAGAATTAGAGTTAACTGTGAATTATTGCTTGTTTAAGCAACATGTTTTATTTTGCCTTGAAGGAGCTGAATTTTGCTCCATGTCAGGCAAATTTTTCATGCGGCAGCCAATGACGTTTATTCTAATATATACATACAGATACACACACACATAAAAAATATGACAAATAGATATTTCATTACTATGACCCAGAATGAATTGATAAAGTTGCTGCAAAGACTCATCCTGTCTAAGGAGGATACATGCTTCTGTTCAGATGCAGAGTAAGATTGTGTTTCAGGTTAAAAGACAAACAGAACAAGATGAACCTGTTCATGGTTTTTGAGTTCTTTGGGCCTGTGATGCTTTAGCCTCAGGTGGCTTGAGTAGAAAAGCATTGTTTGTGATCCTGTTATACTGGAACACAAATATCCAGCTCATGTGCGCCAGTATAGTACTGTCGCATGAGGAAATACTTTTATTACCTAACCAAACTGATATACAATCCATGATTCCTAGTTTAATCTTTATCTAATGTGTGCTGCAGGAGTGTCTGAACACACCTTAACCAGCTAATCAAGATCTTCAGGATGACTTAAGTGGCCCGAAACCAAGGATCCTTCAAACTGGAATGGCCTCCATGCCGCTTTCAGACAGACCATGGTAAACTCTTACCTTTTCCTGAATAGTTCACCCAAAAAGGAATATTTCCTCACTCTCGAGTAGCTCCCAACCTGTATGAATGGGTTGCCATTAATAGTATTCTTTTCCTATTATGAAAATCAGTGGTGACACAAAACAACTCGGTCACAAACTTTATTCAAAATATCATTCTTTGTGTTCAACAGAACAAAGAAATTCAGCCTCTTTTCTCCAGCTAAACTTGATATGCTCATGTAAAGTTACAGCAAATATAAGCACATAATTAAAGTAATAAGGTAAAACTTAAAACGATGTTATTGAATCTAATTGTAATTTTCATGTAATAATGCAGGTATTCAAATAACTAAATGAAATATAAAAACATAATTCAATCAGGTAAGGTTTGAGCATGTCATGCATGTAGTTTTTTTTGTGACATTTAATAAGTAAATGGAAATACATGTTTAATGCTGTTTTCATATAGTGCTCGTTTTCATTTGGGGTCTTTTCAGCCAACAGAAAGAAGGCAGAGGCTTGCAAGAAAGGGGGACATTTATTTTTGCTTTGGTCTCAATAGATTCTGATGACAGTGTCTGCCTTTTGGAGGTAGGCAGTTGAAGGCGTCCCAATTTCTGGTGTATTGAGTAGGGTAAGTAATATTATAAAGCGTGCTCAACCAAATGCTCATCTTCTCAGGATGTAGGGGAAAATGACATCATTTCTGCCGATACAGAGAGGTAATGTTATGTCTGTAGACATCAAACAATCTTCACAATCTTCACATTTTTGTGTCCAGTAACCTGTAGAATACAAGTATATCCAAGTATAAACGTATATCTTTGTCTTCTCCCATCACCACCCTCCAGAGAGTGGAAGAACAGGAGGAGGAGGAGGGTCCGTCAACTTCTTCTGCACAGATGAACACAGTTCAGAGTTTTATTTAATGGAAGCCATGTACAACATGATGTAACCCTGAGCTACTGTATTTTCTGTTATCAGTAAAGGAGTTATATAGACTGCATCTGCTTAAACAAACTGAAAAAAAAAAACAATAAAGAAATGATATACTTGGATCAACAGATCATAAAGTCAGATATGGAAATCGAGATCCTGAAACACAAGCTACAGGTAAGTTTTGAAAGAATATAGCAATTTAACAGTTGTTTTTTAATTTGTAGAAAATAAAGAAGACCAAATAAATAGTTGTGACTTGTGTTTTTTTGTTTTTTTCATTTTATTATTTTTTTTGGTGGTGGCTGATTTAATCAGAAAATGAAAAGTACGCTATAAAAATGAGGAGACCAACAGAAACCTGAGTTTAGAGAATAAAACCTGCTCCGACCAGGTTAGGTTCACAGGGTTAGTTACCATGGTAACTGACTCTGAGTAATAGTTACCTCTCTTTCAGAAACAGGCTTGAGTTACCCTGCTTTCTCCAGTTTGACAAACCTGCCATTTTGAAACAGAAACCCCAGAGTTACTCTTATTTCAGGGTTAACATACTCTGAGTTTTCAATTAACCTCCTTTCTGAGACGGACCCCTTCACTGGACACAGTGGTACATATAAAATACTATTATATGCAGTGATATGTAATATTATCATGTCGCTCTCTGGAGGCTGGCAGCGGTATCATTCACAACAGCTGTAGTGTAAATCAGAAACGTGCTGCAGCTACTGCAATAATTAGAGAGAAAAAGCAACCAAAGTTGCATGGGAGCAATTATAATACAGTTTTTTTCGTCTATATCATCCACTTTAGCATTTTTCCTGTTTGTTTCTGATTTCGTCTCTTGGATTCTCGGTTATTCAAACGTTGCTTTATTATCCTACTATACAGACTGCTCTGGATGTGCTGAGAAAAGCTTTAAAGCCTTATAGTATTGGCAGCAGTGCCATCTGGTGGCTATAAATATTACTAGCTGGATAGACCAGGTTTCAAGTGAATGTAGCAGAGATCAAATGTTCAGTACTGTGCTGCTTTAACTTGTAATTAAGTATATTTAAAAAGCAGTAAAATTCAAGCAGAGCTTATGATTAACTGCCTGAAGTTTTGCAATTTGCTGAAATCATGCAGACGCACCTTTTAGCAGAGGTCTGGTCTCCTTGAGTAATTTACTTTTGAGTTGGAGCTACCAGTTGAGCTGTGATTTTTAGTTTCAGCCATGCTTAAAGCTGGATCAGGAGAGTTAATGTTGTAAGTGTTGTCTTGTGTTTACTGATTAAAGGGAAATACCAGTTAATGTTCAGTTATATTTGACACTTTTTAAGGGAGTGCAGTGACGTATATCTTCTGAATTAGTTATTATTTGCTATGCAAGCTACAGAAGCTGTTTTAACACTTTCCAAGAGTTAATACTCATTTTTATATGATTGCATTAAGTATGTTAGGTAAGACAAATGTAAGAACCCTTGTCAATCCATGCTAATTGCACAGCATTAATAACAACAACAAAACCTTTAAAAAAATAAAAGGAAAAAAAGTTGGCAATGTAAGTAATGTATTAAAAAATGATTTCTCAACTCATACATTTAGAAAAAGGGCCATTATCCATTCTGAAATAACTGGGGGAAAATCTAATTGAAATCTTGATGTTATTTCATTTAATTATTATTATTATTTTGTATTTAAACTAAAAACACAGCTAGGCATGACACCGATCTGATGTTTGCAGATTTGTTGTAGCTGCATACACAGGTTGCCATCAGAACTCATTCAGCTTTGAGCAATTAGATGCTTCAAAACAAATTATACACTGCATCAGTCCTTGATGTGCTTTTTCTGCTATCTGCATACTTTAAGACATGATGGACAAGTAAGAGACAAGATTGAACAGGTCTTTCTTGCATTAGAGGGTTTAACAGCTGCGTCAGCCAAAGCACAGACAGCACTGAGGCATCTGCATGGATGAAAACAAAAAATCCCTCTGGAGTGTTAGATCATTCTTAAAAAGTCTATGCAGATGATTTGGCTTAGTCTGCTGTCCAAAAATGAACATTTTATATTATGTCAATATGACTTTCTCATAAGACCATGTTTTGAAGAATGCATAATGCTTTTTTTGTCCATATAATGAATGTCAATGAGAATCCTTTAAACCACAAAAAGGAAATTTGTTGTCTCTCAAACTCTTACATTTTCAACTCATCCAGTGACATCAAGAAAGCAGATGCACTGTGTGTTGCAATTTATTTGAGCTTATTTTTACACAGATGCAGTGCGTGTGCGTAGACCTCTACAATATATTTTTTCTCAGTTTTTCAGTTTGCAAGGAACATTTTATTACAGTGTATATTGATGGACATACAGTGCCATATCTGAAACAGAAACAAATACATGCAGTAATATATGTGTGTGTGTGTGTGTGTGTAAATCTGAAATCTGTACTTTTATTGCTTTTCACCATAAAATATATGATTTTTTTGTTTTTTACTTGCAAAAAACGCCAACACTTAAGAGAGAAACGTACTTTCACTGTTTATGGTAGGGTCATTTATTGTACAGTTAACTACACACACACACACACACACACGTATAATGTGTATATTTATTATGTATATAAACACACACACATGCGTATACTTAAGAAAAAAAAGGTTTATATATATTAAATATATTTATTTATAATATGAATAATAATAATAATAATATTATATTATATAATATCAGAAGCATGCTCCCCCGTCATTCTCATGGTGTGTGACAAATCCGACAGGAGAGGGCGAGATTTCATTAAAAACAATCAACAGGTTAGAGACAGTCAGTGTAAAGTCTCAGTATCATGCTGGCGGGTCGCCGCCTTTACGCGGCGCGTGTTGATCTCGCCCTCTGGTGAGACTCATGGACCGCCTTCACACGCCTTCAGCTCCAGAATCAGGATAGAGATTACTTCACACGCCTTTCAATTCTCCAGCCCTGGGAGACCGAAGAGGAAGACTGTCGCGGCGCAGAGCGATGAAGAGCAGCACGCAGAGGACGCCGTTAGTGTTCATCACGCAGTGAAAGCATTCGCATGTTCAGATCTCCAAACTTTCAGAGACGCGAGCGATGCGGACAGATGTGCTGCTGATCCAGATCTGAATCATCAAGGTGAGCGAGCACTGGCAGTCTAATAGATGCTTTTGGGCGTCTAAACTCATTTCTGTTATACGCATTATGCAAAAGCAGATATATATGCACAAAAGCGCGTTTATCACGGAGAGCTAGAGAGGCTTCTCTCACGCTATGCGCTTATTTTAGTTACATACTGACACTTCTGAGTGTGTTTTCCGTAAGCTCGCCTCTTCTTTACACCCAGCGTGGAGGTGTGATGCTGACAAATCGGTTTCGAAAGCTTCTCTTAGCTGTTTTAAGCTTGCAGGAATGTTCACACTCCCAAAAGCATCATTTACTCACCTTCATTTCAAAGAAGTATTCTTTTTCTTCTATGGAACTTTCTTCTTCCATACAATGAGAGCCAATGTGGTCCAAAACCTATTTCTGCAGAAGAAAGAAATCCAAACAGGCTTGGAAAGGTGAATAAATGATGCTATCATGTTATTTATATGAACTAATTAAAGCACTAACCATATTTTTCCCCCGTCAAGTCTGTTATGTAGCCTGTGTGTAGCTACTGTGTTAGTGTGGATTACACAGCGTCCATCAGGGGGTTGGTACTGTAGATCAATGATGATTCTGAAAGAAAACTGGCTGGGAGCGTGCTGTTGCCAGTCATGCACATCTGATTGACAGATAAGCCACACGCTATTGTAGTGCTGCGAGCCGTACATTCAGTTAATCAGCTGTAAGTTAAAGACCTCAAACTTATCATTCATGCTGTAAATGCTGTACTTTGAATGAGCAAGGCGTTAACTTCAATCAGTCAGGTATCGACCCATTACAGAGGCCAAAATTACAATTTAAAGTGCCCCTATATGGGTTATGATTTTGGTTTTCTTCCAAACAATAGGTTGACATGCATGCAAGGCCAAAGCACTTTCATTTTCTTTTAATACGCGTTTATATTTACCTTATTTGTTGCATTTTCGACCATTTTAAAAACAAGTGAGGCAGGCAATATGCTAATGTTTTATTTAGACTTAAACGTGAAACGGCTTGGGGCTTGTTTAAAAAACGACTCGTTTCAAATGAATCAGAGGCGTTTTTTTAAAACAAAAATGTGCGCATGATCTGTAAACGAGTGCATTGCGATGTAAATTGTGTCACATAACCTGATCCATATGTTTGGCTCTTCTGATGTTGTAACATGCTTGGTAGCGCATCTTGTAGTGTTGCACATGTTCCCGTAAAACATGAGTCACAATAAAACATTTCAGTGACTTGTAGAAGCAAGCTGAAAATGGCATGTTTGCTTGAGCAGGCTCTTGTTAACACTATTGTCAGGTATATAGCAGGTTTAGTGTAGGTACAGCCATGCCATCCAGTCAAAGAACCATGGTTTTCTTACCTTTTTATAATCTAATCTTTCACCACAAAGAACTTTTTATGAAACAGAAAGGTCTTTCAGATGTTTGTGGAACCACTTAGACACCTTTTTTTTAAAAGAGTGTATGTTATTAAAAAAAAAGATAGAATATGAACCTTCATTCACTGGAAATGTCTTTTTTGAAGTGCCACAACCAGATTGCTAAATTCACATTCATCTGTTTTGGATAAAATGAATGTGCTTTTGATGTCACCCAGTAGATATTTCACTTTGAACATGACCTAAAACCTGCATAGAGCAATTAGGAAGCAATCATTTTGCAGAAATGTCAGCACAGGCACGTTTTTCAAATAAGCCTGAGCTGGAATAATCATTGGTTACTAAAGCAGTCTCACCGGCAGACTGATGAGTTATTAGCTCTACAGAGCAATAAACAAGGATTATTTAGCTGCAGAGAAATAAAATACTGACCTGGGGAAAAACAATCACAGCGTAGCGACAGAGAAGCAAATAGATCAAAGAGCAAAGAGATGCAGAGACAGCTGAACTGATGTTAAACATTTAAAAGAATGTTTTTTGTTGGGCATGGCGTATGCAATAGAAATGAATCTGTTATTGAGAAACATGCACATATTGTCTCTGTCGGACTGCAGTCAGACACAGAAGACAGCAGCATATTGGAGGTGAAAGCTGGATTAAGCTCAAGATTCAAAAAAAGGAATGCCGCATAGCTTTTTTTAGAAGAAAGATATGCAGAGAGGAGGATTTCAAGAGGTGACTCATCAGGAAGACTGAAGAAATCGTGTTATGTTTCACAGGAGAAAGTTGTCTGCGAATTTCCAGTCTGTCACTTTCTGTGTTGGTTCAAGGCAGTGTGTGATTCTAGCACAATTAAAGCAGTGTAGATGACAAAACTTCTCTGTCAGGGCTCTGTCACATTCCCTTCATTAAGAGTGGATGATTCTCACAATGCATGATAATTCGTATGTATTTTACATAAAATGGGGTTCTACAAAACATATATTATTCATACAATACATTGTATCTTATTTTCAGATTTTAAATCTACAACAATGACAAATTGACACACTGACCTAAAAATGGGTCCTGTTTAAAATCGAAATCGCTTCTTGATAAAATGCTAAAAATGCATATTCGCTATAAAACAGATAGGTTAAGGGGTCTGAAAATCAAATTATTAAAAGACAAAAAATGCATCAATATTTTATGTTGGTCAGCTAAAAAGATGTATTTACATTTTAAACCTTAAAATATGTCTATATTTGTTTATTTGTAATTTTTTTTGCTTGTAAATGTTACATATTAATACCAGTAAGTAACTGTTAATTCATGGAAAAACAGAAAGTTACTGTAAAACCTAACAGTCATATTAACCAAACATAAAAAGCTATTTTTACTGAAATATTAGTGAAGGTACACAGAAAAGCGTTCTGCAAAGTTTTGAACTGATAAGGAAAGTAAATATTTAAGTGAACTGTATGAATGTGTTTTTTCTCGAAAGAAATTTAATGTAGTTTTGTGAGTCACCATTGAGCTGGAGAGTGCTTCAGTCAATGATGAGACACAAAGATGCTATAGATTTGCTATAGATGATGAACTGCAACGATTTGAGTTAAAGACGCGTTTTCCATTATTTAAAATGTTTTTTGTTTTGTATTTACACACATTCATTCTCAGTGAGCTTGAATGATATAAGTTCACATTACTCACCCTCTTTGAATACTATTAATTTGAACTCGAACTCGAAAAAATTAAAGCAGAGTTTATTTCCATCGTAGTATAACGGTAACATGCTGTAAAAATTAAGAACTGTAAAAAAACAGTAGAGGACTGTAAATTAACAGTTACTTGGTGGCAACCCTGCTGCCAGTAAGATACTGTTATTTAACGGCACAGTTTTTTACAGTGTATGTATAAACGATGAGACAAGGCTGCACACACTGGTTTGTATTGCAAATAATTTTACTGCGCTATTTTGTTTCACTTTAAAACAGTTCATTACATTTACTGTAAATGTAACGTTGATTATAAAACAGTTAGTTCCATTTGTTTTTATTTGTGCTCCAAGATGATTCTTTTGTCATTTACTATCACTGCCAGGAACTAGTTTTAGCAGAAGGACAACGTTTAATGAATGAACATCAAAAAAGTAAAATATCAGTACATACTACTGTACGTCTATGTGGTCCCGCTCTATATTAGGTGGCCTTAACTACTGTGTACTTACAATTACATGAATCACTTGATATAGTGCACTTATTATGTTTATACATGTTTTAAAAAAAGAATGAATTTCTGTAATTATATTTATTTTTACACTGTTGCACCATTCCTTACACCTTAACCCACCCTTAAACCTACCCATCCCACCAAAACTGTCCCTAACCTTACCCGCATCCCACATCAATAGCAGCAGAAGTGTTTTGCAATACAATATGATCACAATAAGTACATTGCACTTAAATTTTAATGTAGGTGCTTAGTAGTTAAGGCCAAGTAATCTAAACTATGACAATTGATATGATATTATGATATTCATTGTGTGGTAACTGTTAAATTAAAGCAAGAAGATATTTAAAGTGTACTGTATTCTGAGTAAATCACGGCTGAAACGAAAAGCAATGCAGCACAAAGCAATTCACAATACAGCAGGGCCAGAATACCTCACGTTCGTCAACACATCAAAAATGAACTCAAACACATGAAGAGATTATTAAAGTTCTGAAAGCATATTGAAGTGTGTTAAGAAATATGAAAGTGTATCTCTTTCAGAGGAAGTATACTACAAGCAAGCACACTTCTTGTTCCCAAGGGCAACTTTATTGTGTATAATGAATTGAATTTCTTCATTTTGCATTCATAAATTGGTAACATTGCCCACCTCTCTAACACATAGCATTATGTATGTTGCTAGAAAGTTATTCTGTAATTCTTGTTTAAGCAACAGCTTGGTAAACTCATTAGGTCAAAAAATACCTAGTTTGAGTTGTTAGTACAATTAATGTCTTGTTCTGAAGTGTCTGTTATGGGGATCACCTTTTTTCAGACTGTGTTCAGGAAATGAGGTCAACACGGAGACGCAGTTATGCAAACTCTCACACACAGACGTTTGCATGCATGCAACACACACACACACACACACACACATACACAGAGAGACGTACCACAGTATTAGCAAATAACTGATTCAGTAACAGTCAGGAAGCTATTACAGAAAACATATCGCTCGCAAACACACGGACATGCAAATGTTTCTCTCAGCAAGTCTAATCTCAACAATGTAAGACTGTACATTTGCCTGTGAAATAAATGTTGTAAAAACACAGGAAACACAGTATGACCCTTTCTACTGTCAGTCTGTGTAAACAGGAAGTCCATGAGTTTAGGGGTAAGTGAATTGTGTGAACTTTTTAGGGATGTCTTCAGTTCATTTCTGCTAGGACAAGAGCAGAAGACAAAGAGAGAAACGCTCTTTGTCTCTGCGAGTTCTGGATGAGAGTGAGTTCTGCTCATTTGCATTTCTGGTTTAATAAAGCTGCATTGTGCTGCTGCTGAAAGACAGAAGCTGGACCGAGAGAAAAACAAGTCTTCCTGTCTGCTCGTTCACTTCAGCAGAATTTTACAGTAACCTCAGTGAAGCAGCATGTAGGAGCAGAAGATCTGACTCTCTCGGTTTCAGTTTAAGTGTGGTTTGTTGGCATGACTTGCTCTCGAGAGCGTTTGAAGCACAGCTGTGCGCAGTGACAAATGACAAAATATCAGAAGTGCGAATAAACAAGCAGTATTAGCACATGAAATGTATCTCTCTATCTCTTTTATTCTTTGTAAAAACAGTAACTTCCGCCATTTGTTAAGCTGTCAAACTGCTCCATTTTCAGCACAACAGGAAGCATCTGCACTGAGATAGAACAACCAGCGGAGAACATTCCCTCTCTCTTTCCTTCTCTCACACACACACACACACACACACACACACACAGAGTGTGTTACAACCCCATGAAGCTGCATCATACACTGGAAATGGACAGTAAAATCTGCTTGCCATTGAATTTACAGATCCACAAGTGAAAGCGTAACATCAGGGATGAGCAAAGGCCGAAACAACAAACACAGAACAAAGACACAATAATAAAAGAAGAAAAAAAAATGGCTGCCCTGTGAGAAAGTTATTAGAGATTATAGAGCCGCATATTCTAGAACTCCTAATCATAATAATTACCCTAAATTCCTGATAATTTGTTTCCTCAAACAATTACAGATTTTTTTTTATTTATTAAAAAGGGTAGATGTGTCAATGATTGATCAAAATTTGCATTGCAACTGGCAAACTGCAAGAATGCCCTCATATAATAACAAAAGAACATTTTATTGATGGTTTTGAATATATTTTGTACAATTCTCACAGTTCCTGATAAAAAAACAATGACAACAAAAAAAGTATTTAGATGACTATGGAAACTTTAGGCCAAATGGAAGTGACCAAAAAGAACCAATGCTACAATACACACAAGACAAATATACATAAAAGAGCAACATAAACCAAAAAGGGATGCAGAAATCAGTTTTACTCAGTAAATTTCACAAGTAATAGTATTAATAGGACAGCAGAAATGCTATTTTCTTGTAAGACAAACTCTAATAATCTTCTTTGTATAGTGAAAGCTCTCTTGAAGATACTGATTCATAACAATAGACACTTGTTTCGCAATTATTTCTATTATTCATCATCTCTCTCTCCACTATCTCAAAGGCTTTATGTTTCAATGTCGAGAGTTTTTTTTGCAATGAGCAATTCTTGTAATTCTGTCTGCGAAGCGGCTTTGCTGCATGATTATCTTCCCACGTAAAGCCTGTGTTCTTACATCGCTTGAAAACAGCAAAATAATTCTCATATGGGTCAAGAGCACTTTTGGCACTTTTTACCAAGTTCTCTACATCTCCTGCGCCGCAACAATCCACCCGCATACCAGCTGTCTCTGCCCAAACTAACACACGCTCTAATGCAAGACTCCAGTGCAATGAATAACAAGCTCTCAATGAAGAAAAATTATTAAGGGCTGCACATAATTATTTTCAGATTCACATTAAATAATAAAAATAATTTTCTTTCAAGCACACAAACATGCGCACGCAAAATCTAATCTAACCTGGCAGGTTAGGCTTGTGAAAAGGCTATAGCGAGTAAGAGAGAAGCCTGGCAAGCCTACAAAAAAGTAGTTTCTGGAGAATAATGGCCTCCGCTGTGGTTCTAAGCAACCACAAACAAAAAGCAATCTCATTTTCACATACAGATGCAACTACTTTTGTTCAAGAGTTTGCAGCAATTGTAATATGGAAAGGAAAAGTGTAACTGCAATGAAGTATGAAATCAGAAAGGCACTAGCATAGTGTGCTTGTGCGTGCAATATGTATTATTGACACGATAAGACCTGTAGTTTAGCTCTCATTACTTGTTTATTGTAAAATAATAATCTTTAAACCTACAGCATTGATATTTGCATGGATTAGTTATTGAGACTGATGCATCATATGTTTTAACGGCCATTTCCGATGTATAAGGTATAAAAACAAAACTGGTTTGTTGTCCAAAATAAGCTACACGCAGGGTGATGGTGCTGATTAAAATAATATCTGTGCTGGATTAGTTTGAGATGTATGTGTAAGTAGAGCAAGATACTGCTTTGTGGTGGAATGAAAAAGACATGTGGGGCAACCAACACGCAGGAAAATATAGCAGCTATCATGTGGCCAAGCATAGAAGTGGCTATATCTGAAGCTCAGGAAGTACAAATTAATATACATTGCTTAACCACAGAAGTTAATGAGTGAGCCCAAGTAGGGTCTGTTTTTTATCAGTATGTTTCGCTTGTATAAAATGGATCAATGGACCACCACAGTTACAGTAAAGTATAATTGCATTACTTACTAATGCAACACAGCGTTTTATTCTGAGCAGGAGATGATAAACAGAAACTGCTGTGAGCAAAGACATCGCTCATGTAATGCAATTATTGCTATGGAAAGAATTCTAGCAATTGTTTTGCAAGTTAGATAGCTGTATGTATGGCGCTGAAAACATCAGCAGAAATACTGTTTGAAAAGGGGTGCACTTGTCGTTTAAAAGCATGTGGAGAGCTAGTGAACTCAACAAATCTAGTCATCTTGGTCAGTCCTCAAAGCCTTCAAAAATGAAAGTTTTGCATGGTTTGAATGGTGTACAGTAGTTAGTTGCTTCATGGAAATAGATTTGGAGAAATGTAGCATTGAATGGGTGCCATCAGAGACAATAGAAGATGGGCTTTATCACTGAAGGAAACTACATTATGGACGAATTCACTGCAGAGGATCCTTTGGTGAGCAAGTGATGCAATGCTGCATTCTCCCAATCTGACAAGAAACAAACTCTACATCTTGGATGGTCGGGGGAAGAGGTCAAACTTTCCTTTTTTGGTGAACTGTTTCTTTAACTGTATCTTGAAGTGTTACATTCAAATGAAATACAAAAATTCTAAATTACATAAAATGTGTAAAGTAAAAAAAACTAAACTAAAATTAAACATACAAACTTGCCAATCTTTAGGAAATAGATGTATTATGTAAGGGATATTCAATGGTTAGCCGTTGATTTTCCCGCTTATTCCATGGTCATTTGCCAAGTTATAGACAGGTTAATAGACAGGTGCTTCTGTGCGTTTCTCTACAAACAATCAAGTGTTTAGTTACTTAGGCGAGCTTACCACCTTGTTGCTGAAGAATATTTAGCGATCTGATCTTTTTTTATTAATAACACTCACAGGGCAGCATTGACAAGTTTGTGTGACAAGTGTGTGCAGGGCAATCTGTGATCTCTCTCTCTGTATGCGAATGATTTTCGTGGGTTTGTATGCATCAATTAAACCAGGGGTTCTCAACCTTTTGTGACTCAGGGCCCACCATTGACTGTTTGAAAACATTTCGAGGACCACCTTTCCAAAT
>JAUCNO010001819.1:21385454-21397511 GCA_032353835.1 Enteromius viviparus
CCTGCAAGGCCCACCAAATGGCGCTCCAAGGCCCACTAGAGGGCCGCGGCCCACTGGTTGAGAATCACTGAATTAAACCATTAATGCGGAACGGTGATTAAACTGACTTGGACCTGTGCGTTAAACGATTTTAATGCATACCTGCCAGCCAATCAGAATCGAGTATTTAGACTTTTTTCAAATGATTGGCTGTTCAATCTTTTACGCAGAAGCACTGCAGTGTTAATCATAAAACTTGAGTTTATAGCAAGTGCTTATTTAAAATCAGCACCAGCCCAAGAATTTGTTGTCTAACGCAAATGTCATTGCTCTAAATAGCATATTGTGTCTCTCACTTCTCATTCTCACGTTTCTTTTTCCATTGCAGTAAGACTGTGTTATGCCTTTGTCAGAAATGCTAAAACATTCAGTAACGAGAGTGAGATTAATAGTTTATAGACCACGTCTCTAGAATGAGTCTCGAGTCAGACTTGTGTTAGAAATATCATCCAAGCCTTGAGCTGTCAGGACACACACTCTGCAGGAGAGACTGAAATATTCAAAACACCTCTGCTATAAAACACCGGACAAACACACACACACACTTCGATTAAACCCCTGTGAGGATCAATAGTTCCGGGGTTCTGTCACCAAGCAACAGAAGCTTCAGAAAACAGCTGCTTACAGCAACAATTGCACACACACACAATGCACAAGCACAGATACACACGCAGGGCTCGTGTTGAGTGTTTTAATTGTATCAGAGACAAAAGAAGAATCCTTTTTACTCAAAACTTTCTAAACTGATGCATTTCTTTCAAAAAAGGTCTTAGAAATTCCAGGTAGTCAGCTATTCTTGCTACTGATCGCCATAATACAGGGCTGTAGACAGCGACAGTTTGCTTGCCTTTACTATGAAATGTACGCTAATACTTTTTTTCGAATGCACTTTAGATATTCTACTAACAACAAGTAACTTTACAACATGTCAACTAGCAGTCATTAGAGTATTAGTGGATTTTCTGCTTAATATCTTCTAACACTTTATTTTGGTGGATACACAACACACTACATACTGCAGAAACTTTAAACGTATGTGTCAACTTATTCTACGAACCCTAAACCTGCCCTAACAGTCAACTCTGAGAGTTAGTAGACATGTAGTTGCAAATTAATTAGTATTAGTTTCTTGTAGTTAGTATAATGTCATAAGTGGACTCTCAAAATAAAGTGTAACCAAAAATACTACAAAACTTAATTTAATAATTTTGCATGTGAGTTTAATGCTTCTACTTAAAATCAACTTAAATGGAGTTTTTTGTTGTTGTCTGTGGTGTATCAATGTCATCACACCCTGCGGTCCGTTCTTTTGTACGTGGCTAACTCAGTTAGCTGGATTTGAGTGTTGTGGATTTGTCCTGATCTTGGATTGTTTCGTTCTTCGATGCACATCTCGGACTTGCTGTCATAGCAACAGGTCCGTAAGCTTAAACTTGCTCGGGAGCAGGTTTATTTCATGTAAACAGGATTTAGGCGGCGCTCCTGGCGGGTTATGATTGGTTGAAATGGCGAGGTCACATCTGATTGGTTAGAGAGAGCACGGCTAATGCGGACTGTGGAAAATAATTATGATGATTCACACACAATATATATTATGTATATATAAAATATAAATAACATATCAAGGAAAAAACATGTAACATGGGCAGTGTCATGAGCAGCTCAGTATCGTGTGGCGCTCTCGCTTCCTTGGCGCGGAGAGAAGTCATGGAGACGAGATTCAAGATTAAAAGGAGTGAACATTTAATAAAATACACAGAACAAGGAAAACGCAGTGAGCTGTACAGACACAAACGGAGGGCTTAACAGTCCACGAGTAACAAGACAATACGCAGGCTTAAATACAGACACACAGATACAGAACACCTGGAAACACGGCTGGCAGACTGTGAACACTAATGAGGAGGCGGGGTCACAAACAAGGCAGAACATGAGGACACTGAAATGTAAACGGACACATGGAGCACATGGACATGATGACAACAATAACACAGGAAAACACAGGACGCTGTGACAGAGCCCTCCCCTTAGAAGCGGCTTCCAGGCAAGAGGACAACACTAGAGCACATCAAGGAGGGCGGTGACAAGGAGACAGAATGAACCCCAAGCAGGACATCATGGACTGCATGAAGACCCTAGGTGGGTCAGGCTCTCCCACAAATTCATGCAAGACCACCCACCGGGGTGGATCAGATGGCGGAGACACCCACCTCTGACTGGCTCAGGCAGCCCGGGCCACGGAGGTTCGGGCCCTGAAACCTCACAGTCACTGACGGCCTCGGGGGGTTAGCAGATCACTGTCATCGACAGGCTCTGGTCTGAGGATTTTAGATGGCACTCTTGACGGTAAAACCAGAACCAGCTTTGGATTAGGCAGAACCGGATCTGCGGGATGCAGGACGGGTAAATCGGCCCACAAGTCTGGCAGTAGATCCGGACATCGCTGGTGGTTAGCCCATGCTAACGGACCAATGTCTATGTTTGCAGATGTTGGTCCGTTAGCATGGGCTAACCACCAGCAGGAGAAAACTCCATCTCTCCTATGGGGTGCACTGTTGTCACGCAGGCAGCACTAACACATTTAATTTGTTCACTACTTTTTGCCAGCCCTCTCTCCTGGCTTTTGCAGCATTTGCTGTGTTTTCTGGTGTTTTTATTAATGTTTGAAATTTACGACGGTGTCTTAGTGCCACCAAAAAAAAATTAAAATAAAATAATCTAAAACAAGAGGATTAAAGTCGTAATATTTTGAGAATACAATCTTTAAAGAGTAAAGAGCACCTGGAGATATTCTCTGCTTTTAGAATATGGCAGTTTTATAGCGAAATACAATTATATATATATATATATATTATAACCTGACGTATAGCTGAAATGGCTTTAGTTTGAGCAGCAATGTAAATCAATAATTTTCCAGATTACAGTGAGACTTCATTATAAATGAGTCTGTAGTCTGTTTTCCCATGACTTCTAATGTTCCTTCACTTTTATATCTTGCTATAAACTTCAAACAAAGAGGAAAAACACATTCATTTGAAAGCTGAGCTGTTTTATATCAAAAGCAACAAAGCAGAACGTTATTGGGATTGCTGGGTGTCTGATGCTACAAATAATGAATATATATAATGCAGCGATCTGATCAGTAAAGAGCTTGAACAACTCATTACTGTAAGACACAATATAAAACTGAAGCTGAGGCTTTGTCTAAAAAGTACTAAATGGACTAATCTTATTGCTATTGCGTTGCACACTATAACGAATCCAATGGAAGACATGAAATATTATTTCCAAGCATATGACCCCACAAATATTTCACATGATATAATTTCTGCTAATAATCCCACATAAATGTCTTTGTAGTGTATTAAAAAGGGTTAAAGTTACAGCCTCAAGCTCAAATATGCCTAAATTCATTTAATCCAAATTTAATCTAGTTATAGAATTTTTTTTTTTGGTGGCACCAAAACGCCGTTGTAGTAATTCTTCACAACCCTCTAATAAAAGCTCTGGTAACACTTCAGAATAGGGGTCCACAATAATGCATTAGTTAAGCATTAATTAATGGTTAATTTGTTCTCAATTAAGCATTAGTTGAGCAAAAACTAATTAATCATTAATCATTAAAAACTAGTTAATTAATCATTAACTACTAGTGTGTTTTTCTCAACTAATGCTTGAGCAAAATGCTTTTTTGTTTTGTGTTACCAAAGCTCTTGCTCCGCTTGAGAAAAAAATTGAGCTTGCTCTTTTGCCATTTCGTCAACCAATCGAAGGAGTTGTGATCAGTGTTTCTACTATCGATACATATCGCCTTTTAAACCAACGCACGAACGTGCAATAATCCTAGACAACTCACTCTACATGTAAGCTGATTTTTTAGTTGCACCACACAACAGTATTTTCTTCTTTGTATTCATGTAGACTCATCTCAAACTAACTCAGCAGAACATTTTGAATCTCAATCGTTAACAATAAACAACTAATGCTAAATGAATTAGTTTAAGATCAAGTGGGATTACTATACAGTTTTTAATTTTGGGGACTATTTTATGGCACATTTGCTTTTTTTTAAGCAAGGAGTTGCAATCAATTTATTTTAGCTACATTTAAATAAACAAATGTTGACACTCGGTGTAAAAACATCCTTGTTGCTGAAATACAGACACAGAAATACAGGCTACAGCTGTCACATTAACTCTCTTACATAACTGACAAAATCTATAATGTTTATATATGCATCTATAACTAAAGCCAATGTTTTTCAGCTCAAGGGATGAAGGACAGGCTGTGGTTTGGTGCTTGGTGGTTTCTCTTTCTGCTTTAGGATGTGAAAACTACATACAGTAAATGGCAAAATCCATAATGTTTGTGACTGTATCTATAGTTGATGTTTTTGTAACACTTTAGAATAACTTGTCGTCTATTAATAAACAACATTTCTCTCAATAAATTGCTAATATTGGATATGATTAGGAATGTAGAATAAGATCATTTAGAATAAGGCATTAATATGTGCTTAATTAACACCAACCAAAGGCTGATATTCTAGTAATATGCAAGCTAATAAGCAACTATCTTACCAACTTACCTAAACAATTAGCCTGTGTCTGTTGGGTCACGTGAGTGATTTAAGGCGAGCCGATTAACAGTTTGTTAATTAATAATAGCCTGTGAAGAATTGGACCAAATATGCATCCCTAGTTGACTCAGAACAGAAGTCAATGGAAGGGTTTTCGCAGGGTTTCTCAGGATTTGTAGACAGCAGACCGACTGTGGCTTGCGATTCAGGACTTGTGTCAGAACTGCTGTTAGTTTGAGTCTGAGAGGGTCTCACTGCGGCTCTTCTATTAAATCTATTATTCTCTACTCTCTCTCTATGAGGGCTGTAATTGAAAGTGTCCGCCCACCTCTCTGCAGCAACACACACACACATGCACACATTCCACCATACAATGAGATCCTATATAAAACACGCTTCATGTAGCTTGTGTGTGTGTGTGTGTGTGTGGTCATGCATCATTACCCAAGATGCCTTATTCATTGTATTTTTGGAGCTTCCTGCCAAATATAGTACTGAGCCTAAGTTATTATCCAGTCAGAGGACAGGCTAATAGAGATGGCTGGTTGGGCGTCATATTTTATATGTTTCTTTCTGTAAACTGTATTGTTTTGTGCGGTTCGTTCATGTGGAATTCTTTGTAGCGTAATATAATTTGTGTTTCCATATGGAGAGGTTGATCACAATGGGATCAGAGTGTGTTGCCATGGTTTCCTGTTGGCCACCTTGCTAAGACTGCATGAGCATGTGTGTGTGTGTGTGTGTGTGTTCTGTCGGTACAGGAAAGCACAGTGTGTGTGTTGTGTGAATGATAGACTGTGGTTTGGTGCTTGTGTGACCATTCTGTTTTAGGATGTGATAACTTGAGGTTTTCTGTTTGTGAAGAGGTCAGTTGCTTGGCAGTCTCTCATGATATTTCTGTGCATGCGTTACGTTAAATGAGTTTATCAGTCGGGACATTCAGTACGTCTGTCATTCAGTCAATATTGTCTCAGACTGTTTGATGCCTTCTTTAGCGGGTGGCCTTGTCAATCACCAAAAAAAGGAATCCTTTTTCTTAACCACCTCTGTTTCGCCCTTTTTATAATCTGAAGAACCTTATTTTGTGGACCAGAAAGTGTTAAAGCTTCTTTATTATGGATCCATTTAGACAAAAAGCTTCTATGGAATCATGAAGCACCTTTCTTGAGAGTTAGAGAATCATTTGAACACATTTGACAGTAGCCTACTGTCACAAAAGGGAGGCGAGAAGGCGACGGATTCAAATGCAGGCTGTTTATTAATCACACAGAGCGTAGACAGACAAGCAGGGTCATCACCGGCAAATATCAACATCAGAGGCGAGGCAGAAGAGTAAACCAAAGTCCGTAGCGTGAGTCATGCAAGGGGTAAACCGTGTCCAAAGGGCGAAACGAAGATGACAGTCCGAGGCGAGCAGGGTTGATACCAGGAAATCCAGAAATTATGAAGACAGGGTAACTAGGGACACGAGAAAACACAGGAAACTCCAAACTTGCTCCAAACAGTACAATGAACCGCAACGAGACAGACACATACAGGGATTTAAGTACACATGGGAATTAAGTCAATTGGCAGAGACTGGGATGAACCACTATGGTAACAAACAAGGTGAGCGGAGACATAAATGAGAAAGCAAGACAACATACAAGTTGGGCGGAGTCAAGAGTTCATAGACAAGAGTTCCTGCTTGAAAACAGACATAAAAACCAAGAGCGCTGGAGTCATCCGCACGTCCTGATTTTGCTGGGTTAGGCGCGTTCCTGGGTCAACATATTTTGCTGACCCTGGAACGACATTTTTTTCCAAAATTTTAGTTTTGACCATATCTCTACACCTAAACCTAACCCTACCCATGATTATTATTTTCACAAGGATGTTAAGCGTGTTCTTCTCCTTACATTAACAATCTCTATTCACAGATAAAAGAGAAGAGGAAGATCACTGGAGGAGAAGAGAAAGACAGAAGGCTGTTAGAAAGTGAAGATAGAGGAAGAAAAGAGAGCTATGATGGATCCGTTACCCATGGACTCAGGAACAGTGGATGAGTTGGTGGACTTCTGCATACAGTCCTTTGGTGAGTCTATAAAGAAATAGTCTCATGCAGTACATGAAGAAGTTCCTGGAAGATTTAGTTTTGATGAGAAGCAGAAGTCTCAGATCTAGAGAAATGATGAATCAGCAAACAATGAGCATGCTTTTTATGAACAAAGCTTAGCTAGTAAACCTGGTCAAGGAAGTTGACCAAGGAAGTCTCACCACAAAAGGCGAAGCAAATGTATATGTATAGCCTATTTCATACACAATGCTAATTCAAAGCACTTTACAGAAAATGAATTAATAAATAAAATCATAAAAAGTTTAATTGATTTAAAAGTTGACTTTTAATTCATTTAAATAGTTAAGAATGAAAAATCATGATACATAAAATGCAATGCTACAGTGCTACTCAAGAATAGGTTTACTTTATAACACTTTAGATTAAAGAACATTATTCAGGTACTTATTAGAATGCGTGTCACTAGCATGATGTTTATTAGTACTTATATTGCACATATTAATGCCTTACTCTACATGGCTATATTAAACCTATCCAATACTTAAACATAACTTCTGCAAAACAACTACCTACTTACTATCTATAAGCAGCAAATTAAAAGTTTCTTGTGTGAAAATGCTCAGTTAATATGTGTTCCCTAATCAGAAGTGTTATTGTTTATTCTTCATTCATTTTCTGTGATGTTTGTGTTTTCAGACAGAGAAGGCACACTTAAAGACACCTCCTTTGTGAAAATGTTTCTGATGATGCATCCTTGGTACATATCTTCCACCGATCTATCCAAGAAACTGCTGCAAAAGTATCCTTTATCTACATCCTTCCTGTTGCATTTTTCACATAATCATACTTGACCAATATATTTGAACTTCATTAGATGATAAAAAGTGCTTTAAAAACGTATATCCTTTGGGTCAACGCAATAGCAGCGCTTTCATTCTTCTTAAAGTTAATTATGTAAAACCTGAAAGAAAGAATATTTGATGCAGATCTTTGAAGGTTATTTTTTCCATACTTTTTGGGTTGCATGTTCTGTTGTAGGGACTGCTGGTGTTGACATTAAACGAAAGCCTAAAAATGAAAACTTTACACCCTTAACAAATATACAGGTCACAGGAAGGCAGCACTGAAGATAGCAGAGCAAAAATATGCCACCTCGTCAAGTAAGACAAATCCTTTACCTCCTTTATTTAAACTCTACACGTTATGAAAAAGAGAAGACGAGACATAACGTTTTCTCCCTGCTATTTTGTATGTAGGTACTGGATTTCTGAATTTCCAGTAGAGTTTGATCTGAATCCTGATTTGGCTGACCAGATAAAAGACCTGAGAGAGAACCTGAACACTGGTGGCAATGAAACACAGAGTCAACTGATTGATGTAGAGAGTGTGTAAGTTTACTCTGAAAAAGTTAAGCGGTTCACCAAAAATGTAAGTTTTGTCATCCATTCGCACTGCTGTTCAAAACGGGTATTTGTTATTGCCATCTAGGTTTCCTCGAAGAATTTTTTACATCCATGGAACCTTTCCATTGCACACAAGTTTCTTTATAATAGAAAAAATTTCTTCAGATCATTAAAATGTTCTTGACACTAAGAATATTTTTTTTTAAGAACTTTTCACTGAAAGGCTCTTTGGAGAACCCAAAATGGTTATTCTATGACATCATTGTGGAATCTTTTCATTCCACAAAAGGTCATTTTTACACATAAATATCCTTTTGTGGAATGAAAAGATTCCATGCATGTTTCTCTTCATGGAGCCATGTATGCCAAAAAATGACTTTTGTTTTTTAAGAACTAGCTCTCAAATCTTACATTTCTGCGAATGTATACAATTCAAAATCACGAGTTACATTACGCTGTAGTAGTAGTTGATGATTTCTTTTACATTTTCATGTCATGACGGACGTCCTTACGCAGCACTGTCAGATTTCAACAAGCTAGACAGCTGCCAAGAATAACAACATTAGTCTTATCTGAAAAAACACATTTTTCCGCTTCAGGCCCTCGTATAAATGGAAACGGCAGGTTACCCAGAGAGTTCCATCCATGTCAAAAAAGAGAAAAATGTCTCTTTTGTTTGATCACCTGGACCCCTGTGAGCTTGCTGAACATCTGACCTATCTGGAGTACAAATCCTTCTGCAAGATAATGGTATGTTTGTGGGTACATGTTTTACATTCACATTTACAGTAGCAGATACTTTTATGTAAAAGAGTTACAAATGAAAACAATAGAAAACATCAATGCCTGTAATTTTATTTAAGCAGCTATTGGTAGCCAGTACAAATTAATAAACAGAGCTGTGATGTGCTTTCTTTTTGACTGTTTTGGATTAATTGTAAAGCTTTGATAGAGTTGTGAAGCATGGTCAGAAAATCAGGACTTGGCCGTTTTAACCATAGACATATATAGAGAGTAGACACCCCATCGACCGATACTTCCTACTGGCGCTGACGAGAAATGCGGCCGCCATCTTAGACCGGCCACCCGCTGCACTCAGTGTAATCTGTTTAGCAGGTGTAATGAGCTGTCAACACATTTAATTAATCATATCTCACGGAATACCGGACTGATTTTCACACGTTTTTTTTTTTGCTGCAAAGGTCATAATTGTAGCTGTGATACATGATGCATGGTTTGGCGTATTTTAATATTAATGTTGAGCTTAAAAGTAATAAATATATCCGTTCCTGTGATAGTATTGGGTTAATTAAAATGTGAAAGTGCTAAAAGTGTCTGTCTTTTCTGGGTGGAGTGTGAAACTCTTGTATTTATTTTTATCTTATATTAAGAACCGAAAGAGATCGAGTCACCGTGTAAATATCCGTACAATCTTTAATATGTAGTTGCATGCATGTGTTTACATTTACTCTTTTTTTAATAATTTTTGTTTATTTTTCTTTTATGGTTTTGTACAATTTGTATGAATAGTATAAAACATGGACATAATTTGAAAAGATTAAATCACTGTACCCAGACTAAATCATACTGAACACTCATTTTTAAAATATCAAACTAGAAATTATATATTCAATATTTAAAAAATATATATATTTAATATAATGTTTTAAATATTATTTTTGTGCATTTTTCAGAATAAACGTAAACCTCTATAACTGTTTTTAGTTTAGCAATAATTTGAGTGTCTTCTTTAAAAGAGCACAAATTTAAATGTCTGCTCCAAAGCTTTCTAGATTTCACAGGTTAGGGTATATTCTCCAAAATTAGTTAACAGGTAATAAATATGCTATTAAAATCCTTTAAAATGATAAAATATTAAATAAAAAACATCAAACTTAAAATATAGTACATAAATTTTATTGAAAATATTTTAACATTTTTATATTCTAAATATCCTGTAGTTTTAATAGTCCTGCCATATGAACACCAGACTTTAAAAATATGTTTTTATAGAGAGCATTCAGAAATGTCTTAATAGTTACTTAACTATTACAACGATTTTTGTATCTGTGATAAAATCATTATGAAGTTATATCTGAAATACAGTGACCTTCTGTTTAATGTGTGTTTTAGTTTCAGGATTACCACAGCTTTGTGATGCATGGCTGTACGGTAGATAACCCAATCCTGGAGAGGTTTATTGCGCTCTTTAACAGCGTCTCACAGTGGATTCAGCTGATGGTTCTGAGTAAACCCACCGCACCGCAAAGAGCTGCTGTGATCGCACACTTCTTACAGGTCGCACAGGTCAGGAACTTTAACTTGGTCCTACTTTACATCAGGCAACTATGTATGTTTATCAAAAAAAAAGGTAAGGTTAGAGACAGGTTTCATGGTATGAGTAGGATTAAGAATGTGTAATTATTAATGTAATGTATATATATTACATAAATGTTTATATAACGTATTGCCACTTTTAAGGTCTATGAATTCTTTGCGTGGTTCAAATTATAATTTATAGGGTAGTAGTACAGTTACTAGT
Source organism: Enteromius viviparus (assembly GCA_032353835.1). Classification (NCBI taxonomy): domain Eukaryota; kingdom Metazoa; phylum Chordata; class Actinopteri; order Cypriniformes; family Cyprinidae; genus Enteromius; species Enteromius viviparus. Next base: position 21,396,074 of record JAUCNO010001819.1, read on the forward strand.
TTTTATAAGCACAGATATAACAGCTGCTGAGTGCAAATCAACAAAAATCCATCTAGAAAAAACCAAAGACCTACAAAACATAGATTCCTGTTGTAGACCTTTAGTACAATGACAGCTAGACCCACATGACTTTTCTTCTCTTTGAATTTTTTAGAAGCGCAGTGGGGCTTCATCACCCCCTGCTCTTCTTCCTCCCGATGATCCCTTGTTCTCTTCCTTCTTATGAGCCCCTGAGCTCTTCCTCTTCCAAAATATCACTTCGACTGCTGCTTTATATCTTTCTGATCTTTCACTTCCGTTTCACAAGGTCATAGTACTTTCCTCTCTCCATCTATCTCCTAAAAGCAGACTAGAAGCATATTTAGGGGCCAAGCAACAAATGCTTGCACTTATTTATATTTTTATTAAGGGTTCAAGCACCATAGTGACAGAAAGACGAGTCAAGACCCCAAATATGGTGGGATGCTGTCAAATCCCATTTACACATGTACATCCGTCTGACACTAGAAAAAATAATTTTACAATGCTGTAAATAAAGATTATTGGAGAATGTAATTTATATGCAATTTCTCCCTTGTAGGTGCTTTTTTAATGATTCATTTTTAGCTTTAACCAGCATCTCTAACTGTTGATACACAAAACTTTTTTTCCCAATTAAATTATTTTTTTCACTTTTAAAGTGTTACCCGTTAATTTAGCTGACAAACTGTCTTTGCTGGATGATGTCTTGCACTTTGCTGCTCTACTATACCCTTTAATTACTGCCACTTACACGTTAGTGCCTGCTTTTGCATGTCAAGTTTGTTCAACTTGGTATAAAGCATCCACACAAATCACAATGACAATGATGTGCAAACTGCGACATTCACACATATAGAGCGGTTTAGTATTGTTGTATTTGAAATCTATTATCTTAAACTTGAGAATAACAAGAAAAGTTTTAAGATTTTGAAAAAGGGAAAACAAATTGTGTGAAATATTTAAAGTTGGGGTTTTAAAGGGGCAGACAATTTTCAATACATTTCTGTAAACTCCAAAGGTTTTCAAAAAAATGTAAAATCCTGGAAAGTTTAAGAAATGTCTTACAGTTTGCTTAAATGTTACTAATAGTGGCGTACAGTTCATCCTTTAAGTATTTTATGAAGCCATTAAACTAGGGGTGTGAACCTACACTATTACACTTAATACACAGATCTAATAAAAGCATGCACTTTCTTTCCCAAACATAAATGACTTTGCTTTTGTAACTTATGTGTGTGTTTTTAACATGTGTGCATTTGACAGTTTAAGCACAATAAGACATGAAAGATAACTTTTTCACATGCTGCGTGTCTTTCTGTGAGTGTACTTGGGATGTGTTTAAAACGTCTCTAGGTTATGAATATAACCCTAGTTCCTTGAAGGAACGAGACGCTGCGTCGACGAGACGCTATGGGAA
>JAUCNO010001819.1:21397611-21436736 GCA_032353835.1 Enteromius viviparus
CTTACACACACCATTCTGAGGGTTGTTACAGAAATATTACAGCTGTAGATACTATGTAGCAATGTGTACTTACACTGCAGTTACATACTACATACACATTTAGTTACTATGTAAGTACACAGGAATTAGGGACACTTAATATAAAGACTTCATTTTAAAACCTTAAAATAAATAACTTTTCTGCAAGTTACTTTAGTTATTTAATGTCTATTTGACATGGGCCACAAAAGGGGTTTTCTCTGACATGCTGTGAATACACCAAAAACGCAACAATTACAAATAAAAAAAATTATTTGCACACTGTTATCCTATTCTTTGGCATCCATGCGATGAACACACACAAATCCAAGCCTTTATTCGCTGATCTATCTGGAGCAGCGAGTGAAGGGGTTGCTTGTTGACAAAATGATAAAAATGCACTGATACAAATATTTTTATTAAATAAAAACAACTGTTTTACGTTGCCATTTGTATGTTTTAAATACGTCTAAATTGTACATTTTAGCAACAGTAAAAACGTATGAAAATGTTTTTGTAAATTTGCTTGTAAATGTAACGTATTAATACCTACGTTTAAACATGAGATCAGGCTGGTATATACAGTACTACACACAGCTGTTGTTCATAATCAGCGTGGTTTTGCGCTGTATGTAGTGCACAGTAGTCAACGTTTGTTGGATTAAAACAGTTTATTAAAAAATGTCCTAAGACAAGAACAAATTTAGGTTTTAGGACAACTTTGATGAAAGGTTTTGATCCACTTCAAATGTTGACTACTGTATTCGGCTCAATGTAAAAATCATGCACCTTATGGCATTTACCGCTGATTACAGCAATGGCTTTACTGACAAAACTCATTATCGTGCATCCCTAATATATCATAATGATTATTTTTTACACTTTAAAGTACTTTATACTTCGAACTATTTTAAAATGCAATGTACTGCTGCGATTTAATGCTGATTTTTCAGCATCATTACATTAGTCTTCAGTGTCGCATGATCCTTTAGAAATCATTCAGATTTGCTATTCAGTTTGTACGGATCTTATTATAAATGTTTAAAATGTTTGTTAAAATGTGGGAATTGCAATGCATTTATTTTTCAGGATTTTAAACTTTGAAGTTTAAAAGAACAGCATTTTTTAAATGAAAGTTTATTGTAATATAAATGTCTTAAAGCATCCTTACTCACAATTTATTTTCATTTTTCTTACCACTGACTTTTTAATGGAAAACATTTGGCAAAACTAACAAATGATTATAAAAAAAAAAAGTTTCTTGAGCAGCAAATCAGTATATTAAAATGATTTCTGAAGAATAATGTGACACTGAAGACTGGAGTAATGATGCTGAAAATGATCACAGAATAAATAATACAACGTATGTAACAGTTTGTTTGAATTGTAATAATATTTTGAGATTTATTTATTTATTTTATTGTATTTTTGCTGATATAATGCAGCCTTGGTGGGTAGAAGTGACTTCTTTCAAAAACATTAAAAACCCCTCTTCATTCCAACCTTTTGACTGGTCATGTACCAAACTACTCCAAAGGGGGTACATTTTGTAATAATAAACCCATATACACACAAGCAGTTAATAATACAGGAAGGAATGTGTACATACATACAGAAATGGGCCTATAGATAGAGGAAGCTGCACTCACAGATAGAAAGCTTTCAAACAATAGTCGCATAAGAAATAACATACTCTTATTTGAATTCGCAAGCTTAATTTCCTTCATGCTTTTTTGTCATGCAAGTTCCTCTTCCTCTTAATGTGTCATACAACTCATAAAACTCTGCTTGTGTTTCCTATCTACTGTATGTCTGAGAACATATTTCACATGAAAACATACGCAACATTGGCCAGACTGTTTCATTTCACCTTCATTAACCACTGAACTGAAAACTTCCCGCTTTTGTTCTTTTTCTGAAGTATGCATTGGAGGTGAAGTTTGAAACATGTCCTGCATGTGGTCTGATGGTTTGCTGAACCATCCTAAAAGTAACCAGTCCTTCCATACTTACAGTTCTTTACTACGTTTTCTCACGGACACATTTATTGTGCAAGTCCTTTGCTATTTTTGTCAAACAGCCATTTTTGACACTGAACATAAAGTGGCGTTTATTTTTTATTAAGTGTTCAGTGTCATATGCTAAAAATAGTGTCGCTTCGAGCACTGGGGTGACCTTGTACTAGTACCACATTAGGGGAACGCGGGAGCAGACAATTTTTACTTGGGTTGCTCTCTAAGTGCAGAGAAGTGAGACACCACTAATGCACTATTTCAGGATGCTTGGGAAAAAGAAGTTTGCTTAAATATACTGATTGTGTACTTGTAATGTAGTCAAGCCTTAAAAGTATCTTTGTTAGATGTCCTTGTTACACGTTACATATACTTATTATGCATTATAAATTATGCATAATTACAAAGAAGTAACCCTAAACCAAACCCTAATCCTAACTCTAACTATATAGTCAGTTGTTTGTTAATATTACTCAGTACTTAAATGTAAAAGTACACTGGAACAAGGACACCTTAATTATTTTAACCTTATTTAAAAAAACAAAAACAACAAAAATGATGATTATTGCTTTGTTTCAGTTAAAGGGTTACTCATCCTCAAGTCTTTCCATACCCGTAAGACCTCCGTTCAAGATATGTTGATGATTTCAGAGAGCTGTCTGTCCCTCCATAGACAGCTGAAATGATCCCAGGTCCAGAAACGTAGTAAAAAAGTGTCAAAATGTGTCATCAGTGGATCAACCTCACTTTGCGATGCTGTGAGAATTTTGTGCAAAGAAAGCATAAATTACATAATTCACTCCTCTCCCGTGACTCATGTCTTCGCCATGCTGTACACGCAAGCTTTAACGTATTTGACGTAATCAGCTTTGTTTACATCCAGGTGAAGCGCATGCATGTGAGTAATCTGTGGCTGTTTGTGTCTAGAGGAAAGCGTCCGCTTTTGCCGTAATGTTCTTTAAAATGGCGAAAGACGTAAGTCATAGGAGAAGGGTGGTTAAGTATACAATGCTGTTTTTGTTGTCTTTGCACGAAAAAAGTATTCTCCTATCGTCCCAAAACTGTAGTTGATCCACTGATGCACATGGACTTTTTAAACGGTGCTTCTGAACCTGGGGTTATTTCAGTTGTATTGTCGTCTTTTTGAAATGTACTTAAGTCTTACTTAAGTGGGTCAAAAGGTCCGGCTTATTGCATGTATAAATTTAATTTTTTTTTATTTTTTATTGCAGTTAACTTTGCATTTATCTTAAGTGTCCAAAAACCTTACACTCAGACTTAGACACAAAGACTCACACTTAAGTATGTTCTTTTAAAGTGTATCATTTGCACAATTCTTTATTCTTGTTTTAAAAAGACAAAGTTGACTTCGGTAAACTAGCTACAAACGTTGGATGTTGTAATAGTGATAAAGTGAAATGATCATCCTTCGAAAGCACTGCCTGTAAATATTGATTTTATTTTACTCACTGTATATCAGTTGTTTATAAACATCGATACGTGCTAAATAATTCACAGAGCTTTTTCTGAACATTATCAACTTTCCGTGACAGACTGACATGATGTAAGGAGGAAGTAAAAATAAGAAAAGAAGAACCAAGAAGATCTGAATTTTATAATGTATGTGTACATTAGCTATTCTTTTGTCTTGTGGAAGATCTCTCTTTTTAAGGGAATTGTATTCGAGGTATTAGAGACACGCGTAAACTAAATCCAATGCCTAATGATCGCAGGACATTGATTTGAGACGTGTGCGATAACTGCGATCTGTCTTGGTTGACCACTTGTGATTGTATCAAACAAGACATGTCAATGGTGTTAACAGGGCCTTAGTCTAGCATTTGCATTTTTTGTATACAAAGTATGCACATACATTGTATTAATTTAATGGACATAATGAGGTATATCTGCTGTACAAATCACATGGAAAATCTGAAACAAAGTAGAGAGAAACTACACATTGAACCAAACGGAAGTTAACCTTGTTCTTTCAGGCCGTGCAGGATGGCATGACAGTTTCATTCTCCCAGCATGCATAAAGGTCAGCCGGCATCACATCATTTCCCGCCTAACAGGAAGCAGACCCTATAATAAGGGTGACAGTTAGAAACATATTCTTCTGTGAAAAAAAGCACTTTCCTCTTTGCTCTGCTTTCTGTTCTTCAATTTAAGTGTTATTTATATAATGCATATTTATTGTGTAGCCTATGTGTTTATTAAGTGCAGCAGAATTCAGTGAGGTCAGTGTCGCGCCTGAAAGCTTTTTAAGCCTTTTCGATGTTTAATCCCTCACCGCACACAGGGAATTTAAAACGGTAAGAAACACTGGGCATCATAGCAAGCCATGTATCATAGCAGCTTGATAGGGTTTAAGTGTTTTGCATAGGCCCGCAGGGTCAGAGCAGTATTCAACATCAGAACTGTTTTGTTGAATATATATAAATGTAATACGGGGGGAAGCTGTGACTAATTCAGTGCATTAAAAGAAAACCTAAGCAACACACTATTAGATGTTTGATAAAGTACAGCAAAGGCTAATGGTGTCAATTACAGTTACGTGTCCACTCAAATGAATGTAATTATGCATCATTTATTGTTTATACTTGTGAATATATCTAACCTGAGTAACAAGGACAGCTTAATTGATTGATAGTGGCATTGCAGCTAATTTATTAGTTACCCATGTATGCTTATATTTCAGGACGTATTTTACCAAAAGAAATATCATATGAAAATGTTTCATTTTCTAATACAATCAGGATCATGTGGATGGGTAAGACATTTAATGCCAGAGTAAACGAATACAACAATATAGAAATCAGAATCAGAAGAGCTTTATACCAAGTATGTTTTTACACACAAGGAATTTGTCTTGATGACATGAGCTTCCAGAACAGACATACGAAGACGTATGTGATGGTGAAAAACGGTAGAGATTGAATATATGAAGAGAAAAATAGTAGTAATAAATTAGAAAGTAGATGTAGTGTATACACTGTAAAAAAAAATCTGTAAAATGTATGGTAAATAACCAACAGCTGTGGTATAAAACATTGAAAAATATGGTAACAATATTTTTGGGTTTTATGTTAAATTTACAGTTAAATGCCGTATTTTATAAACTGTAATAACTGATATAATGTTAATATATCCCGACCTAATAAATTAGTGAAATCTATTTTGTAACTTTGAAATACACTGATCTACCAAATGCAGGTGGTGATGAGAAAGTCACATGAGGAACTAAAGCCATACACAAGTAAATTTTCAGTAGTACCATATATAGAAGGAGCTCATGAGTGTCATTTACACTAAACACCATCACGGTGAGACTCATTCAACTGAAATGTGCAATAAACATTAATTTAACAACATTACATGAAATGTAATGCATAATGCACAGTTTTTTGCGTGCATATGATACGAAATTTGTTGGTGTGCATTGCGTACATATGTCGTTTTTTCGTTTCTTAAACACAAGGTTTCGTTTTTATTTGACGTACTATTTATACGTACATTCAAGAGATCGGGTAGTTTCTGAAATACAGGACGACAACAAGAGAGAAAATTCATAAATATCCTATAGGTTACACAGATTCAGTTTCATTAATTTTGATTAATAAAACTCTTCACTTTTAATTTACATATATATAAATAATGTTACTGACAGAGACATTCTCCTCAAAAAAATAGGCTATAATATTACAATATTAAATAAAGGGCTACATCAATTAAAACTACTTTTTGCATGAAAAGTTTATACCTGGGGTTGTGGGAAACATGGAAAAACGTTACATACAGTATTTGTATATTTTTTCAGCTATCAATTATAAAGCATTAACTCAAAACATTAAAAAACACATTAGCTGGTGATGCACCTGAAACTGAAAACAGGTGAGAGAAAGCAGAGAGGCCGCAGGATAATCATATTGACATTATGAAATATTTATGATGCTTGATAATGCATTCTAAATGTTTTATGCAGAGTAAACATAAATGACAAAAAAGTCTCCACATGAAGTTTAAAATATCCACAAACATACAAGCAAAACATGAACAAGCAGTAGTTATATCTACACCCAAATGCAATATTCACAAGGCCCAAAACAACAGTACAAAATGTCAAATAGGGCATTCATTAAGCCTGACGTGTATATGCAGAAAGCTACTTCTTTTTTTCTTTTTTTTATATCAAATGTAAGAAAATTGGAAGTGAAACTTAAACTTGAATCGGCGGACTGAGAATGGGGTCTCAGTAATTTCCCATATCAGAAAGAGGAAACAGACAGTGCGTATGAAAACAAAATGTGTTAAATGCACAACATAATTAACACGAAATGCACTCCAGATTCTGTTGAATCCTTATTTGATTTGACCAAAACAAGCGTTCATTCATCATAAATAAACCCATCTTGGCGATTCAATTGCATGTGCAGTTGCCCTCCAATCCACCGAATTATTTATTCCGTGCAACATTTCTGCCCTTACAATTCTGGCATTCGAGACTGCTGCATCTGCTCAGTGCGCATATTCTGCCCCCAAATCTACACTAAGCAGAAACCCCGTCTCTTTCAAGAGAGAAGAGTGTGAAATAAGATCTGGACAGCCGTTGAACCGTGTGTGTGTGTGAGTGTGTGTGTGCGTGAGAGAGAGAGAAAGAGAGAGAGAGATGAAACCGTCAAATCCTCGCCGTTCACCTTTAAAATACATCACCGCAGTGTTTGCGTATTGGAGCTCGGCTGGCGCGCGCATCGGAAGGGCTCGCTGCACCATTGCACCTGTTCTCGAGGTTGCAAATCACAGGAAGTCGCTGTGCAGAAACGACATATTCGTCGAGCTTACGATTGAGCCTAAAACACGTCAACTGAATTACCCAAGGGGGGTGGGGGGGAAAGGGAGAGCTGAAGAGACCAGACAGCTGTCAGACATCGCTTTGTTGTCGGTGAGTTTCATTCGAGAACGCTGTTTTAATGCGAGTGACACTGAATGCCACTGATGCAATCCTGTAAGTGAGAGAGGATGTTCGCTTCTTTGTTCGCTCGTCCTGTTCCGGTTGGCATCGCTGAGATGTAGCAGGCAAATGATTCATATCGTCGTCTATTCAGCGCGAGCAGCCTTTGTTGTTATAACGCTCATAAACGCTCGTTTTATCGTAAAGAGATTTGTTATTAATCTCTTTGTTATTTTCAACTGCATCCACACTGCTCTTATTGCATTTTTTTTTTTTTCAAGCGACATTTGGATGCAATTTAGTGCATGGATGCTCATAGGAAGGAAACGGCACATCAGCACAAAACGATGCGGATAAAGAAAGACATGACCCACTCAGGGCGGTTCTGGGGTCAGTGGATATTCGGGTTTAGCCCAGACATCTGTGGATGCGTGTGGAGCCATCCATTGATTAAATGTTGGCAACATGAGAAGGCCTAAGCTTTCAATCTAATGTTGAAAGTTGTAATGAAATAGGTCCAAATTACTGGCTAAAGCTAAAAAAGACTCTCTGATCTTTAGGGGAAAAGGATTGTGGATTTTGCTTACCAAACTTTTGAAGTTCATTGCATTAATAGTGATTTTTGCAAAAATGCCAGATAGCTTCATTCATGAGAAATATTCTGATTTATGTTTCTGAAATCTTAGGTGCTTTTTACAGCTGGCCAAAACGCCAACACATTGTGTTTTAGCCTCTTCAGTGGCAAGCCAATTTATCCTAAAGCTTCCAGCGTCAGTGCCTGACTACCATGTGTTACACTGATAAAGGAAAAAACTGATCTGTATAGGCTGACTCTGGGTATCGGAATATTTCTTTGTCTCAGTCGACTTCCTTTTTTTAATTTTAGATATCTAAAGTTAAGTTTTCAGAAGTCTAGTTAAAGTGCTGTCTAATGATATTAACACACACACACATTCAAGTTTTTCTTAGGTTACTTGTAGATTTCTGTCATTTAATACAACTAGACTGTAATTCTATTCTAATCTGTAATCATCCAATTTTGGCTAGTCAGAATTATATTTGTACATTTTGCATAAAAATAGAACAAGTATTTTTAAGCATCATTTACAGTATAATTAAATGCATTATTACTAGCAAAAATGTAATTAAAGACATAGTTATTCTTAGTAGTCAGAAGCCTTCTATTCACAGGCAACTCATTATGGTAAATGCACCTCATGAATATTTATATATTTTTATAAAAGGCCAGGCGGGAAAGTGTTGGGGCAGTGGACGAGGCCAAGAATGAGTAAAGCAGAGCATTAACGCTGATTTTCAAAGAGGCCTCTCTGTCTCCGGGAGAAAGCTCAAAGTATTGACTGTACTGTAGTATTTTGGACGGATGTCAGTATCCATACACGTCTAAAGAGATCTGTAAACAATTTGTTTTGCATTTGATGAGGAGTAAAAAAAAAATTGCAGAGCTTTATAAGCTTGTTACTATATTCAAAAGTCATCATGTCATGATTGAGATTGAAAGTGTTTATTTTTACTATAAAGTTTTTTTTCTGTAATTGAATTAAAGAGCTCTGCAGTTACTTTTTTTTAATAAAGTGCTGTGATAGAGTTCTGTATTTGAAGTTTTTACTAGTAATAACTCAATAAGAAAGTTTTAAATTGGCTTTTTACAAATTCAGCTGTAAAATATTAAAATTAAAAACATCAAAATACAAAACTGCTTGCCATAGTCTTTTTTTAATCATTTGCACAATGGGAACCATAATAATTCAGATGATTTTTGTCCTTAAAACAAACATTATCAGGCATGTCTCAGTGACATTAATCTTTCTCCTGAAAGAGGGTGTGTGCAGGAGCAAATAGCAAGGCAAAAATCATGCAACCTGTACTTGGCAAACATTGTTACATATTTTATGAGTACTTTCCGATGTATTGGCAAAGTTTGCAGGAAGCCCCCTCCTCTTGTGAGCAGAGCAGCTATTGTGCAGGTCAGCTGGGTGGATGTGGTCTGATGTACGCCATAGTCTCTATGCTATATTTGACACAAAGGAAGTGTATAAAAATGAAAAGTGTTCTACCTTTTCACTTCGTGTTTCAACAGGCCTGTGATTTTCCCCCTTAATGCAAGACAAATTACTGCATGATTTGTTAGATACATCATGTATTAAATACTCAATTACACCGCTACGTGTAGAGCGTGCATATAACATTGAAGTTCTTACATGGTTTTTGTTGAGGTCATTGTTCTTAATGTGAGCAGTCCCTGGTTCAAGAAGAGCCTGCATATGCAGTTCAAATCAATTATCAGTGTGTGTAAATTGGGAATGGGGCACGTTTGGGTACATCTTAATTTAGTGGAAATCACTTGAAATCTTAATCTTTTAGGTTAGTGGTCCAGCAGTGTTTGGGAGCCATGCTCTGTACTGAGTTATAGGCCGATCCTTGTGTCACCTCTGCAGGGTCCATCACTGCCTAGGGAAGGCTAACATGTTTCGTGAGATTAGATGCATTGCATCAAACAATGCATACATAGACTGGAGTATGGCTTCTGATTAAATGCATGTCAAAAATGATGCTAAGCTCTGGACATTTGTAATCAATATGGATTAATGTATCAGCAGAAGTGAACGTGACAGCAGTCGGTCAGTGCATGTAGCTACTGTAGTAAGTCTGTATTTTCTCTGTGACTCTGTGTAAATGTGTGGCATAGTTTCGACCTCATTTTGCACATGTTGCTTTCAGCATCTGCACCTTCACACACACATACAATGCATTTCCAGAGCTGCTCTTTAAGTCACTTCAACAGCTTTACATAGTTTTTTGTAATACAAAAAAAAAAAAAATAATAATAATAATATTAAAAATAAAACCAATAGTATCAATATTATTATTATTATTATTATAAGGAATATCATTAAATTAATACATTTTTAATGTAGTAATTTAGTAAACTTCTGCAACACAGCATCTCATTTGTTTTGTTGTGATTTAAATATTAGAATTTTATTAAACATCATTTTAAGTTATAAAATTAAAAATCATAAAACTGAATTTAGAAAAATGGAAAATAAAATATTTTTATTGGAATATTTTTTTTTTTAAATAAAATAGATTTCATGGGGCTTTTGATAAAACTGTTTAGCTATTTTATCTTAACTTTGAAAGTTCAGCAAATATGTGGAAATCATTTCCTTCTTCTTTAAAGGGGTCATGTACTGAGAAATCTAATTTCCTTTGATCTTTTGACATGTAACAGGTCAATGTATTATAAAAACATCCTGCACCTTTCAAAACCCTTTCGTTAGTTCAAGACAGCTTTTATTGAAACCAAGACCAGAAAATGACTCGGGTCAGATTATGACATAATCTAGTTTGGCTAAACACTGCCCCCACAGGAGAAGATCAATGCCTGCTTCTACATCGCTGCCTGTTTAGCTCCACCCACTGAAACACACTTGTCATATACGAGGGAGACGCAAACACAGATCCATCAACAGAACCACACAGATGACATTACATTATTAAAAAAGGGAATATTTTAAAGAAAATATACTTTGAAATTGGCTTCGTTGTGATACTAACACCGTATATACATCAGACACAATAAGTGCTGTTGTGCATTGATTTCTCTTTCAAGTCAGAAGCAGCGCGGGTGAAATACTCCAGTAATAGAACGCGACATTAGTTACCTGTCAGAGTTTTGTTGTGTCAGTCTGTGCCGCAACCAGTGTAAACAGAATTGCAGATTATAATTGGTTCTGTTGTGTATAGTTCCAGGTCACATCAGTGAAACACTGTGTGCTTTTTGCTTTACTATTCTACAGATTGATTTTTAAGAAGAGAGTATGATACAGAGAGACTTCTTTCAGAGAGACTAACAGTAAAAGATAATGCCGTGCTGAGTCTGACTATTTTGGCTCCAATGGTAGTGTTGCAACACATGAGTTTGAGTAGAGGTGTTTTTACCATGATTGCATTGTCTGATCCAGACAGTTTGATACTGTACAGCTAGCAGGTTGTTATCGCAGAATAAAGCCTGACAGGCTTATGTTGGATAAGACTGTGAAAAACAACCTGCTGGCTGTACTTTATCCCACTTTTTACACGACTTCTTGCCCGAAAAGTAAATAATAAAACAATAAATAATATAATACAATAATAAAACAAATGTTAACCGGGGAGTCAGTCGAGTCATCTTCTATCCACTGCTGACATCAACTGCTTTTGCTTTTTCCATTTTTTATCTGGGAATAACAAACATACCTTGGACTGTGGCGACTGATTCAATCAGAATCGAGTATTCCACGAAGCAGTGCAATAAATGCTATTAATAGGGTTTTAACCCAAATTACAGATGTGAACAGCAAAACTGTTAACCAGTCATAGCAGTGATCTTTCACTCTTTACAAAACACATGCGCAGAGGTTATTGCTTTATGCTTGAATGGATCACTGAATGTTCAGCAGGATTGCCTCTCTATGATACTATGTGCTTTATAAGTTGGGAAAAGAGGTTGCTCGTGTTTCCATCTTCAGCTGTTTCTCAATACACAGTACGTTTTCTGCTCAGTGCCAGATTGTTAAACCTTGTCCACATAACAAAAGTCTGACCACTTTTAATATAAGAAGTAAGTGATTGTTTAAAGTCAATCAACAAACCACTCTCATATAAATAACTTAAAGCGGTCATTCCCACTAATAGCCGCACAGATCAATACAGAGTACAGCAGAATACAGTAAGTGGTGAAGCAGATTTTACTACAGCATGTAATGTACTTTTAAACAACACAATGTAATTTTCAAAAAAACCAACATCTATTATCGCATACAAACTAATAATAACCCGTTTCATTGTGTTTCAGGAATACAGTGGAGGATGCAGCCGTGGTCTCTAAGGGTGCAGAGATTGTTGGTCGGCCGTGAACTGAGAGTCACAACGAGGTGTACCTGACTCAGAATAAACCAGACTGGGAATCCAATTTCAGTCAGTCCACATACAGTCATAGTCACTCTGCTGGATGCATCCTATAACATTTATGATGAGAGTAATCCTGTATGTCAGAACTTAAGATGTTTACAGAGAGATTGAAATCATCTCTGGAGCCTGCACGGCTGTTATTTTATTCCAAGGCAGAAGGTTGCGCTCAGCCCTTCTGAATATTTTAGTGAATGAGGAACCCATCGAACGGAGATCTGCTGGCAGTGCTGGAGAATTTCAGTTTTCATGGCTAAAACAAGAAACATTTGTGCCGGTCACTTAAGTTCCCCAAAAACTCCTGACTTGTTCACGCAGATGCAGTAAATTGGTGTGGAGGCATAAGAGAAGGGGCAAGGGCAACTGAAAAGTCAGAGCTTCCCACAACTTCAAATCATGCAGTCAGACGATCTCTTCATCCGCAAGTTTCGCAGGCAGAGCCCACGCCCGCCCCTAGGGAGAGTGAACTTTGACCCCAAGCAGGATGGTGGTGGTGTGCGGACACCAAACATGACAGAATGGCCCCCTCGGAGAGAGGGAGAGGGAACAAACAGCGAGGGCGTCACACCCAGCGCAGCTGCACTGAATCTGAGGACAGTAGGTCGTGGGCACATAATGCAGCGCAGCAACAGTGATGTCACCCTTGGAGATTTGGATTCAGCGGGGCAAGTGGGGAGGAAGTTGCTCCGAGTAGTGGGGGACAAATCTGGGACCATTGGGCAGTGTGAGTCCCTCCACCGAGAGTACGGTAGCCTGTCCTCGCTTGAAAGACAAACCCAGACTGTAGATCCCAGTTCGGAAGATCAAAATGTCCTCAGTCCCAATGCCTTGCGCTTTAGAGATCCATTTATTCTCCTGGGTCTGCATGAGGCCCCTCCGGAGGTAGATGGCGTGTTTCCAGGAAATTGTCCCCCCGCAGCAGACACGTCAAAACCGGTTAAACCCCCTAAACCAGAGGGGCTCGGGAAGAAGGCCAAACCATCCCCTCTGCAGGCCCCTCAGTTTTCCTGCGACCATGTCCCAGGTGGTGCTTGGGTGCGCAACTTTGCACACTATGATGTACAGAGCATCCTCTTCGACCTGTCGGAGGCTGCAACCAATCGGGACAGCATCGGGCGCAAGAAGAACATCACGTCCGGAGCGTCAGCTGCCTCTCAGCTCCGTCCGCTTTCGCAATCCACACCTTCCTCAGTTTCTCAGGGCGGAGGGGGCGGCTCGGGAAGCGGGACAAGCTCGGAAGACCTAGAGCAGTCCTTGCTGGACGAAGGAGATGGGAACGATAATGATCTCCTACTCAGCTGTCCTCACTTTCGGAATGAGATGGGTGGCGAGGAGAGCGTAGGGCTCGGCCTGCTGCGGGCCGGCAGGCACAGGTGGAGGAGTCTTCAAAGTCCCAACAATGCTGTGTCAGTGTTAGAGGAGCCCAGGGAAAGCCACATCCAGGCACAGGGGAAAAGTATCTACTTCATAGAGCATGCAGACCTAGGGGCTCGGTACTATCACAAGTACTTTTACATGAAAGGTGAGGATGTGTGTGTGTGGCAAAGCATGTTTGCACTTTTTTAGATACATATCACATACTTATTTTTAGGGCGGCCCTTAACTAAAGATTTAGTTGTTAAATTGAAGCGATTAATTAACCACTCGCGCGAATATTAATAAACCATATAGTTAATTTTATTGAGCCTTCAGTTGCCTATAGCCTATAAGCTCACACATAACACACTGCAGGAGGATTATAACAAACATACCTTTGTGCAGCACCATTTTTACGTTTCTTACAGCACGTTTCAAAAAGAAATGTCTTATAGGTGGCTCTAAAACACAGGTTCAATACATGCCCTATACCAACCCGTGACCCATCAATAGTGTTAGCAAATGCAAAACTGACTTAAAAATGCATTTGTTGATGCAACCGTGCCATTTCAGCTTCCTTCTGCATATTGCCTCTACCTCTAGTGTTCATTTCTTTTGGAAACTGCAGTGATATGTAGTTACTGGTACATATTTCGTGTCTCGCTACAAAATTATGTTCTTGAGAATTACATAATATGAAAATATTAGTTATTAGAAACTCTTCTCTCTCTATATTAACTGAAAGGTAAGTATGGATTTCTGTTATTGCACAATTCTGAGATTGAACTGAGCAAGTTATAAAGAATTAATTGTGAGATAATAAGTAACAGTTGTGAAAAAAGTCAGAAATGTGTGATATAAGCTCGCAATTGCAAGAAAATTTCGATATTGCATGATAAAATCTCGCAATTGTGAGTTATAAAGTCAGAATTGCTACTTTATATTTTGCAACTGTGTTTATTTCTCAGAATTACACGATTATATCTCACAGTTCTGACTGAGGCACAAAAGTTGTCCCTTAAAGCCCCTGTGAACAGCTGTCAGAACCATAAAGGTTCAATATTTGCACATTTTGTCTTTTATTGCATTAACTTACTGTTTTGGTATATTTGTCTTTGGTCTTCTAAGACCAAATGTTCTGACTGAAAAGGCCCGTTTGCATGAAATGTGGTGCAGAAAAAAGTTTATTGAATGACATTTAAATGGCCTGTTAACACAAAATATGTGTCGGGCTTAACAAAATGCAAATTAACCCACAACAGTACAACAGATGGCGCAACAGTCACCATTCACATTCAGTGCCGTGAGATGTTACGAAAAAGACTGTCAGTCCCCGACATTTCATTTTAGATTTTCTTTTGTGCTCAACAGAATAAAAAAATAAGATATTTAAAGTTAAAATGACTAAAAGACTTTTGCATCTGCGGTTGTCAGGAAGACTTTCTGTCCAGATAAGCGAGCAGTGCCTTCAGTTAGATGTGAGGGGCACTTACTGTCCTGTTTTTGTGGTCTTTTATTTATGATTTATTATTGTATCTTATTATAGTTCATAGATAATGCATGCATTACTGCAGTGGTCCTCAAAGTAGGGGTGCAGAGAGTTTTTGATGACTCATTCTGCACTTTAAGGTACAATCAGATTTCAGATTTATCGATTGCTAGGTTAGGACAAATTTACTGTCTTTTTATTTACAATAATTGTTAGGAATTGCAATCTTTGACACATCATCATAATTACTAAACGGTATAATTTTACCATAGTATTATATGAAATATTAACTTCATTTTGAATACTCCTGCGATTGTCACAATAATGATTTGCTAAATAAAAATAGTGTAGTTGCATATGTTGAGAAAACCAAATGTTGGATGTTAAGCTCATAATATAGGCAGAATTGACCTGGACTCTTGACACTGTCGTGCAGCTTGTACAGTAGTTTACTGGTGCTGTAATGCATGCGTGTTCATCTCACTAGTGAGCCGTTAAAAGTTACACAATTGCTGTTCCTCTTTTTCTGCTGTTTAGCATACTGGTGTTTGTTTCTGTATTCACGTTTATTTATAGTATTTTGTATGAAATGTTAAAATCTTAATTTCCCTCTTTTATTCCAGACCATCAGAATTTCTTTGGCATGGACGAGCGTTTGGGGCCGGTGGCCGTCAGTTTCCGCAGGGAGGAAAAAGAGGGATCAAGTGGATCCCAGTACAACTACAGAATCATTTTCAGGACCACTGAAGTAAAAACAAGACTCTCTCACACATAGATGTCATTTGAATATTTTTATTTTCTACCAGATTATTTAATTAAACAATTTTCTTAGTTTGAAATTAAGGAGATGATCACTAGGATGTTTTTGCACAAATTTCCCCTTCCGTTTTCTTTTCTTTTTTTAAATCAGTCAAAATGTGAAGATTGTATTATTAATTACATTAATATATTTATGAATGCATTTACATTGCTAAGCAAAATATTTTTTCAAAATGTCTGCATATGCTTTTAAGATTCATATAGTATATGAGAATATGAAGCTGAAAGAGGAGTAAAATGATTGTATTTGGTGCAGTTGCTTTATTGTTGTCAAAAAGTAAGATACAATTCTGACTACATTGCATTATCTATAATATGATGCCTTTAAATCTATATGTTTTGTTAATTACTGTTTTTCTGCAGCTGAAGACCCTGAGAGGTTCGATCCTGGAGGAGTCCGTTCCCTCCGCAGCACGCCACACCACGCCACGTGGCCTTTCGCCCAAAAGACTGCTGGAGTTTATTTTGCCCGATCTAAACCTACATTGCCTCAGACTGGCCTCCACTTCCCCTAAAGTCAGAGACACGCTCCTCAAACTGGACGAGCAGGGGGTGAGAGCTGTTATATTGAGCTGCTTTGTGTGGTTCTGCAGAAGTTCTCGACCCCAGTCGTGAGGACCCTCTGCTCTGCACATTTTGCATGTCTCCCTTATTTAACACACTATTTATAGATTTTTTTTTTTTATATATAGATTTGGAAGGGGGTCATATTGAATAGCTGTAATTCCTTAACTCCTCCCCCTTTGTGATGAGCATACCTTTAAATTAAAGCTCAGAGTAAGCACTTTATGCCTATAAGCAGCTAAAATTGAACCTTTGTCTAATTATATGGACCTGACTGTATGTATGCCTACTTTGTAGTTACCCTTTTACTTCACTTACACTTATGCATGCAATGTGAAACCAACTTAATTACAAAATAAGGAAGGATGATGTCACAGTACGTGTGTAAAACTCAAGCTGGAGAAGTGGCTGTAATTTCATCCATGTTAATGTGCGTTGTATATGTGTGAAGTTGAATTTCCAGCGTAAGGTGGGCATTATGTACTGCAGAGCAGGACAGAGTACTGAAGAGGACATGTATAACAACGAGAGCGCTGGACAAGTATTTGAGCAGTTTCTGGACCTTCTTGGAGATCGGGTGCGACTCAAGGGCTGGGAGAAGTACAGAGCTCAACTAGACACCAAAAGTGAGACCAAAAATCAACATGCAGTCACTCTTCATATAAATGCACTACAGTGCCATATTATTAGTGCTGTATATAAGTTATATATACATTTTATAGTTTAACAAAAATATAAATTTCATGCCATGGTAGTAATTTGTTTTTTAAATAAATTAAAATCTTTCTCTTCAGCAAGAATGTAATTAAGTTGGAAGTGGACAGTAAAGACTTTACAGTGTTACTGTTAATGCTGAAAATGTAGCTTTGCATCACAGAAATAAATTTTACATTTTACTATATATTAAAATAGAAAACAGATATTTAAATGATAATAATGTTTTACAATATTAATGTTTAATGTTTTTTTTTTTTTAATTGCAGCCGACTCCACCGGTACACACTCACTGTATACTCGTTACCAGGATTACGAGATTATGTTCCATGTCTCCACCATGCTTCCATACACACCCAACAATACACAACAGGTAATCCACAGAACCCGAGAATGTCCCGTTAAAACTCTGCACCACTTACAGTAAATCTATGGAAAGAAAAAAAAAACATTACTCAAAGCAAAACGATAGCAATATACTAAAGGGGTCATGAACTGGGAAACCAAAAGGTCACTGAACTTTAAAAAATACTCCAGAAGGTTTTAAAATTTAAAACAGTCTTATTAGTCTAAAAACCACTTATATAGTATATTGAAGACAGTCTGCCTTTTGACAGCTTGTGGAATGTGCAACTTTATGATGTAATAGTGAGGCTAAATGCCACTTCCACAGAAGATCAACACTGCCTTCTGCTGCCTGTCCTAACAATTCTACATTGTTGCCTGTTTAGCCCCGCCCACCAATTTTATATTGCTGCCGTTTAGCCCCGACCTCTGATTTTACATGGCTGCCTGTTTAGCCCCGCCCATCAACTCTACATTGCTGCATTTTTAGCCCCGCCCATAAAGCATGAATATTGTTGCAGCATGATTTAATTTGACATTATTAAAAATTGTTTTTATAAGTGTACTCACTTTTAAGTTGCCTTTTATTTCATTAATATTATCCACAAGTACAATTTTTGATTTTAAATATATACTTTTTAGATTTGAAATACACTAAAAATGCACATTCAGTAGAATTAAGCTAGCTACTTTTTCTGATGACTACTGTACTTTTATATACTGTACTTTTCATTACATTTAGAATTAAAAGTTTCTCCTTGTCTTTTTTTGCTATTCATCTTCTAGTTGCTGAGGAAGAGGCACATAGGGAATGATATTGTCACAATAGTCTTCCAGGAGCCTGGTGCTTTACCTTTCACCCCCAAAACCATCCGTTCTCACTTTCAGCATGTGTTCATCATTGTCCAAGTACATGAGCCCTGCACCGAAAACACTTATTACAGGTAAGACGCCAGACCAAAAGCTCAGAAGAGAAAGAAAACTTAAAGTGTCACAAACAAATCTAAACATGTCTTTATCTCCAACCTTTCTCAGGGTTGCAGTAACTCGTTCGAAGGACATCCCTCTCTTTGGTCCTCTCTTCCCTAAAGGTGCACGCTTCCCACGTTCTTCTGCCTTCCGTGACTTTCTCCTCGCCAAAGCCATTAACGCAGAGAATGCGGCGGAGAAATCTGAGAAATTTCGCTCGATGGCCACACGTACACGGCAAGAGTACCTGAAAGACCTGGCAGAGAACTATGTCACCACAACGCCCATTGATTCTTCCACCAAGTTCCCCCTGCTGTCGCTGGGCGGGAAGCGCAAGGAGAAGCTGAAAGGAGGTAAAGGCGCTGAGCTTCACAGCGCCGGCGCTTTGGTGTGGGCCGTCACTGTCGTTCAGAGCGGCGAGAGCAACTGTCTGAGCCTTTCCTGTCTGCTCGGTGTGTCGGTGGAGTCTGTCGTGCTCATAGAGCGATCCACGCGAACCGTCGTATTCAACTGCAGCTGCCGCGATGTGATCGGCTGGAAGGCCGTGACCGAGGCTGGAGCTCAGGGTGGCCCTTCGCTGGATATCTTCTACGAGAGAGGCGAGGCGGTGACTGTAACAACGTCAGAAAACCAAGTTGAGGATGTTAAGGAGGTTGTCCAGAGGCTGGAGGTGAGATTTACTGTAATATGTGAAAAAAAAAGATTGCAGTATGTTTTACACTTCAGTCTTTTTACTTTAAATTTCTTTCCCCGCCAAACACTTTTTTTTCAGCGTTTCTGTGTTTTTACTGTTATGTGGTAGGGGGCGCTCCTGAATGAGTCTAAAAAGTGCAGATCAAAAACACAGACAAGGAAGATGCAGAAACAAGCCATCTCATTTGCATATAAAAAATGATGTGATCATCAACACTATCCGCATATAAATGAGAACTGCCTAATTTTTACCGGTGTGGTTAAGGCCTGTGCTTAATGTGTTACTTGCTGTTTGTTTATTTTTAAAGGCATAGTTCACTCAAAAATGAAAAACTGCTTACGCTTAGGCCTTGCAAGATATAGGTGACATTTTTCTTCAGTTTAATAGTAAAGAATGTTTTAACTGAAATTGAGGGGCTTGATGATTCATGAAATGTGAGACAGCAGCTACCATCACTTTGAGAGTTAAAAAAGCCCATACAGGCAATGCAAAATGAATACCCATGGCTCCTGATGATATAATGCGGTCTTATGAAGCGAAATGATCAGTCTGTGCAAGAAACTGAACATTATTTGCAACATTATTACCTATCTAAAGTGTAGAAAGATTGTCCATCCCTTCCTAGAATGGCTGAACCAGGTTTATCTTGCAGCAATAGCAATTTGTTATGTAAGTTGTTGGCTATTGAATTACTTTAAACAGACAATTCTATTATAGGTACATATTACCATTGTCCTGATATGTACCTATTAGGAGTGGCAAAAAAGTACAAATATGTCTTTTGGAGTTTCTGGCTCCATCTTTTTTCTGTGTGTATAGTTCATTTATGTAAATGAGGACAGTGGAATAAAGTAAACTGTGACATATTATACCCAAAAAAATGTCATACAGTGGATTACCAGTAAAATTGATAAAAATCTGAGACCTGACCACCTTTTTACATCACAGACTGAACAAAATACATATACATATAAAATATCAGCATCAAATTTCATATTTTTGCTTTTTGTTTGTGTCTCTGAAGAAAACTAACCCTCCATATCTCTATTATACTACCATATCACTCTATCAGACTATATATAATCTATAAAACCTGGCATTTCAAATATGTGACCCTAGACCACAAAACCAGTCATAAGGGTAAATTGAGGTTTATACATCACACGAAAGCTGAATAAATAAGTTGTCCACTGATGTATGGTTTGTTAGGATTGGATAATATTATGCTCAGATACAACTATTTAAAAATCTGGAATCTGAGGGAGAAAAAAAATCACCTTTAAAGTTGCCCTTAGAAATGCATTATAATTACTATATATTCACATATAATAACTTCATAGAACATGATCTTTACCTAATATCCAGTTTTTCCAGTTTTAGAAGAAAAAAAAATATGTTGACCCATACAATGTATTGTTGGATATTTCTACAAATATACCTGTGCTCCAGGGTCACATATGATACCTAACATTATTTCACATGTCCAGATTTATAAGGTTAAGACTTGCAGCTCTTTATAATGTACTATTCTACCATGCTGCTTCTGTACTTCCGCGCAGCTGGTGACGCGAGGCTGTGAAGCACGTGAGATCACTCCCCTGCGGGACTGTGTCGGCCAGCCGGGCTTCCTGATGAGCGAGGAAGGCTTTGTTACAGAGCTCCAGCGGTTCGGATACGCGGAGAGCGGCGGGCTGCAGCTGGGGGCTCGTGTGGTTCGTCTCTGTGGGCAGGTCCTGGTGCACCTCAGCCTGGAAGAGCGGAGCAGACTCCTCCGCACGGCTCAAAAGATCCACATCACAGTCATTCCTCCAGACGAGAACGGGAAACCACGCAGGTAATAGAGGTGATGGGTTACTTGTGTGTCAGAGGAAGAGGATAAAATGGGGGCAGGGTGACTTAAAGACTGCATACACCTCCAGAAAAGTGGGCTGATGAGTTAAATATAGTAAGCACTGAGTGGAGTGCTGGTGATAATATAATTAATGATGGATAATCTATATCCCTTCAAAAAACACCACTCAAAAGTTTAAAGTTGATATATTTTACATTTTTGAAAGAAGCCTTTGGTTCCCAATATTAAAGCAAAAATATTTTGTATTTTATTATTTCCTGAATAATAAACAAAGGTTTTATCTTATAATTCATACAGTAATATAAACACAGAATTTCAAGATTAAAACTCTTTTCTCAGAAATCTCAGTTTAAACTATAATTCTGTGTAATTTTTATTATTATCATCAATGTTGAAAAACGGTTTTGCTGCTTCATATTTTTGTAGAAACTTTTAAGACTTCCTTATTCGCAGTTTAGTTGGAAATAATTATCCTGGCAAACTTGAATGCAACTGCTGCGGATTGACGACACATTGACTTTTTGTCAATCTGTCTTTATTATACTGCCTCATGAATGCATATTATCCAAGCCCCTGTTGTCTACCTAATATCTTATTATGTCTTGTCCAATTATCTATTTGTACATATGCATTTGTATTGTATATATTTATCTATGCTCCCCAGGGAGGGAAACAGATGGATAGAGAGGAGGAGGGAGCAAATGAGTGAAGGACAGACCTCATTCTATTGACATGAACATGTTTTAGTCAGTGTTTCACCAGCTGCTCAGATGTCATTCAACTCTCATAATGCTTATTGATCCATCTAACACACACACACACACACACACAGATCATGGGTAAAATGTCATTTTTTTCATATACTATATACAGCGGCTTATTCATCATGCTTTATGTAAGTCTTTGATTATATAATATACTTCAAAAAAAGAAAACCAAAATAGCAGCATTGATCTCTTCATCCATGACTAACAGTGGAACACACACACACAAATAAATGAGCTGAAACTTTGTTGTTCTTCACTTTCTTTTCCCATTGTTCAGGAGTTTCTCCGAGCTTTACCAGAAGGCCAACCAGGATGCAGAGAGCAAATCCGGAGAGGGGCGATCAGGCGAGGCCTGGGTTCTGGATGACGATGAAGACGTTGAGGTTGATGACGACGAAGGGGAGAAAGAGGAGAAGAACGAGATTGAAAATAAGACGACAGACAGGGAATCTCCCAAGCAGGAGATACAGGAGGAGCAGTTGTCATTTCCGGAGCCCATGGAAACAGATTCGCTCCTCTCTCCACCCAGCCTGCCTCTCTTACGGGCGACTTCCCTGCAGGACAGCATGAAGAGCCAGAGCCCTGAAGTCACCCCTGTCTCTCTCACACGGAGCTACTCGCTAGAAGGACATCCTCCGTACCAGGACATCATTGAAGGGTATACAGACTTTGGTTTGCCTACATCTCATTTCTCAACTGTCTACACCTTAAACCGATTAAATCAGGCTTCTAAAATAAAGCAATAAAGCTAGTGAAGTTACAATGAATTTATAACAGCTAAGAGGCGTTGTTAAACCCCTTTAGCTATTATTAATTAAATGTAAACCACAGCTTCACGGGGCTTATTGCTTTTAGAAGACGGTTATTCCATATACAGTACCCAGTAAGGTTTCACAAAATAAAAAAGAACAAATAAAGAGCAACACAAAGGTGAACTTGCCTCAACCAATCAGAATCAAGGACAGGAAGTATCTGTTTTATAATGACCTTTTCTCAAAAGTGTTGTTTTAATATTATTTATGTTATTATAGTTTTATTAATGACATGTTAATTATAGTGCAAGTAGTTTTGGAATGTGCTTTTGTCATTTAAAAAACATGCATATATTTGTATATCTTTAATTTGTTTATTTTAGTTTTGACAATTTAAGTACTTCAACTTATTTTATTCTGTTTAGCAGTAAAGAAAACTTTTTTGTTGTTGTTTCTTTTTTTAAACTTTCATTATTAAACTACTACATTTTTCAAGTTAATTTTACATGTAGTTTTATTTTAATCTAATATCTAGAGTATATTTTCTTCTATTTTTACAAACAAATATTTTTTGATAGTTTTATTTTGGTAACAAGAAACTGACTATACTCTTTTTTTTTTTTAAGTTACGTAACGTAACGTTTTTTTTTTTGTTTTACTTAAAAATAAATGTTTAAATCCACTGTCTTAGTTATAGAAGGAAGTACTTTATTATATTTTCATCTGTATTGTGTTATTATATTTTAATGTTAGTACATTTTAAATGCAATACATTGCAATTTCATTATTTCAGTTTAAATCCATTACGTGCAAGTTTCAGTAGAAATTACGTTATCATAAATGCTTGTACATACATTCAGCATTATTTTATCCATATTTCAAAACAATAGACGTATTTCTAAAATTCTGCATAGAGATGTACTGAAGTCCTACCTGACCAAAAAAGCACTTTAAATTTAATTGAATTGCGCTTAATACATTATTGCATATTATACATTTTTTATTTAATTACAGTTAACATGCAGTGCCTGAGAACATTACATTCAGGTCATATATATCTTTACTGGAGTAATGAATACTCTAATTGAAGTAACCAAGAACATGTACAACTCCTTCAATTGGAAAGTGTTCATATTTATAAGAACAATAGACAATAACAACAACTAATTAATTTAAAAAGACACTTTTTGCAGTAGTAAAGTAGTGTTTAGGATGCTGTAAATAGTTTTTTCTATGTATTGTTTCTTTTATTTATTCTGTTGAACTGATGTTTCTCCTCTATGAATGTGTCAGGCATGTATATGATAATGTGGGGATGAAAGCAAACAGGCACATCTATGAAAACCCCGGAGAGCTTCGGGACGAGACCCCTGACCTCATACTGGCAGTCAAACCCAAAGTGCCTCTGGAGCAAGAGGAACAGGTATCTAATGCACACACTGCTCTTTGATGGGAGAAACAGCTTATTGAATGCACTGATTGTCTTGACAAGCGGTAAATGATCATGTGATCACAGTAGGCAGAGAAATAATGAACCAAATTCAGAATAATTAAATTCAATGCAATTCACGATGAGATTTAATTTGAGTTGAACTACTTAAAGGTCCCCTGAAGCGTTTATATCTGCTCTGGCCGGAGCCGCTGAGCTCGGTGTCAGTCTCAAACACAGTCTCTCTCTAATAATAAAATAAATGATTCACAATTCTGAAATCCATGTTTCAAGATTATTGCGATTGCAAGGAGAAAAGAAGTGAACATTACACGTTAATTGCCCAGCTTACTTACAATACTAAAGACACGAACGCTTCCAGAGGAGCACAATGCGTTGAAGCACCTGAATCATGGCATGACGTGCTGCTGTTGTGTTCAGTGTCCGTCTCCCACACAGAGGGCATCTGCTTGTGTAACTCTCTGTATTTGGAAAGTGATTTCAGAAGGGTTTTAACCTCTCAGATCTGTCTCCCACTCTCTCTCTCTCTCTTTCCTTCCCTTCTGTTCCTCCCACTTCATCCTTTCCCTTCTTCCCCTCATAAAATCACTTTCTCTCACATTTTATCTGTTCATATTCCTCACACTTTCTCTTCTGTGCAGCATAGTGCTGTAAAAATGATTTGTTGATTTGTTTATTAGTTAATTGCTGTTTTAATTTTATTGATACCAGACTCTCCAGTAATCAAGTGTAAATTGATTGAATAAACTGCTGGTTTGCATGCACCGAATAATATTTAAACCAAAAAAACACTGAATGTAGGGAAAGTAGGATAATTTGCGATAAGAACAAAGCTTTTGGTTTATAAAAAAAATAAATAATGTAACTGTTATTCAGTAGTCAGTGGGACAAAAGAGAAACTAAAAGGGGGATGATGATGACATATTTATTTATATCATTGATAATTGATTGATTTGAGACTCTTCTTTATTGATGCTTACTGTATCAATATGTATAACTTTTTGGTTTGCATCCATACAATAAAATTAGGGAAAATAAGAAATAAAATAAAATAAGAAAATGCAATCAATATTTTATTGATTAATTTGAAACTGATACATTGAATTCTCTGTATTTGACGTTACATACAGGTTTAAATTCAAGCAAAACTAACTGCATTGTTATATACAGTACATTAACCATATTTTGGTCTCCTCTCTGTCTAGATTGTGTGTGATCAGGGGTCAGAAGAGCCATCGGTCAGTGATGTGAACATGAGGACCTCCTGCATGGAAAGTGCAGAAAGAAACTCCAGAGCCCTGAGCCTCCATAACTCCATCACCAAGAGTAAGTGATTCTTAATGTTACCACAATAAGATTACAGGTTAAATGGATTATTTGTAAAGGCCCCATGCAGCTAATGTTATGAGTTCACGCCCCTATTGCTGCAGCAGGTCTTTATTTGCAGTGGGTTATTCAATTATCCTTCATATAGTTACGTCTGCAATGACTGTGTTGCTTCAAAACATATAAAGCTTTATTTTAGCTTCATTGGTGAGTGCAGTTTCCACGAGTACAGATGGGATCTTTAGATATATTTAACCATGAGAGGTTTAACTCTGTAATTAATTGAAAAGCAGCAGGAGTTCTTTCATTTAATCTAAAGGCTGCAGTGTGTTCAAATCTGAACAGATCATACACGAGTACAGAGGAACTTATCAACACTAATCAATCTTTCTCATTCACTTTAACTAACTAAAACTAAAACTATAAATATTGATAGAAACAAAAGAAGATGAATGAATGCTGTAGAAGTTTCTCTCTTATCTGTTGGTATTTTGCTCTGTTGATCACCTCATCCTCTTTTATATTCTTTAGTCTTTAGCTACAGGGAGGCTCCAGGTTTTATTTCCCCGTACTCCTGCATTCAGTCTCTTTTGTTTCTGAGCCCTTGTAGTGTAAATGCTGTCTGTTTAAAAATAAGCTGATCTACGACCAACCTCCCCTCCATAAACAAATTCAGCGAGCTTAGAAAGATAGGAGTCATGGCCCGAATGGCACTGACGTTTTCAAATGAGTGTAAAGCTCGGACAGATGGGGGCTAGGCTAGGGCTGGTTGGGATAAGGGTATTAAATGGCCTCAAATCAAAACACTGTCTCTGGGCCATCTGTTCTGTGCCTCTGCCCCTTGATTGTTGAGCGGTTACAGTACATCTCTCCAGGCCCTCCTTTAAAATGCATATGGATGCGCTTGTGTGTAAATACTCAACAAACAGTTGTAGGACAGTCGTGGCCGAATGGATAGGGAGGTGGACCCAACAGTCGCGGGTGGGTCGAGTCTCAGGTCCGGCAGGGGATTGTGGGTGGGGGGACTGAATAAGCAGTGCTCTCTTCACGACTGAGGTGTGTTCGCGGTGTGTGTGCGTGATTGTTTACTTCTCACTGCTGTGTGTGTGTGCACTTGGATGGGTTAAACACAGAGCACTAAAACCATACCTGGCCACATGTCACATCCCTTCCTTGCTGTCAAACTGCCAGCAGGAACCACCTTTTATTTTGTCCAAAGCCTAATCTTTCTCTCCTGATTACTTGCTAACACTAGTCTTGTGATTGAAAACTGTAAAAGATAAATGTATTGTTAGCTCTAAATAATGCTTCTTCCTCATTGTGAAAAAACACATGATTTTGTTTGTCATTGTGCACTTAAGTGTACTTAAAATCCTAATGATATATATATTTTTTTTTAAAAACTGTAATTGCAAATTATATAACATCAATGAATTAGACTAAAAGGCCAGTTTTAGAGACACTTTCATATCTATAAACACATTTAAGTAGGCTATACTTAAACAGTGCACTTTGTAATAATTTAAAATAAAGGTTTGGCCTTAAAGCCATTTTAAATCATTAAATAAAAGAGTACTTATTTTAATGTGCCGACTAACATACAAAAGCACATGTAAAATACTTAATTACTGTTTTCAGTAATACATATGAAGTGAATATATTTGAAATGTTCAAAATTGCAAACTCATCATGACAAATATATTTAAATACATTGCATATAGTAAAAATTTAAGTTTATTTTAAATGCTTGTCAGTACATTCAGCAGTTTTATATCCATAATATAAAGATAGAGTAATAAAAGTTTTGTGAAAATTACATAAAAGATGCTACTTAAGTGGATCAAAAAGCACTTAATGCTAAATGCATTAAATATACATTTCAACTTTAATACAAATGATATAATGTAATTAACATGCAATTAAGTGTCAGAAAACAATACATTTAACTATTTATGTAAAACTGTTATTTCCGTAATAAGTCATCATACATCCTACATCATGCCTTTCAATTAGACATTCATATAAACTGTAAAAAAAAAAAAAAAGTGTATTAATAGATTTTGAATAACTTTTAATACTATAATCAGATTTAAAAACAGACTAAAGGCCTTATACTCCTGCATCAGATTCATGCTGCAAGCTCTTGCAATGGTTAAAGTGTATCCTCCAGTGTAACTCATGTTGCATCTACACAGACCACAACAGCTCTGATTGGTCCGCTTTGTAACCAGAGACCCTCAGGGTGATAAAAAAGATGCAATAAACTTCACGCCCAATGGGAATTAAATGTAATGGAGAACAGAGGTCACAAACCAATTCAATCTAAATGAATCTAGTGATCTAAAAATGTCCATATTGTATTTGTTTATGCACAGAAGGGTAATTTCAGTCTTAATGTGACAGATTAAACTCCAAACAGTTTGACTGTCTACACTAAAAATTGACATTTTTTATTGCTAGCAAGTTTCAGTTATGACAAAGAAACAGCATGTAACACATGGATTTAAACATGAATTCTTGATAAAAGCTTCTCTGGGTCAGTGTTGACTGAATGAAGAATTCAAAGGTTTTTTATCGTTCTTTTTTGAGATCAAAAACACTTCCTGCCGATGCCAACAAACACTACATTCAAATGCTCCACAAAGCCATTCTACAATATCTGTACAATATCTGTTTTTAATTTCAGTTCTCTCCGAGACGACAGATTCGTCTGAGGAAGAGTGGCAGTCGATTTCTGATCTGGCCAATGCCTGTCGGAACATTCTGGAAGCTTTGTCTCGAGAAGGTGAGAAATGGCGATTTTCAGTGGATGAAATGTGTTTGTGTGAGTGAAAGTGTGAGCTGGAGTGAGTCCGTGTAGTTTGTTCACTGAAAAGAGCTGGTCTGGTAACTTTTCTGTGACAAGATGGAATATTAACAGTGTGGTTTCCTGCTGCGTTTCAGACCGGAAGTCGGGAGATGGATCACAGGCGTCCCTGGAAAGCCAGCTAGGTCAGACAGACAGCAGGTTTAAAGATATCAAGGACAGGTGAGGCTGACTCATGACACCACAAACTCTTCCACATTAGATCATTCAGTGCAAACCATTAGAACTCAAAGAGAACTTTAATTCTGAAGCATGCTGAAAATACAGCTTTGATCACAGGACAAAATTCCATTTTACAGTACATATACATTGTTATATTATTTCACTGTGTTTTTTACCGCATTTTCAGTGAGCAGACCACTTTCTTACTTTAACTTTGGAACCTCAGAAGAACAACATTTTTTAAAAAAGTAATAATTTTAGAAACAACCTTGAAGTCTAAATGTTCAAAAATAAATGTATAATTACACTGTAACAAGAACACAGTAAAATAACGTGTACCTCTTTTTTATTGTAATATATTTTAAAACGTATTTGATGAAAGCTGAATTTCCAGCATCATTACTCCAGTCTTCTGTGTTATCTCTTAGAAATCATTCAAAATTTGCTGCTTATTTTTAACAATTTGTGTTGGTGCTCAATCTTGCATCTTTAGCAAAGGGATCTCATTATAATGTTACCACCCCTTAATCTGTAAATTTCCACCTGCTGTGCTGTCGTTTTGACTTCACAAGAGACACAGTTCTAATGCCATGGAGTAAGTTTAAGTAAAATATACTAACTGTTCTGTCTTTGGGTGCACAGACGAACACAGAAAACATATGTTTCTAGCAGGTAGGAGATGTAAAGGCACAACTCTATTCTGGGCTCATTTGCATTTAAAGAGACAGGCACGTAAATCAGAGTGTTTCTGCTTCCACTCAAAATAGGCATTTTTAAATGATATAATAAATGATCTGTAGGGTATTTTGAGCTAAAACTTCACAGCCATATTCTGGTTTATCAGAGACTTGTATTACATTTCTTAAAAAAGGGGCTTAATATGTCTCCTTTAAGCAAATTAGCATATTAGAATGATTTCTGAAGGATCATGTGACACTGAAGACTGCTGAAAATTCAGCTGTGATCTCAGCAACCAATTATATTTTACAATACATTCACATAGAAAACCGTTATTTAAATTGTAATTATAATAATACGTTTTTACTGTAATTTTGATCAAATAAATTCAGCTTTTATAAGCAGAAGAGAAATCAAATCCGAACTAATCTGAGCGCTTGACTGGACATCATTTTGTGTTTTCGTGTTTGTCTTTCTCTCGCTCCCTTGGCAGTGACTCGCCTGGTCACCTTGAGGAGAAAGTGTCCCAGTTAGAGGCCATGCTGAAGCGGCTGCAGGACGACCTCCAAAAGGTACTTTGTCCTCTGTGGGTTTGTCACATCACAGCTCTGTCGCAGCACACTTCCCACACTGTAACCCCCTTCCTTCAAATATCTCCCATTCAATACATCCACCCATCCTTGTCTGTATATCTGCCCTGTCCAGTCCTTGCCCTCTTCGCTACTTCAAAGAGCCACTGCTACTTCACAGAGCCAATCACACAGAGGGACTGTAGAGGTAGGGCGGGACAAGCAAAAGAAACCTGTCTTGTCATTGAGCAGGGTGAACAGAGGAGATGAGAAGATTGCTGGAGGGACAATGGGCAGCCATGCTCACTCTCAACACTAACCCACCAATGGCAGTTAAGGCAAGTAGAGCATGAGATTTTTACTCAATCCGTAACAAAAAAACAACAACATGTGTGACAGTTCTCACTTGATTAACAACTAAATTTAAGAAATAATTCACCCCAAAATTAACATTTGCTGAAACTGTCCTCTCCCTCAGGCCATCCAAGATCAGGAAGAGTTTGGTTTTTTTGATCAGATTTGGAGAAATGCAGCATTGCATCACTTGCTTAGCAATGGGAATGGGTGCCGTCAGAATGAGCTGATAGAAACATCACAATAATCCATGAGCCACTCCAGTGAACATCTTGAGAAGTCAAAAGTTGTGTGTTTAAAAGGAAAAAATCCCAAATTAACACATTTTAAAAGTCCTCTATCCCTAAAATTGCGCTTTTTCAGTTGTATGGTCTGTAATATATATATATGGGTGGATTTTGATGCAAAAGGACAACAGGAGATTTTTTTTTTAACTGGAGGAAGCATTATAGGTTAAAATGTCTTGAAGGATTTTAATAAATACAGTGATTTTTAACTTAAGTACTGGAGTGGTGTGGATTATTGTGATATCATTCTGACGGCACCCATTCACTGCGAGCAAGTGAAGAAATCTAATGAAGAAACAAATTCATCTTGAATGGTAAATTTTCAACAAACTGTCATTTCAAAATAATTGTGAATGAGGTGATGTTAGTTAATGCTTTAACTAACCTTAACTAACGGGGCCTTATTGTAAACTGTTGCCACATGTTTTTATGTGAAGCACATCATTAACAGGGATTTGTTCGTTTTAGATGAATGACTCTTCTTGGTTTGGAATAGGACAGGTTTAGATAGTGTTAAGTCAGAATATGTTGTACTAATGTGTCCTTGTTTCACATTACATGTACTTGCTGTAGTAATCATGTGTAATTACATGCAACTAACCTTAAATCAAACCCTAATCCTAACCCTACGCATGCTGTTAATTAATAGTACTCAGTGCTTAAATATATAATTACAGCATAACAAGGACACCTTAATGCAAAGTTTAACCTAATGGTTTATTAGGGAATGGAAAACATAATCATAAAGCTTAGGCCTAAGGTGTTTTTTGTTTGTTTTTTGCCATTTCATTTTTTACAACAACACAAAATGTACAAAAAGAAACTAAATCTAATGATTTAAAGTAGAGCAGTAGCTATTCATTACTTAATATGATATATTATTATTATATTTATTACTGCTACTGGATTCGAAACAAGACATGTCTGCCTGACTTCTATTGAGCCTGAATTATCTCGACACAAAGGACATTTCTCACACTTTTCAAATACTTTTTCTGCTTATAGAAGCTAGATTTCTTTAGTGTTGTTATTACTCATTCACTACAATGGGGATTAGGAAATAGAGAGATGCATGTACACTATATTGTCTTACAGCTTTAAGATCCCTCAGGATGAATATTATAGCTGATCCAGGGCCTCAGTTCTCTTTTGTTTGATCCCATTATCCTCATAAGGTCAGGAAGGGAAAGCGAGGGTGAGCATGGTTGACTGCATAATGTCCCACAGTTATCCAGAGCACTCATCTAAATCATAGCCTACTGAAGACTTCGCTCACCTTGAGAGAAAAGTGTGGCCTTATAAAATCTGATTATTAGACATGCACAGATAACAGTCTACCATGTTTAGAGGCATCATTGCTCTTTCAGTGTTTTATATGCATTGATATCATTTAAGATGCATGAACATCATTTAAAATGCATGTATTCTTGTCAATGTCTAGTGCTTAATGAATGCATGTCTGACGCCACATTTGGACTTTTTTTTTGCTGCAATCAAGAACTCATTTGCATGCATGTCCTGATTTACTAAGATAACTAATAAAAGCTATTCATTTGCTTCTTTAATCGACAATATACAGAAATGTATTCAAAATGACTATTGTGGAACCCCTTCAGTTTTGTAGGCGATCTTGCATCCACTTGGCAGAAATAACCTTATTAATAGCTTATTTTGTATAACTCTCTGTCAGTGATAATTTTTGTGGGATATTTCTTTAGAGTTAAATTATTTACATGCAGTTTATTTATTTATTATATATTTAATTATTAAATATACAAAGCAGTATGATAAGGTTCATATGAAGCGTGGGCATCCTGTTCAGTGATTTTCTACTAATTTTCACTTATTATTATTTGTAGTTTAAGGCACTTAAGATGTTGGGGTGTGATAACTTTTTCCACACATGAAATGGACATTTAAGTGAACACTAAATATGCATTCCAAGTGAAATGTGTTAAATTATATTGGTATTTAATGTATTGCCATTGGTGAAATGCCAAACAAATAATGAAAAAAATATATTTTGTCAGTATGATTTATTAAATTTTTTCAAAAATATATTTCGGCCCACCTAGAAATGTTTTTGTTATTTTTAATTGAAATATTATTTCACAATATAAGTCGGATCCAATAAATGCAGCCTTGGTGAGCGTAAGACACTTCTTTCAGAAATATTTAATAATACTACAGACACCAAGCACAGTATATAAATGCAAAACTGCTTATAAAATGCATTTATATATGTTTTTTGTTTTTTTTGTAAAGCAAGTGATCAAAGAATCAGTGTTTGCATTGCAGCATGTCATAATGTGGCGTATTTTGTTGTATGTGCAAGTCAAGCCATCCATCCTTTCCCCAGCTTCAGCCATTGTCTTCTTCATCTGTGCTTCATTCCATGGACATATTCAGACTTAGCAGCCCCTCATGTGGCGTGGATGTGTCCTGCCAATACAGAGTGAGACCACAGGACCCTGAAAGTCATTATGTTTGCCTGCCTCCCACAGGAGAAAGAGGACAAGGCAATGCTGCAAGCAGAGGTGCAAAGTCTCAGGCAGAACAACCAGCGGTTGCAGGAGGAGTCCCAGAGCACCGTGGCACGGCTCATTAAAGTCACCGAGCTGCTCTGCAACGTCAACAAACCGTGCTAGCATCGAAGGCCGAACCATGGCGGCAAGAAAGACCAGAAGACGCATGAAAAGGCCAATGAAAATGTTAGCAAATCCCTCAAAATGTCTCTTAGGTGACAAGACCATCGATAAGCCTTACTAGACAAGTGCAAGAAAATAAACTGGCCGGCTTACGTACATTCTTACTCAAATTACATTTACTCTGTTGCACCTTACAAGGTTTTCAGAGCTAGATTGAAGTAGTCCCATCACTGTGACAGCTTGTTAACAACCATAGCCTTCGGTGCAGGATCTGATCCCAATCACTGGCTAATGTTGTTCAAAAACATCCGACTGTCCAAAAGTCCTCAGATTCGACTTCGGAAAACATAGTGACATAAAATGTTCGAAATCATATTATCCTTTAGTATTTTTCATCCGATTCCTACATGATAAACCGGAGGGTCACAAACAAACCATCGTGTCCAGATACCGAGCAATACATTCACCTTATCTGTGTGACTTCAGACTAGGACCTTCAGTGTATATACTAGAGGAAAATTATTAACATGTCGGTGTGATTGTAACTCTCTATTATCCATCACAGTATCAGAAATAGGTGGAGCCCGATCTAACCTTTCCTCTGTTACCCTGTTTGGGTAAAAGGCTTCTGGCTTATCTTTAAAGTGAACATGCTAACAAAACATCAGGAGCGATGCAAAACGACAATGAAAATCATAAAATGCGTGCGTTTTGGTGAACTAGTACTTTTCTTGTTTGCATCTACCCTTGTGAAAAAGAAGTGTGCTTAATTGTGTTAAATGTGCAGTTAGTATATTTTAAACAGGGTACTTGCCGATACGATATGAAAAAAAGGCCATTTAATGTAAGTGTAATTCGAGGGAAACTTAAAGTACACTTTAAAAAAGTTATAAAGGTTTTAATAATCCTTTGTGTTTATTTTGATGTGTTGACGAACATACTTAATCACACATTAAGTACTAAATTTTAACAGTTGTGTGTTACTCAATATTGCATTTGAAGTTCACAAATATACTCTTAAATTTATTATTTATGTAATAACTTAACTGTAGTGCATCTCTTTTTCACAAGGGTACAGCATGCCAGACATGTCGAAATCATTTTTTAATGGTGATTGACTTGAACCTGAAATGTTTCTTCAGCACTGAAGAATGAATTCCTGCTTTAAATAGCCTTGATTTCAGAATTCAGGCTTTAGATTTCAGCACTGGAATAATTCACTGGACTTCATATATTTTAGGACGCATACCAGAGACAAAATGCTCATTTCATGCCTTTTCACAGTTTGTCTGTCCATTCGGATGTTATAGTAATGGGACAAAATGTGGACAAATTTAAATTTCTTACTCTCTCTCTTTTTTTTTTTTTATGCCTGATCCCATTGAATCTGAATAAGCCTTGCAGACGCCTGCTTGAAAATGAAGCAGGGCTCTTGATTTGAGATGAAAACAATTCTTAATGTTAAGTTACTAAGGAAAGCATGACTTAAAATAGAGCTTTTCTATTTATAAAGATCGCAGCCAGACCAGTTGTACTTTGTTCTCACACACAAATTGCCTAGAGTGCTTTATGCTGAACAGTGAGACAGCACGTGTTTATAATACTGCTATTTTGTCTTTTATTTGCCACGTTGCACCCAAATATTACTCTTTACCTCACCTAAAGGTGCACTGATAAAATGATGAGAAGATGACTGGACTCTGCATACCCTCAAACGAAACAAAATGTTACATAACCGTCCTTCAGCATTACTGTACATCATTCACGTCTTCTCCCCTTCAGATGATTATTATTTTAGAGTCACTGTGATAACCTGGTACCAGCAGTTTCTGATGTATTACGATGAAATTCTAAATCTATATCTTTATTCCTCTCTGTGAAGAAGTGTAGAGCCAAAATAAGTGTTACTTCCCTCTGATGTGTGTAAATCTGTATCCAGATGGACCTGGAGCTTAGTTGTTGCCATTAGTGGAGAATTTGTTGAGTTTGATGAATGCAGAGAGATGTACACTGATGGGATTTACATGGCAAAAGAGCAATGTAAAAGAACTATTTCCTGTTCATCTGTGTGCAACATAGTCTTTTAGATTGTAGGAGGCTGTGAAAGCACTCGAGTGCGACAAGCAATTTCTAAGCCACCTTCTGTATCTGTGTATGTATTTATAAAAATGTAATAACTTATTAATCTTGCAAATGTGGATGTTATTGCTAGATATGTATATTTGAACTGGAAGGGATGCAAAATTGTGAGCCAATGAATGTTTTTTTTTTTTAAATTAAGAATATTAAGGCATGACATGATAGCAGGTCATATTTAGTTTCACTGGAATAATATCAATTTTCTGTAGTGGAAAAAAACTACATGAAGTTACACTGGAAAGAAACTCAATTGTGGCTGCTTGGAAATTATGTGTGACATTCCATCTTTTCATGTTCTGGACAGTTTTATCTTTTTTTTTCTTTTTTTTTTTTCATGTTAAAGCTGTATTGTGAATTTATCTTTTTTTTGATACTCAAATGTTCTGCTGTGGCAACCCAAGTGGTTTCCAGCTATAAATAACTTTCGTTTTGTATGGATTTGATCCGGGCGCTTCATCTGCAGAACCTTTCTGAAGACAAAAAAAACAAAACAAATGCATTTAGAATTACTTTCATTCACGTTTGTGATTAAATGTATTTTAAAGGCACAGGTTTGTAAATGTCAAACTACTGTCTTTTTTTATGGTATAGTGTTTATGAAGCCATAAATGCTTTTCATCATATGTTAATGCTTTACTGATTGATTTATGTGTTACAGTTGTTTACAAATTGGTTGGTCCTTACGTTTTAAATGTGATGCTTATATTATGCACTGAAACATCTGTAAGGTCTTTTAAAGTACGGCCTGCTTTCACTGGAACCAAGCCACAGTCACTCCAGGAAATCAAGCCATGCAAAACATGCAGATAAACTTGGAAAAATGCGAGTGGATTGTTGTAGTGCCAAATTTCACGTCATTCCACTACAACTGTGGCATTTGCAGACTGCGCATTTAAAAGCCTCTTACAAAACAATCCAAACCACTTCTAGGAATGTGCATTTTCCACTTTGTTAGCAATGTGTTTTTTATGTCATGTTGCTAGCCATGTCATGCCCGAGGACAGATTTACAGATCAAGCTTAGTCCCTATTAGTAGTTATGTCAATGACTGTTCTTAATTGCCAAATCTGCCAATAAATATCATTATATCTACCAATCCCACAAATGATCAGCTCCCAGAACAGAATCACTAGCTGGCACTTTTATAAATAAGTATTGTCACATGAAACTAAAAATGTAGAGGTGTATGGCAAACCACAAACCCACACACTATGCACACTGGTCTATGATATCCAGAAAGAATTATGACTGGACCGACAGGAATATGCTGCCCAGGCAAAACATACAGAGAAATGGTATGGGGATCACTGGAGCTGTACTTGTTTCTTTTAACTAATAGGGATTGATCAAGTGTTGTATATGTGAACCTGAGGGATCCTGGCAATAAAAACTGAACGTGTTTCCGTATGAGCTGGTGTCAGAAATGTGTCATTTACAGTACTTTGATAAAACATTTAGCTACTGTATTTTTACACACTGAAGGATAAGTCAAAAGTAGGCTATTTACTGTGGGTTGTAAATGGGTTAATTTATTGGTAAAAGATCATGCTTTTAAATCAGATACACTGCCAATGCCTGAGCCATTGTGTAGTGATTATTTTTTTCCAACAGAGGGCGCTGAGAGCTACACTGGTTACTCAGTAGCGCGCCAAAACTTTTGCCATGAGGAACTGAACAAGAGCGCCATTAATTATCAGGTTAACGGTTTCAAGGTAGAAACATGAAACTTTTCATTTTAAATTGTGGTAATACTTTTTGTTTGCTATATAACAGGCTCTGGAAGGTGCTGTTTTTTTTTTTTTTTTTTTTTTTTTAAACCTAAACGTTTTTAAACGATCCCGTCATCCAGTATACACACCTTAGCTACAGCATGTGGGTGAAAGTAAACGCCCATAAGTATAAACAATATTAATATTATAGGCTTCTGATGATTTTTTTTACGTTGTCCTCCCTGATAGCACACATAAATCTAGGAGATGTCTGTTTGACGTCTGCATTTTCATCTGCAAGATGTATTATTATTTAGGTTGTTTGCTCATCTGCAATACGTCTATTGGACGTCTCCTTTTAGATGTCAAATAGACGTCTATTAGATGTCTTTAAGATATTTAAGATTAATAATGTATGTAAATCTGACATCTGAAAGACGTCTGCCAGATGTTTGTAGACAGCAGATGCTTTCCAGATCAAGAGATCTTTAACAGACATCTTGCAGATGTACATGTGCTATCTTTGGGGGAAAAAGCATCTGCTAATAAATATGTGAACAGTAATGATAGTTACTTGATTACTGCACTTAATTACACTTTTTAAGCGTCTTTACTTTTTTTCTGGAAACTTATGACATTAACTTCACTACATTTGAAAGTTAAATAGGCTATTGTAGTTTTCTCTCTGTCTTGATACACAGAGCAGTTGGTTGCTTCGTTGAACTCAGATATGCACTGGACAACCCCCAACCTTGGACCTAGACACAGAACATCCAATCACAATACCTGTTGTACATATCACCACACTCTCCAATACATTTCTATCAAGATTAGTGGGTGATTATTTTTTCCTCTCTAAAACGTTAATGTGTTTTTAATATTTTAAGTAATCTTACAAGACTCTCACTCTTGTAGGATTACATGGAGTTATTTCCCAGCATTTTTAACACTGGCCATTTATAAATATGACCTGTAAAGCCACAGAAGAAATGTCATTTCAATGTAAAACCATGTATGCACACAATAAGTGCATTGTACCAAATGATTAATGAAATGTAAGCATATAGTACAGTAGTTAAGGTCACCTAACAAAGTTGTACCAAAAAAATTTGAAACGTTCGCGAAAAGGAAAAAGTCTGAAAACATGTAAAAAACATGTTTTGTTTTATTTTTGTAACAGGTTTTTGTATAGTCGTATTGATGCTGCATTGATTTGTTTGCTGTCTGCAATGGTTAGGTCTGCTATTTTTCATAGTGTGATTTTTGGAGACTTGTATTAAAATGCTAATTTTAAGACAATGCTTTTAAGACAATGTGCGTGTATTTATTTATTTATGCCTCTATGTGAATTGAATGCAGAATGTGCTTTAAAAAAAAAAAAACTTTTAAGCATGGACTTAACAAGCCTGCCCTGAGACCAATTTGAGTGTACTTAAAGTTTCATTGATTTTGCCCTTGTTCCTGACTCATTCATTGTGGTTGTACTGTGTAAGATCCGCTCTCACTTCACGGACACATCACCTTGATCTGGAGGCAGCACCTACCACCCATGGACCAGTAAAGGAAGGAGAAGAGGGATAGACATCCTTTTTATAGTCCCAGGTTTGTCATCATTAACACAGCTGAACTCCAACCAGAGCCCAGTCTGAACCCTGCAGCGAACCCCCTCCACTCTCCGACATCCATAAGTTTCCTGTGCTTCCTCTCATGACCCCAGATGTTCTGAGCTTCCTGTTTTTGAGGGACATCATAAGTTCTTATTATATATAGAAATCAAGTTTGGCAGCTTGTTCCACCAAAGAGGAGCAGAGAGAGTGACTGTTTTGGAAAACGTCATTGTGCCTAGCCGTGATGAAAAAACAGATGTTGCTGTTTCACTGAACGTAAATTGCATGAGGAAACATACAGTCATTCAGGGGCTATATTTGTTCTTTCAGGAATACAAGAACAAGCCCTATCAACTTGACTGAGGAAATGGTTAAATCTCAAAAACTACTTGCCAAACTCACATTAATAACTTGTCAAATTAGCATAAATGATTGCAATTGAACTGCCCCATTAATCAAGCATAGAGTAAACTCTGACAGGTCATGTCAGTCAAGCATGCATCAGATGATCCATCTCTACCTATAGAAAAAGGGGGCTTTATCACTTTGATCAAGAGCTTATTACCCTCCTCCATCCCCAGCTCCTCCTTTTGAACACATTCAATATCATGCCGCCTGTTTTTCTTTGGACTCAATTATCTTGAACTATCTTGAAAACTGATACTTCTGAATGTTGTAATCACATACTTCATGTATAGGAGTTTTCTATCTCAGTAAGTTTACTCGGTAGCTCACGTGATATGATTTTGCACTTGGACACTGAAAAGCTCCAGTTCGAACCCCACGAAACTATGGTTCAACAAAATCAAATTAAAACCAGCATAAGGCAGTTAACATAGCATGGCATTTGTTAGTCTCGCGTAGCCAGACCTTCAGACTGACGGCTGAAGGTCTGAAACTTATAGCGGCTTTCTTTGGCTGATGCCCGCCCATAAAGCCGTTTGACCGACATGTCAAACAACCAATCACAGTTCGTGTCATTCAGCGTCACGTTTCGGAGCGTGAAAATGTCCCCACAACAACAGACCGGCGTGCAACAAGTCATTTAGCATAGAAT
>JAUCNO010001819.1:21439083-21463216 GCA_032353835.1 Enteromius viviparus
CGTCACTTTTTGAGGTCCCCCTGAAACATTTCCGTTGTGGTTTGTGTGTTTGCAGATGTTTTTTAAGTTGCAGCCGTATTTTTCTGTTTGCATGCGTTATTTTAAAGTTGCAGCCGTTTTTTTCTGTTTGCATGCGTTATTTTAAAGATGCAGCCATTTGTTTCTGTTTGCATGCGTTATTTTTAAATTGCGGCGCGTTGAGCTCTCTCAGCCACCGTAACAGCTTGAGTTTGAGTTTAACCAGTTGGATAAGAGAGACAAGTATTGTTTTGTGCATTTATGCATTTATATTTCATTCATTTTGATTTATTTGAGAGAAACTTCAATTTGATTTGTGATCATGCTAATGGATGGTTACATGGATGATTAATCTCACTGTCCAAAATGGAGTGAGCTATTAGGAGGCAGCAGAGGCAACATATGTTACCTTTAAAGATACTATATTGTCAACTAACTACAGTAAGACAGCCTCGCATACATCCTACAGAGAGAATGCAAACCCAGAATGCAATGTGACAAGTGAAGAATATACAACCAAGATTGTGGGTGAAGTGAGAGAAATGAGAGAAACTAACATTAATACTATATGATCATTTAGAAAATGTTACATTCATAAATACATATATGAATGTAATATAAATACATTCATTAATGATCATTTATACAATTTAGTGAGTGAACAAATAATTTTTGTCTGCTTAATTATTATTATTATTTTTTAACTATGATGCAGCTTTTTACATGAACTTTTATTCATTTGCAGAGGCTTTTATCTAAATTATTGAAGGTAAACATTAAACACAAACACAAAACTCTGAATTAACCATGCTCTGAATTAAACAAGGAAAGGACGTGACATGTGGCCAGGTATAGTTTCCCATACTAAGAATTTGTGCTCTGCATTTAACTCATCCAAATGCACACACACACCATGAACTGGACATAACACCCGGGAGCAGTGGGCAGCCATTGCTGCGGCGCTCTTACTCAAGGGTCTCACCTCAGTCATGGTATTGAAGGTGGAGAGAGCACTGGTTATTCACTAACCCCACCCACAATCCCTGCCGGACCTGGGACTCGAACCCAGAGCTTTAGAGTTTTGTTTTGTTTTTCTTTCTTGACTTACTTAAGTAGAACTTGAGTACATTTTATATTGAATTTCATAATTATTATTTATTTATTGTAGTTGTGTTTTTATGGTAAAAAAAATGAAAATGATTTAAATAAATATTTGTTATCACATATTTGTGGTGATGAAGTTGCAGTTTAAAATGTATTAACTTGATATGTTAATGATTATTAAAACAAATGTTTAAAATGTACTTTAAAACTTATAACATGAAATTACATGTTAATGTACTTTACAACAATGATATTACAAAGTGCACTTTTTACAAGTCTTAAGAAACATTAAAGTGTCTTTCTTTATGTGATGTAATGGATGCTAACACTCAGAAAACACGTATTATCTGCAGGTATAATCTTTTTTAGACGTTAGCTTTGAATTGCTTTACAGTATTTTTACAGTATTTGCTTACAGTAGACTGATCCACGACAACAAACATCATTTTTATGTTTTGTGATGACAGAAAGGACAGTAGTGCAGCAGAGGAGCTGATTTTATCCATATATAGCATCACAAAATATGCCCTATAAAGAGAGCACGAGACACAGTCTGATAAGAAACAGTTTTCAAACCGGTTGGTGAGAACAGCTTCAGAAATCGTCCATAAGACTGAACAACAGAGTAATAAGCACATTAGAAATGGCATAATTTTAAGACGGTTTAAAACACTCTATTGTTTCAATTTAAACTCAAAATAAACAGCTTGAAATATTTGAATTTGTAGCGAGAATCTTTTAGTGAGAACAAGTTTTTGATCGTAATCACTTGGCTTCATTGGTAAAAGTGTTCAGGCTATAGAACCTGCTATAGAAGATGGCTTTTAAAAAATGATCATCCAAAACAACATTCATGCAATGACCAAACTAGGCAGAGAAGGCTCTCATCCTCACTTGAATAAAAGGAAGAAAGAACTGAAAGCTTACAAAGACACAATATCTGGATGCTTACAATGTACTTTAAAAGAAAAACATAGATTCACATGTGAGTTTTGTGCTTCACATACCCTGTCGATGAGTTTGTTTCTTTATTTTGGATTTGAAGAGATGTAGCATTGTTTCAGGGTCTCATCAATGGATGCTCTGCAGTGAATGGGTGCCGTCAGAATGAGAGTCATAAAAACATCACAAGTAATCCACACCACTCCAGTCATCAGTTAACATCTTGAGAATAGAAAAACTGCAAGTTTGTAAGAAATAAATCCATCTTTTAACTTTAAACTGCCTCTTCTAAATTCTTAAAATATAATAACACTTGCTCCAGTGAAAAAGTTAATTTAATGTTGACCTCTCACATCAAAACCAACCCACATATTTAAAAACAAAAGAGTTTTGGGCTTGTTTTGGCTTGTAAATGATGCTTGGTCCATGCATATGTCTCTCCTGAGGCACGAGATGACTTTTTCACTGGAAAAATCAATATTATGAATAGAGGACTTGCAGTTTAGCCAGAAGCCAAGATTAGAAATGCCTTAATGGTGGATTTGGTTTTATAAAAACACACAG
Source organism: Enteromius viviparus (assembly GCA_032353835.1). NCBI lineage: Eukaryota > Metazoa > Chordata > Actinopteri > Cypriniformes > Cyprinidae > Enteromius > Enteromius viviparus. Next base: position 21,441,712 of record JAUCNO010001819.1, read on the forward strand.
CTCTTTACTTCTCAAGACATTATCTGATGACTGGAGTGGTGTGGGTTATTGTGAAGTTTTTATCAGCTGTTTGGACTCTCATTCTGACGGCACCCATTCACTGCAATGCATCTATTGGTGAGCAAAATCAACAAAATACAATGCAGATATTTTAGAGAATATTGCTTTATGTTAGGTAAACTGTTCACACATACACATAGCTCACCAAACAACATAATTCAGATTTCAGTTTCAATTTTGCTCAAATCTGTCTTGAATTACTGCATAATTTTACAAGCAACTTTTATATGGGTCTGTGCGACAAATGTTTTTTATCTTTGAGGTACTGTGTCCTCCCAGTATAACTCTGAATAACAGAACGGGATGCTGCATAGCTTTGCCACACTGTTGTGTTTTTTCTTGCTGCCAAGGGAAAACTAAACAAAATGGTTCTGGTTGTACAGTATGTGCGTCAGGACGCACGCTTACGTAGTGGAGCTTGAAGTGCCGAATGTTTTTACTCAAACATACTTGCTCGCAAATACCTTTTTTGGTCTACCTGATGGATTCGTAAATGTTTTCATTAACGTTGTTGACTGTTGCAGTGACAGTTTGCAGATATAGAAGTAAACTTTTGTACACATTTGGTTGTGAAATGTGTAGAGATATAATAATTTCTCATGTCATTACAGGGATCAAGTCTTCATGGCAAGAAACAGACTTTCCCAGACGCAGGGTCCTGCAGTATGGAGTCGAAAATCAAACTATTGACACTCCCAGAGCAGGTGGGCAACATATGTTTTATAACGTTTGCATTTCAGAATATTTAAAATCTCACATTTATATTTAAGATTTTATGGTGTGCTATTTATTGACTGTTTTGTGCTGATTTGTACAAACTACTAAGTGTGAGAGTAAATATTTATTTTCCCAAAAGGCCACTGCTTGAAAAATGTGCAAAGTAAATATATCTGTGTGTGTTTGTAGCTCTAGGCTACTGTGGTTGCATGGAGTATACTGTATTCTCTAAACTGTGACATTTTTTATCTGCTTCATTGTGTTGAAGGTGCACTTGTAGCAAAAAAAACACTAAGGGCAGTTTCCCGAATATGAATTAGATTCCATGAATTAGAAGCCAGGACTAGACCTTTCGTTACATCAACATGTAGAAATATGTGATCATCTGTAGAATACAGCGGACGATCGAGAGGTACAGTAGGAGCGAGTACAAGACATACTTTAGTTGATGTGTTAAGTTTTGTGCCTACTGTACATTTTTGTTTTATAAGTTGGTTGGGTATATATTTATAAGTATATAAGTATAGACATATATATATATATACACTTAAGTATATATTTTTATAATACATTATTTCCATAAGAAAAACTTTTTTACAATTGTTAAACTGTACAGTACTTCTTTAAGTTCTGTCTAAGGGGCCACGTGTTGCAGGGATATATGAATTACTGTTGCCAGACAAAAAAAAGGCATATAAAAGGGGTTAAAGAGAGAACATACACTGTCCAGAGATATCAGGAGGCTACAGCAAACATAAACAGACGTCAGGAACAGACGCTCTACTGCCTCATCTGGAAAACACTTGCAGGCATTGATCTCAGACATAAAATACCTCTGTTGTTATTATTGTAGTTCTGTTGCAGTTTGTGTGTTATGCAGACAAAGTACTGAGATCACAGCATGGTCTGTCTGCTTTAATCTGTGAGCGCAGCATGCAGTTTAAATAATGGCGAACACCACAGAATGGATGCTTGCGGCACTGTTAGTTGCTGGAATTAGACCTGTACACTCATGCATTGAAGATACACAGATTTCAAATCAGGGATGTCAAGGATAAAGCGAACCAAAACACTATAAAACTTTTGATATAGAGAATCCAAACAGCTCAAATCAATGAACAGGTCAAATCAAAGAGTGAGTTGTTGATTGAAATTAACTATGATTAAAACCTGAAGACATTAGGTTTCTGTTATATTATCAATCTCCCATACGCATACGTGCAAAAAAATAACTCTACTGAGTGTGCACTTGTAGTGTACCTTTAAAGTATATATATATTTTTTTTTTATTACTTGCAGATAATATAATATTAATGAACTAAAAGGCCACTTAAGTTACTTAAAGGAGTCATCAGATGCCCATTTTCCACATTCTAAACCGGTGTAAATGAAGAATACTGTATTGCAGAGCCGTGCAGACATGTTTAACGGGGCGGGTGCTCAAATTTAAAAATAGAGGACAGATAGTAGGCTAAACAACAGCAACTCACATTCACGACGATTCTAATATATAACGCTTAAAAAACAAAGGGCAATATCAACAAGTCACTCCCCTACACACCTCTATCCATGACGGTAACTGTACATCTTTATATAAAAGGGCTGCAAATGAACCAAACTCCCCCAATCTAACTTGAAGATAAACACACATAACATCAGTAATACAAAAACACAATTGTCTTGCTTAAATTAAACATTTTTTTTTAAAGTAAGTAAACTCTAAAGAAATATCCATGATGCACACGGGTACAAAACCAGCTCGTAACAAGCGCGCTCTGCCTTCACGAGCGAGCACTGGTTAAAGGCAGTCATGTGACTGATGTGAGCCAGATCCAAAATTGAGATTAATGGTTACATTTTATTGTTGTGGGGCAAAGTCAGGGCTCGATACACACATACAAAAAAAAACAAGAAACCCCAAGAAAAGGGCACTTGAGGCATCCAGGAGGAAAGGGGCGGGTGCTCAAGCACTCTGCACGTGCCTGCTGTATTGGATGGATATGGGTCACATCGTTTACGCAGTAATATTACAATATACAGACAGCAATAACATCAGCGTTAGTCACGCTGCAGTCGACTGTAAACTGCACCATACTTTATCTCCAGTGCCGATTAACGTTATTTAACCACACACTTTTTATTAAGAAAAAGAGAAATGGCAATAGAAAAAAAATACTGTGCAGTTTACCGTCATTTCTGCAAGGTGAATATTCCACATAAAAACGTCTTAAAGATTACATAAACACATCAGATGTGTTTTTTAAATGCTCTCTCTCTCTGTCTCTCTATATAGGTTTAAGCTTGTAAAACCATCCCTTTATACAAGTTTAACACAGCGTCAGTAGCTAGCTAGGTAACATCAGCTGCAAAATGCTAGGTGTTACGTTAGCTAACGCTAGGTTAATCACTTCGTTGACAATTCTAGTCCTGGCAATAAACAAGTGTGTGTGTGCGTGCGTTCACTCCACAGCACGTAATATTGTGCATTCTGCTATTGAATTAGCACCAAATTATAAATGCTTAAGTATGATTCAATGTAACTTACTTTTCAAACGCACTGGAAGATAATGACGACGTCTTCGTGATTTCAGCAGTGGCAGTGACGCGACGGGGGGCGGAGTCTAATTACAACTCTATGGAGTTTTAACACTGATGATCAACTCTGTGAAATAACTCCAACACCAAACGCCATTTTACTCTGAATGTGTTAAAATTACTCTATGGGTGTTCAAATCAACTCGGAAATAACACCGAAATTTCGACTCTCCAATTTTTGCTGTGTACTTTTAGGAATAATGGAATCATTGAACTATTGTTAACAATGGTATTTGTGACCAACGCCCCCTAGAGCTGGGCATGTGGTTTGGCTACAGAATGTTGTTTCTTGTGCCACCTGGTGGATATTATATGAAGCGCAACAACGTTTTTTAAAAATTTGAAAAAGCACTTGCAGAATTACCGAATTGCAGGATGCCATATAAAAACAAACAGATTTTTAATGGCCAGATCTGTAGATAAAAAATTACTATGGAAGTCAATGGTGATTCAAAACAGCCTGGTTACAAACTTTCTTCCAAATATCTTCCTTTTTGTTCAGCAGTTCAACTATTCCTTTAAGTATTAAAAAGTGGCCTTTGTAATAAAGTTAATGGAACCGTATGTAAGAAATGTATTGTAATAATCATAAAATGTCTCTGTTATGTTCAACAGGCATTGAGAAAACCTGTTAATTTAAGTACTCATATTGCTGACAGCAGTAGTACATCCTGGATATTCTCGTTTAAAAAGCGCAGTTAAAGCCCGCAACTGCTGTTTATGTTGTCATGTTTTGTTTTTTTATTTTGATCTCCCAATCACAAAGTCAGTAGTGTTTCGGCATCCAGGTTGCCTGCTCTGCATTAAGTGACGCGGCTGCAGCAGCTACTAAAAAATGTCTAACATTTAAAATATTCACTACAGTCGAACAAAGTTGTGCATGTTCGTGCATAGTTACGTTAACGCACACAGAGAAGGTGGTCAAAAAGATTCACAGATCAGGCTAAATGACTTGACTTGAACTTGCATTCTCGTAATCAGCTGACACTCTAGAGTAGAAATGAGACAAGAAGCACTGAATTGATCTAAGAGCGCTTACAACGAGTAATCACTACAGGTTTAAAGTGGATGGTAGAAAGCGTAATTAAGTCAAACAATTTTGTTACTGTGTTAAAGCATTGTAAAAAGTGTGTAATGTTTAACCTACTGGTGCTTCTCAACTGTCCTGTCAAAAATAGCATTTCTTTTTTTTAAATATCAATTAAATGAATGTACTAGATTCTAATTTATATATATATTTATTCATATAGGGGATTTTATGAAACTAAATTATATTTATGCTGCAGTACATTTATTAAAATCTAAAAAGAAATATTTAAATATTAAAATACAAGCATGCTAGCATTTTTGTTAAAGGTTAAACCATGTTTCATTTGCCATGTCACATTTTAGAATATAATAGATAACATATGTAGCACTTTGGCTCATTAAGGGAAATGTATATAAATAATTACTATGAATTTTTATAAAATGTGTCAGGGTTCATGTATTGAACCTGTGTTTTATCGCCACTCAGTGGACATTTGTGTGTGTTGCACAGAGGTACATATTTTAATGAGACCAGGTTGTAGGTAGCTCAATTCAAAGAGCGTAGGCTAAAATGCCCTGAGTTAATGACTGCTCTCAATGTCAGATCTGCAATTGGATGAAATTCTACTGGCAAAATCCCTGTTATTTTTCTTGTCTGTAAGAGATGAACAACATTACATTCAATAGGTGCAGCACTGCTCTTCTATAATTAGAGGGGATTATGTAATAAGTCTGAGATTGATTTCTTTTTTCTGTCTCTCTCTCGTCCTCGCCATTGTTTTTGTTCCTTATAAAAGGACGAGACGGCAGACCCCGTCTTCAGACGAGAATCCTTTGAGGTTTGTGTTGCTTGGCAACTGAATGCTAAATTTTGGGAGTGCGTGTGTTTGTGGAGAGCTGTGTGAGAGCGGGAGCTTAGATGAAAAAGACAGAGGCGGCGAGAGAGAGAGAACAAGAGAAAGGTGGGAGGAAATAAATAATGAGATGGAAAGGGAAGGAGCTATTTTTAGCCATGTCAGTATTCATTGCACATGATGTTCTTTGCGTTGGCCAAATATTTTGTGTACATTTCAGAAGGAGTTGGTGGACAGACAGTCCCTCACAGACAAGCGCAATCACTGCAGTCTAATAAAAACAAATCAAGCTGCATTATTTTTGACTGTGTAGAAATCAGACCTTGAGTGTAACCTTTTCTGATATGATGCATTAAGGTTACATTGAATAAGTACAAGTATTGCTTTTACTTAGAAGTGATTTGTCCCATATTTAGAGAAAGTGAGAATAAGCCCATGGACCAAATAAATCCTCTTGTTGGTTAGACATATCTAAATAACAAAAAATGTTCTGTAAAATATACTGTAACAGAAATGTAAAAATTACATGAAATATAGTATTCAATATTTCAAAGTAATGCATATGTTTGTTCATTTTACTTTTAAATTTCTTCTATCTTGGCATTACCTACTGGTAGGTTGAAGTAAGGTGCTTCTGGTAGGTTGAAGTAAGGTGCTTACAGGGATCCAGGAAATATGGCAGGAAGCATCAAAGCGTATCGTTCCCTCTCAGGCAACTACGGTGAAGTGGTAACCCTAGCTGTTGCCTTTCAAGGGAGCTCATGCTACATCGAAATCACTGTGGGTAACTATAATGTCCACTCCACCTTGCTGATGAATACCTGTCTTTTGTGAATCATGGCACGTACGGCAGTAGATTCCAGGTCCAATTCTAAACCTGTTTAATGTGACTGGAGAGTACCAGCCCACCACATTACAAAGGTCAAAGCACCATGGAGGAAACAAGTCACTAATGGGTTTACTCCCAATGACTGACTACCCAAAGGAGCATAGTAAGCAGATATGGCCACCACGTACACATTTCAGTTGGAGGGAGTTAACCCTGTGGAAAACCGCTCCTGCAAAACCTCCAGCACTGAACCAACCGGGTAGTTCACAAGTCAGTCCAGATGTCAGTTTCCACACCATCAAGTGAAGAATACCTCCAGAGCGTAATGTTTCCTCACAGACAGAGTTTTGAAATAGAGACCTCAGTTAAGACTGGAATCTATGAGCTGTCCATCCTCAGAGTCCACACTCAAGGCTGAGAGATTGAGCCCTCCACTTAAGAGAGAAGCTCAGAAAGTTCTCCCATAGAGATCTGTAAAAGAGATCCCAGAACCTTACTCGGGCTGGGGCTACTGCTAGTGCAGCGGGTGGGCGGGGGTTTGTTTGTCACCCCTTTGCCGAAATAGCAGGGATCCCTCTTGGCAGAAATTACGCTCTGGGACGCAAGGGACCTTTAGCTTCGGAATCTGCCGGTTTCACGATGTTATCCGCTAGGGCTGGTCTGAATACCTTTTTTTTTACCTTCGAAGCTTCAGAAGCAATCAACACTGAATATGAGGAGGGAGGGGGCTGAAAATATTCTTCTCTCTAATAAAGGCAGGAATCTCTGCATCTGTCTGTCTGTTTGCATGTATTTCACGTCAAGATCTGTTCACCCATTCGACTATGCACATGTGTGGCAGGTGTGTTTCTGCGGACTCAAGAGAGAGCAGTGTCGCATTTTGGTGCAATACAGAAATGCGACACGTTCAGAATTGCTTTGAATCGACTTCAAATTATAATCAAAACGGAAAGGGTTTTAAAAGTTAATAAAAATTATATTTGATATTTTTCATAACAACCCGAAAGATTTTTACACCTAACTGAGGCTTTCTCACTTGCACCCACATAATGAAAAGAAAACTCTATAGCCATACCTGCTCTGATCAAGCTACCTTCCTGCTTATTCTCACTTCTTTCTTCCTTGCCTTCTTTTTTTGTCATTTTCTGAGCTAAGAATTCACAGGTCAGATTAATAAAGGGTAAGACATGCTATTTAAACACAATCCTGAATCATTCAGCATACAGTATCTGTGTGTCAGATGTTGTTATTTTAGTACTGTTACAATAGCTTATTTTTAATAATATTTGTATTTTTTTATTTTAAATAATTTAGCTTTTTAATGTACTGTTTAATAGTTGTTTATGTTTTTTTATTTAAAAAAATTGTATTTCAGTTTTATTTTTATTTTGGTACATCACTAAAATGTAACAAAGCAGATGTGAATGGAGGTCATTCATACAGTAAATGTTAAAATACAGTTTCAGTAGTACAACCACAAGGCAATATGCATGTTAAAAAAATTTTAACCTAATTTTATTTATTGTATTCATACAATAATTTAAATTAATTATGTTACTTTTTTTTGCCGAATAATTAATGTATGCACTATTATAAAATGTTACAGTTACACCGCATCTACATTCCTCATCAATTATCATATATATGATCAACACTGTGCTTCAAATGTTGTCGGCTGAACAGGCTTGCTGTTGTAGACTGCAGGGTCGTGTTTTGCAGTTGATAAGCCAGCTGGACACCAAGACACCCTGCCATTTTAAGTCAATAGCACAACATTCTCTCTCTCCTCATTCTCTTCTGCAGTTTGTCACTCACTCTTAGCATGCAGTCACACAAGCAGACAGAAGGACAGATGCTGTCACTTTTTCTCTCAAACATTCAAGCCACCAAAGCCTTTTATTCTTGTATTGTTAAGAATGAATAGGTGTTGATGGTTCCGCTATAGGACCATGGAACCTTTATAGGCTCGTATATAGTGGTGAAAGGTTCTTCAAATTAGCTGAAAGGTTTTTCTAGAAACCCAAAATCATTCTCCTATTCATTGCATCACACTAGAAACCCTCATTTGGAACTTTTATTTTTAATAGTGAGGTTAAACTCTATACTTTATAGAGAATAACTTTCACACAGGATTGGGTGAGCCATCAACATTTGAGCGGCCTTCAATCATTTGCTGAGGGCTGCTGATTTGTGCAGCTGCACTGGAGCTAAACTTGGCTCCAGCTGGTATGAAAAAAGGAAACGAGAGTCCCGAATTGGCTGCTTGTATTTAAGAGGCGGAGCAGGTTTCTATTGCTGTGATGTATTTGCACATTGCGGCATTTCGGCACAATTATATTACATTACTTCTTGCACATTTCGCTGCACTTTCAAAGTGACACTTCAAGTGGGTGGCGCTATAAAGCATGTTCAGTTTTATCCTTAACATATCAAAGTAAATCTGGCAACTACATTGGTTGTTGTTTGTACATTAAATATCCAACGAGTGATGCTAGAAAGGTTTGAAAATAACATACCACCTGCATTAAACCTTAAGTTAAACCTATCCAATAGTGTTAACACAAACATATCTAAGATGAAACTCCTTTGCTGGAGCAACCATATCATTTTAAATTGCTTCTAGAGTCCAGGACTCACACGCGGTGACTTTGTGTCGCAAGGTTAATGCTGTACCGGGTGCGCTATTGAGCAAGTTTACACAAGTCAACATCAGAAAAGCCATATAGGGGAGCTGGTTATGTTATATGCAAAATGTGTTACTTTACAAATCATGCACTATGCTAAAAGTTCATAATAGATTACTGTGCAGGAAACTATGCATGTAAAAATGAATCTTTATTAAATGATAATATTCCCCTGTAATCATAATTGGTGTGAAAAGGAGTAAACTTTGTTGCTGTTTTACTGTTATTAGTTACTAGTGCAGCTGGGAAGTGCAGTGAATTGTATTTATAGCTACATTATTTTCCAATGAGCCTTTGTTGCATTTTGGTAAAAACATGAGGTTGAGATCCTAGCATTTTCCGTTATTTGGTTTGCCTTAAAATCGTTTAGGTCTCTGCAATCTGATTTACACACTTTCTCTATTTTTGTTGGAGTCAAACACCGTCTTATATGTGCGTCTTTCTCACAGAACCCCAAGACGTTCCCCCTGGGAGAAGGAAATGGAGTATTTTTAGCAGTTGCACTTCTGTGTTGCTTGTAATGGTGACTCCTTTTTTTCCATATTTCCTAAATCAAGTCCATGGGAAAGATATACCCTCCACTCGGTCTCTCACTTTCGCTCTGTTGCCATTGGCTTCCAGCCGCTGCTCGTCAACAATTCACTGCCCTAGGGAAGACGTTGCCATAGTAACTGCCTTCGTTGAGGCAGCTTGTCAGGACGTTCACCGGAGGCGGGTTTTCTGCGCGATTCAGAGATTTACATAGAGCCAAAACATGTCTTTTGACACTGGGCTACAGAAGAGGATGGAAAGATGACAAAAATAAGGGAGGGACCGAGGTGAAGGATAGAGAGAGAGTGAGAAAATTCAAGAAAAAGAAACCATTGTGTGTAACTAAGGAGGGGTGTGGTTGTTCTGTCTGGGAAATAAATGCCAAGACAGAAAATGATCCCTATGCCTGTGTTTGCTTTAGTGGAAAATTGTATTGCTCAGGGTGAAAGAAGATGTGGTGGTACTTGAGTGAAACAAACTTGAAAGAACAAAAGAAAGGAAGAAATGTGCACAGCCATAATAAACAGCTATAATTAATGTAGAGAGTAGCAACGTCATCTTATGAGTATTATTTTCACATAAACAGTAAAATGTTCCTTTCAGTTGTGTTTATTATACGCACTTGGCTTGTTCACTTATTTTGAAATTCTAACATTTAAAATTATAACAATTTCTGTCTGACTCTGTTTCCATAATAAGAATCTTTTACTTTTGATTCCAGTTGAGAAAACTCTTCTAAATCTCATGTTTAGGCAGAAGTTACTGGTGTAACATAATCAAGAGAGCGGCTGTATAGTATGCATGCTTTTACATGAGCGTGGAGACGGCTTCAGTAGCGCAGCGATGGGCTGCCATAAATAAAATTGAGTTCTATCGTCATAAAGGTTCATATTCTTCTCTGGTGTCATATATGCCACTAGCCCATCACACAATCAGATCAATTGGTTTTGGAAATCCAGCAGGCACAACTGTTTCTGATGATTCCATGTTTAAACCATGTGGTGTTTTTCTATTAGCAATTCATGAGTTCCCCCAAGACATCTTCACCAAAGAACAGCACAAGAAAGGAGCTATACTACTGCACGTGCTCTGTGTGAGTCTATCTATCCTCCATCCCTCTATCCGTCCCTCCATCAATCTATCTATCTATGTTATGTATCTATCTATCCTCTTGTTGCAGGCCATCTATATGTTCTACGCACTGGCTATCGTTTGTGATGATTATTTTGTCCCGTCGCTGGAGAAGATCTCAGAGGTGAGTGCTGCCCCCGTCAGACATTTCAGCTGGAATAAGAATGACAGCACACGTTCCTTTCGCTCTCCTTCTGAAACTGAAGCGATGACAGCCCTGTTTTCTCTCCTCCCATGGGTCAGGACTGATGCTATGTGTCATGAACTCTGGCTAAAGTGTTAATTAACATGTCAAGATTGGAAGGTGTGTTTTCTTCTGGGAAATTCCCTTTGTTCATGTTCCTTCAGGGAATTGGCTTTGTTCACAATTTGTCAGGAGCTGTCGAGATTTAAGTATTCAGAACTGCAGTGGAACCAGTGTTCAGAACCCTTGTGGAAAAGAATGATACTTTAGCATACTGTATGCACTTATTTTAGAAACAATAAATGAATATACTTAAATGAGAACCGTATACAATGTTTTCTGACATTTAATTGCTTGTTAACTGCAATTTCAATTTGTATTAAATGCAATTAGCTAAGTGTAAGAGTGATTTTGACACTTAATTACATCTTTATTTCATAATAGTTAGTCAACACATTAAAAAGTGTCATTTAAAGCAGTTCTTTAAAGTAAAACATTTAATGTGATCTTTTGTGAAATTAAGCGTGCTAGTGTTTTTTTGTAAGTGATCTTTTATTTCATTCATATATTATCCACAAGTGCAGTTTTTAAAAGTGTACTGTTAAGTTTGGACGTACACTAGTGCATATGTGAAACAATTGAGCGCACTTTTTTTCAAAAGGGAATATTGGTTAAAATAATGTACATGGCATTCGTAGGACAAACGAGACAACTGCATTAGTTACAGATGTGCTCTAGTACTCTTTATTAATCATTATATGATGCTCTTGATTAGAATCTGCAGCTGAGTGAGGATGTGGCCGGGGCGACTTTCATGGCTGCAGGAAGTTCAGCTCCAGAATTATTTACTTCATTAATTGGTAAGTTGGCTTTTGCACAATTTTTGCACCTTAGTTTCACTGGATACAGTATAAAAAATGCAGATGCAAGATGTGCATATACTACAATAGATCTTAGTAAGTCAAGTACAGTAAATCAATGAGATCTTTATAACAGCATAATGGACTACTTTTAATGCATATAAATAACAGTTTCTCCAAATAGTAGATTATAACAAGATTATATTTGAATGCTTAGTTTTATGATCAAAGCTCTGTAGTTGCAAAATATATAATGCAATCCAATGCAGTGATGATTAAGAGATGAACAAGTACTGTAAATATTCTTTAAAAGCTTGATGGTTCATATTTAAGACTTTCTTTCAAACATGAATTTCATAAAAACAAAAACTGACATGTAAAAATAAGTAAAGCTGCTGATCGTATAACGTTACTAACAATATAAAAAGGTGTACTAATGATTACTTTTTACACATCAGTAAAGATTTCACAGCAAAAAGACATGAAGGTGGACCGTAGTACAATTTTACCAACAGGCCTTTTTTTGCTTAAAAGCATGAACTATCAATCCGACAACAATAGGCATGCAGTAGAGTGTGTTTTGATCATGACAATAATTTTGATATTTAAGATTTGTGTGTCAGACATGATTCAGAAAGATTCATAAGGTTAATTTATTGTGCATTTCTTGAATATTAATATATTTGACCAGGTCCTCTGATTTTAAAAGTAACACCCCACATGTGTTAAAATGTGATTTTGACTCCAGCACATATGTGACCAGTGTTCATGTGCTTGTCTGGCAGGTGTTTTCATCACAAAGGGAGATGTTGGAGTTGGTACTATTGTTGGGTCGGCTGTCTTCAACATACTGGTCATCATTGGAGTGTGTGGGATCTTTGCTCGTCAGGTATACATTATCTGTCCGTCCGTCCGTCTATCTGTCTGTTTGCCTGTCCATTCGTCTCGCCATCCTTCTGTCTGTCTTTCTGTCAGTCTGTCTGTTTGACTGTCTGTCTGTCCATTCATTCATCCACCCATTCGTCTGTCTGTCCATCAGTCTGTCCATCTGTCTGTCTGTCTGTCCATTTATCTGTCCATCCATCCATCGGTCTGTCTGTCCGTCCATCTGTTTAACTTTCTGTCTGTCCATTAGTCTGTCCATCCATCTATCTATCTGTCTGTCCATCCATCTGTTTGACTTTCTGTCTGTCTTTCTGTCCATTCATCCATCCATTAGTCTGTCCATCCATCTATCTGTCCGTCCGTCTTTCTGTATGTCTGTTTGTCCATCTGTCTGTCTGTCCATACACCCGTTCGTCCATCCGTCCATTTATCTGCTTGTCCATCTGTCTGTCTTTCTGTCTGTCTGTTTGTCCATCTGTCTGTCTGTCCATACACCTGTTTGTCCACCCGTCCATCCATCTGCTTGTCCATCTGTCTCTCTGTCCATCTGTCTGTCCGTCTGTCTTTCTTTCTGTCTATGTGTGTGTGTCTATTTATCTATTTATGAAGTGTTAGTTTAGCCATTCTTCACTGGAATCACATTAAAGACACATATTGCTTTAGTTTCTTGTGTGTTTTGTCATTTCTGCTCTAGACGGTGGCTGTGACCTGGTGGTCTCTGTTCAGAGACTCGCTGTACTACATCTTCTCAGTGCTGGCCTTGATTTTGGTGAGTGTATGTATAAACATACATTTGAAAAAGGACAAGAGAGAGAGAAGTAGTATAATGCGGTCTCTCCTCTGTTTTACAGTTTTTCTCAATCGCTTTGGTGCATTTGTCACAACAGTACTTACATTTGCACAAAAGTTAATGCATTTCTCAAAACTATTAATGCAAACTGCAAAACCTAGTTGATAACCTGCAAAAGCGTGTCACTTGCTCTAAATGGAAAGCAAGTATTCATGTCAATGAGAGTGTCAGTGTCGTCAAAAAGGAAAGTCCTGACACCATTGTTCATGAACAAGATAGTCAAATGGCTTTGTCATGTTTTCATTTTGACAGTTTACTCATTTTTCCCAATGCAAAAACTACATTTTTCCCAATGCAAAAAAGTCAGATTTCCTGAAAATGCTCAAGACAGCACTTTATACTATTTGCACAGCCATTTGAAAACTACAGTAAAGTTAGACATTACTTTATGTAGTGAGGGTCGCCATGATTTTGCCAAGTAGGACATGATCCTGGATCAACATTACTGTTCAAAAATATAAACTCATCCCAATCCTTACCCTTAAACCTACCCTTACCCAAAATGTACAAGAATGTTGATCCAGGAACATCTTGTTGAATACTTGGTGAAATCACGCTCACCGTGAAGTGAGGTATCTGAGTACAAGACACTGAATATGTATGTTTCACGTTTTTACTGCATATGCTCTTTGCTATTCTAATACACAAGTTTAGTTAATTTTGACTGGCATGACATAAGCAAATGATAATGTTATAAAACAGCAGAGAGTTGTATGAAAGCAATTGATGCATGTCCAAAAGCATTTGCAATTTGTTGAAAAGAATGAGAAACTGCTACTATGATTTGCACACATGACTAATTGTTTTGAGAAATGCATTAACTGTTGTGCAAATGTTAGTACTGTTGTGAGAAATGCGCCAAAGCGACTGAGAAAAACTGTAATACACCTCATTCAATGGCTTCTAGGGTAGTGGTCATCTCCAGTACTTTGTTGTTTTTGATCTGTCTCTTCAATTTCTTTTTCAACTGTGAATCAGTTCAAATGCGTACAATATGCATGCCCAAAAATGAAACGTACAATATGAGTAAAGCCCCAAGTCAATTTTGCTAGTGGATGTCTTTTGTCATATTTTGTTGTTTTTTTGGATGCTTTGTCAAATTAAAAGTAGTCAAATACAACACATTGTGCAAGAAGTGACTTGACAAAACATGTCCCGTGAGGAAGGGGTTGGGAACCTCATAGCACAAACCACCCATGTGAATGCCATCATAATCTCTAACTAACCATTTAGAACCTACAATCTCTGCAGATCCGCAGAGAAGGCTTTTGGGGAGGATGCCATGTGTTTGTGTCTTCTCTTCATGACTGATCAGTGGCCTTTCAGTAGAACGGCATCTGTCCCGTAGATGGAAGCGAGTTCTTTGTGGCACTTCTGAGACTCTGTCATCACAGTCAGCCTTATCATTGTGAACGTGTCTCTGCCATGTAATTAATTTTCCCTCTTTTGTTTTGTAGTTTTCTACTGTGCACTCTTTTGTTATAGCCCCCATAAAGGAGTTATTTCGGAATGTTGCCTTGTTTTGAAATAATGAAGATAAATTAGTCTTTTGTTTTCTCTGAAGGAAAAACTTTCTCAGCCCCTCTAAGCACAAGCAATTTGTGTTCCCCATCTGAACAAAGACGCATTTTCCTCCTCCTGTTTGCTCTGTTTTAATTTCTTCCATTCCTTCGTGTTTTCAACATCTTCGCTCTCACTTCCACTCTAATTGTCACTCTAGCCACTTTCCCTTTCTTTCCTGTTTAATTTGATCAAATTAGTGGCTTTCGCTGCTGCTGCTGTAGATGTCTCGTTGGAGATGTTGTTGGAGATGTCTCAGTGGAGATATTTCACTAACGCAGCGTTAATAGCCGAGCTCACAGATGCTAGCCTTGCTTGAACTCAAACAGAATTTCACAAATTCACAAACACCCCAATATACACACTCCTAACAAATGAAAGGTTAGCTGACACCATTTCTCACTTGTTATTTGCTTTTTTGTTTCACCACTGAGAATAGCACATTTTGTAATTGACATAAATTTGCGCTTTGGTATGTTGTGGAATCTAACGAGAAGTCTCAGACACATAATCACTTGAATGACTTGAATTTCTGTGGCTTAGTTACAAACCGATTTACTAGATCGCAGATCAATCATGTTCTCGCCCGATCAATCAGTCTATCATCACTCTGTGAACCCAACCTCGGTCAGATGCTCCCTGAGGCCTGTCTTCTTCTCTTTCCTTCTCTCGCTCTCTCTCTCCCCCTCTCTCTTTGTCTTTGATACACAGGATTAAGGTCCACACTACTTGAGAGCACTCACAGATCCAATCCTGATTTAGCTCTATCTCCACACTGGCTAGTCTATTTGTGATGCATTGCATCTTATTGTTTGCTCCCCTGCCATCTGAAGGGCGTTTAAGTTAGGCTATCCACCTTATTTTTAATGTAAGAGCAAGTGTGGCCATTTATAACCTGAATGTGTGAGGCTTCCGGAGTCATCTGCTTTCAATTAATTTTTAGCCGTACAAAATAGCTTGTTATGCTGCTGGATATTGCAAACTGGTATTTCTTGTCGTATTATTTTAATGTATTGTCGGAATTATAAACACAGTGCTTTGAAGCGCAAATAGTTTTACTGTTTACAGCGCTTATTTTCTGGTTATTTATTTACCAATGGCGGCTAATGAATCAAAATTCGTACAGAATGTGCAGAACGCTTCATCCAGAAGGCTCATCAGTCTGACCCAGATCAACAGCAGATACCAGACATTTTTAATGAGTGATAATTTGGACAGTTATGTCTGAGTATATTATTATTGTGGCCTTGGAAGTTTGTACAGTAGCACTGGTATACAGGCAGTGATTCAAGCCAATGACATTGAGATATCGCAA
Source organism: Enteromius viviparus (assembly GCA_032353835.1). Classification (NCBI taxonomy): domain Eukaryota; kingdom Metazoa; phylum Chordata; class Actinopteri; order Cypriniformes; family Cyprinidae; genus Enteromius; species Enteromius viviparus. Next base: position 21,457,796 of record JAUCNO010001819.1, read on the forward strand.
GGCACGTGACTGACATGTCCAGCCATGCTATCAATTTCACCCTTTGAAATGATTAAGCACTTAACCAACGATGGCGAACCAACACGTACTGATTTATCTGGATCAACATCATTCTAATGTGAGGTCATTCATTTTGCTCACTAAATTCAAAATGCATTTCTGTCTAAGGAGATATACTGCAAAGGCATACGACTATAAAGATATGGTTGCTTAGGCCACCGTCTTTGTCCCTCTTTTTGGAATATTAATGATGTTAATCAATTTTTATAATGTCAGCAGGGTGCAGGCTAACACAAGCTGGCATTTACATAAGAGAATATAAATCTGAAATTATATGTAAATCTTGTAGAGGCCAGTGCAGTCCCCATGTCAATATGGAGTAATTACATAGGAACCCTTAGAAGCAGAAAATGATGCACTGTTGGCCAGGTCAAAGGTCAGTCTATTCAGAAATTCCTCAGTTAATAGACATTACTCAAGTGTTTTGTAGATTTAAGACCAGATGAACTGGAAACAACTTGGAATATACGGTACTTCAGTTTTTTTAATACAAAACAAAATTCAAAATGTTGTAGAGCTGACCTCTTCTCACTGAACTTGTAAATGCAAAAGCAGTCACACAGTTAATTCCTGCCTGGTTTTATGGCATAAAAATACTTTGGTGCACTTTTATTTTTAGCCAGACTTGAAGTTTCCAAATAAAATGAACATTAGAGGCAGTAAAACTCTTAAAATTTTAAAAAAAAAAGTTTTGATTAATAAAGTGCAATTTCGGCACAATTATTTAGAAGCATATTATGTTATCTCCCACAATACATACCTAAATTGATGTAATTAAAATGTGACAGAGTTCACATATTGAACCTGTGTTTTAACGCCACTCTGCGGTGAAACATGCTGTAAAGCATGTAAAAATGGTATTGCACAAAGTGTGCACAGAGGTAAATATTTTTATGAGACCAGGTTGGTTAATTCACCATGTGTATAAGCAAACTTACAAATATACTAACGGCTACAAAACATTCAATTCACTCTAAGGGGATTAAATAAAGAACACAGACCACTGAAACAGTAAGAAGTTAACACTCATTTCAAATTCGGTGTTTAGTAGAGTACAGTCCGTACTCTGGGCTATCAAATTCTATGACCGTTCTTGAATCCTACATGGATATTGTGTTCATTAGAAAGAAAAAGAACGCAATGCAAACTTCAGTATTGTCAGAATCAGAAAGAGCTTTATTGCCAAGTGTTTTGGCACATACAACAAATACATTTGTTTTGGTGTCACAGCTTCCAGTACACAGATACAACAACAACACAAACAAAACAAAAAACAATAATAAATTCAAATAAATAAATTGTATGTACAGGTGTGCTATGGACAAAATGGAAATATAATAAACATAATGATTAGAAATAATATATGAAGCATGTACTAAAATGTAAATGCATTATATAATCAAATAGACATTGGTTATTGCCCATATTTTTGTTGCACAGTGGGAGAACTATTAACTGTTCATGAGGTAGATTGCTTGGGGAAAGAAACTGTTCTTGTGTCGGACTGTCCTGGTATTTGGTGCTCTGTAACACCGACCAGATGGCAAAAGTTCAAACCGTCAAAGCTCGGAGGTGAGGGATCCCGAGTGATTTTCTTAGCCCTTTTCCTCATGCTGGATGTGTACAGTTCTTAAAGAGTATGCAGGGGTTTACCAATTTTTCTTTCAGCTGGCTCTTTAAACTCCTGTCTGTAAGCATCCATCCTGGATGAAGCAGATGAGTGTGGTGTCTTCTAGAATCTACAGGATTTTGACAGAGGGGTCTTTAGAGGTGCATTCATTGATGTAGAGGGAGAAGAGAAGCGGGGAGAGAACACAACCCTGAGGGGCGCCAGTGCTGGTCATACGGGTGCTAGATGTGATATTATCTGTCAGAAAGCTGGTGATCTACTGACAGACAGAGCTGGGGACAAGAGAGCTGGGTTAGTTTGGTCTGCAGGAGTGTTAGGATGATGATGTTGAAAGCAGAGCTGAAGTCCACAAACAGGATCCTCACGTAAATCCCTGGTCTATCCAGATGTTGCAGGATGTAATGCAGTTTTAACAGTCTTTACTCATGAAGTATATATTTTGTGTAGGGCTGGGCGATATATATCGGAAGGAACGCCAGCTTATACACAGAGCCGTAGATCATTGACAAGCTGCGCCATTGAATCCCCCGCGAAACTCAACGCGCAGCTTCAATGATCTACGGCTCTGTGTATAAGCTGGCGTTCCTTCTAAATACAGGTGACGGAGATTTAGCGCTAATCAAAGAACCGGCTTTACTGATGAGATGCGCGTAATATATCGTGCTGTATATATCGCCCAGCCCTAATCTATAGGAGAAATATGTTTCACAATGCACTGCACAGGGTGTTTAGAGCAATCACAGAAGACATTAATGTGTCCTGCACAGACCCAGACCTTCTCCAACAGTTTATCTGAATCCTCTGATCAAGCCCATGTCTTCTTTCTCTCTCTCTTCATCATTACACAGCTCAGTCTTTCTGGAGACATGACCAAACACGTCCTGAAACTGTATCTGCTATTAGACTTAAAATAGGAATATTATAAAATATTTAATATGGGGTATTAATAATAGAAAGTATTTAACACAATTATCTCCTTCAGTTTAGTTTTCTTCTTCTATTATTTAACTAAATCTGTGACTCTTATTGTCCTCTCACTGCATCTTAAACACTGTGTCTACAGAGAAGAGTTCAATCACTCATATGATAAAAGATGGATAACAATATGTTTTAATGATGAGAAAGAGCTTGTTTTATCAAAAGAAACACTTCATAATATCTCATATCAAAGCAAGGTGACACATTTGTGTGTTTCATGTTTTTAAAGTTCTGTCCCCACTTTTTGTCAACACAGTCAGACATGTATTAAAATGAATTAAAATCAGGCAATATCAGGGGCAGCTGTCTCTAAAGGACCCCTCTGAAGAGTACATCACTGTCAGACTCTGATAGTTTTACAGTATTTTAAATCCTAATGTTATTATTTCCTGTGTCACAATCATGATATATCAACACCATCTTCCAGTTTAATTATCTGAAATATTTACATAATTTTATTCTCCTGAAGCAGGTTCAATCAGCATCTAGCCTCAACAGAAATAAATGTCTACTACATGAACTCTGTGTGTTTTGTGAAAGAAATGGCACATTTCGTCAGATTGTGTTTCAGTGACTGAACAAAATACTTAAACATGACTCTTGAATAAGAGCTTTATATTCAATAACATACTCACTGTTTATGTGTTAAATACAGTAATGAACTGATCCTGTGTATCTGAGAGTTAAAATTCAGGTTTTCATCAACACCGTCAGATGTGTTCAGAGAGTTACTTCATGAGCATTTGAGCATTTCATTTGAGTAAATCTACCCTCATCATATAAACTCACACTACTGTAAAGATATTCACGGCAACCCGTCAAAATAAAAGTTCAGTTTAACTGGACATTACAGCAGAAAAATATTACTATTGTTCAATAGAATTAACATAATATGCTATAACAAACATGATTAAAACTTTATATTTAAGGAATAATTATCCAGTATTTCTTTAATGTTTTTACTGTAATATTAAAATAATAAAAATAATAATTAATTAAAAAACATCTTCTATGCCTTAAAAATGTAAAAACACAACACAGAAGTTCTGAGGGAAAAATACGAGGCTATTGTAAGAATAAATTAAACTAGTTTTTATGCTTTCAAATAAATAGACATGCTAACTCAAAACATAAGATTGGAAAAATAATCATAGGAACCTACTCTTTGGTTAAATCATTAAAATTTCATGATATCAATTAATTTAGACGTGCTTTTTTCAATTTTATTTAACCATTAAAAATTAGTCCAGAAATTTAAAAATAATAATAATAAACAAATCATCAATAAAATTTAAATAAAAATCACAGCTGACATGTGTTCAAAAATGATTAAGATCAATATATGCAAACTAAATTAACACAGAAATAACTGTTATTAAACTCTGTGTTTTGTGTGGCTGTGATGCTGAGAAAAAACTGCTCTGATCCAACAAAATATTAATATTATTAACAGCTTCAGTAACATTACTATTAAAATAATGCAACATTTGATATAAATGAAGGAGACTCACTTCAGTGTGTTGAGTCTACAGTGTTTATCCTTCAGAAGAGCAGAGATCTGATTCACTCTTGTGTCTCCGAGATCACGTCTACTCAGATCCAGCTCTCTCAGGAGTAACGGGTTTTTACCCACAATTCCTGTCACATACTGACAGCCTTCATCTGCAGCAGGAGCCAAAAACCTGCAGAAGACAAGATGAAGCAGGACTCAGTGAACTAAATATCAATCACAAAACAGAGATACACAGAGATGAGATGAATTATTGTTCTTTCAAGACTTCTTTCAACATTTAAACACAAATAAATCTATAAATATCTGAAAGCAATAGCAAATAACAGCTTTTACTGAAATCAAGCTGATTGAGGTTTAGTGTCAGTATGATACTAGTGTGATAAAGACACCGCTGCAGAATCAGATCAATGTCTACTTCTACATCCTCACATCTTTGACTCACTGTCACGTTACTGAGAGGAGAAGAAGAGAAGAGAGATACAGGATCACTGGACTAAACAGCATCAGTCACAGTTTTACTGTAAGATATTGAGCCCACAGTAATCAATGTTCATCTAATGATCTGAGATCAGTGATTTCTGATGTGTGATGATTCATGTACAGTCAAAATCATTTCTTGTGTTTATGTGTGAGGAAATCAAGCCCATGACTGAATGATCAGATTCACATTGTTCCTCTTAGTAGCATGAAAATAATCACTCTGCTCTGACTTTAAATCAAGACCTTGAGCCAAACACTCATGATTTGAACATATGAGTCATTTACACACTTCCTGTACTCTTCTAACAGAGATGGAAATCAGGGTAGAAAATGTAATTTATGTAGAAATCAATCTGATATTATAAGTGCACCTCAGAGATGCCATAAAAATACAGTTCTTTAACCATGTTGATGAGAAGGTGATGTATTATGGGTGTTGAAGGATATCATAGCAGCTCTTCTAGAGACTCATAATGTCTATTTGATCTGTATCTTGTCCCACAAGTGTTGACAGTTATCAATAATCACAGCATTTGATCGTTCAGCTTTGATATCGATCACTTCTGATGACACAGATTGAGCAGCTTATTACTAAAATAAGGTTTGTGAATATTTAGCCTGCTAATGATGTATTTAGTATTATTGGATCAGGTCTCACCTCAGCGTCTTCAGCTGACAGTTGTGATCCTGGAGTAAATCACTGAGCTCCTTCACTCCTGATTGTCCAGGATCATTTCCTGTGAGATCCAGCTCTATCAGG
>JAUCNO010001819.1:21463316-21486214 GCA_032353835.1 Enteromius viviparus
TTATGTTCACATACAGCTACATGACACACTGCATGAACAATAATTTTTGAAAAAGCATAATAGGGGCACTTTAATAGCCGAAACAGTAGTTAGACTGGTCATAGCGGCAATATTTCCATTAATGTGTTTACATGTCTGAATATTTTGATTAAAATCGGCCTCCTATGTTAATACAAGTATGCTTGCTGCGATTATGAGCATAATTGCATTATTATAATCAAAGTATTGCGTTTAAATGGTAAAGTTTAATCGCAATATTGCCAAAATCTCATACTAATCGCATTAAGAGGGTCTATGTAAATACACTCACTGCCATTGCCATAGACTAGGGGTTGTATAATGTGTCAATTTTATCAATTCTAAATTAATAGCAATGTTTTTAACATGTGTTGGTGCGATACTTTGTAGTGTGCAATTTAAAACAATTGCCTCTAGGAGTCGCCAACAAACACACACAAGAAACGTACAAGACGTACACCAGACATGGAGTTGACGTGAACCAATGCATACTCACGTTAATTGTTAGGAAATACAAACGTGAGCATGAAATCTTGCGTAAGCAGAGTTTTTGTGCGTACGCAGTGTTGATACATGAGGCCCCAGGTGTCTGTGTAGTATAAGTGTGTGAGTGTGTGTGTGTGTGTGTGTCTGTGGTACTCACTGTTCTGGACCATGTTCTCCATCTTCTTCCAGACTCTGAAGGCCAGGTTGCCCAAGTATTGTGGCACCTGAATCAAAGCTCCAGAAGGCATCTGTGGATCGTGTATCTGTGATGAAGTCTGGACTCTGGAAGAAGATTCAGGATCAGAACTGCAGTGGTCTTGGATCAGAAGAGAGCAGAGACAGCAGCAGATCACTCACCTTTCCATTGAGACTGAAAACTCCTGCAGAATAAACACACCATTGATCATCATCAACTCATCAATCAATCAATCAATCAATCAATCAATCAATCAATCAATCAATCAATCAATCAATCAATCAATCAATCATCTGAAAGCAGACCTTCAGAAAGCAGACATCACTGTCTTTCATCATCTCCTCAGTGTCTCTGATTGTGTGTGAAAGAGCTGAGATGTGTCTCTTGATCTCCTCCAGCTTCTCCTTCATCTTCCTCTTCTTCTGCTCCTCTTCCTCTCTCAGTGCAGTGATTGTAGCTTCTTCTTCATCTCTGAGAAACTGATGAAGCTTCTCAAACTGCTGTTTAATCTGACGCTCTGTGTGCTCAGCTTGAGACTGAAATCAAATCACATTCACTTCAATCATCTCCATCAACACACATCAACATCACATCATTCAGATCCAAGAGAAACTCAGACACCAGACATATAACAGATCCAGAAGCTGATCGATGCTCGTTATTTACACAAATAATAAACTGGAATCTGTTTTATTAAATAAAAACTAATGACTCTTGATTCTGTTTCTTCACCTTGATGTGTTGAACTGTTTTCTCAAACTCTTCTTTCATGTTTTCTCTCTTTCTAAGTTTCTCCTGTAAAGACTTCAGTGCTGTATTGAGCTCCTCCTAGAAATGAACAGAATAAAAACAGATAATGTTTGCTCTCATGCTAATTTTTTTCTTGCGTGTATGTGTGTGTTATGTGTGTCTTTTCTGATGCTTATATTCTGAGCCCATAGGTGGTGTTGACGGGGGAATCCCTGTTTTGTGCGTCATCAAGGATTCCGGATATAAAGGCCGCGAGGCGTCAATGGCGCTCTTTCTTTCTGTTTCTTCAGTTCCATTGTTGCGCCTCTTTTTTTGTTTGGTCTCGTTGCGGCCGTTTTGTTTAGCTAATTTTGTTGGCTCTATCTACAGATATTTATTTAAGTTATTTTTGTTCGTTTTGATTCTTGATTTCAGTTCAGAGGATAGAGGTAGAGGATTTATTTATTAGTTCACATTTTGATTAGTTAATAAGGATTGAGCGAGGGAAGCAGCTGATCGGAAGACTCACTTGTCCTTTATTTTATTTTTGTCAGTAGGCAGGTAAGAACCCTAATCTAAGAATAGGCGTAGAAAGAGGGTCTGTTTTTCTTAGCTCTCCCGCAAACTGAATTTTGTTTACGAACATTAACGTTTTCGAAGATTTTTCCTTTTATTTATTTATTTTTTTCCTGTTTCTATTAGTTTATGTATTATTCCTATTTTTATGCGCATGTGTGCATATCAGTTGATTTGAATTTCGTTTTGTAATAAATGGAGGTGTCTTAAAAAAGTATCAGTTGTTGTGACTCTTTTATGTTCGGCCTGTATCATTTAGTTGATTTTGTTTCTTACCTAGCTTAAGCAAGCCTTTAGATGGTTATGGGCCGTAACAGTGTGTGTATCTCACACTAAATAGATTTATAAATTAAAACCTAACACAAAGCAAAGGCAGTCTTTTTAAATATAAAACACACTTAAATCAAATGTTTAACAGCATGAAGTTGGTAAAAGGGTCTTGTAACACTTTCACATGACACTGTTTCAAACCCAGAAACCAGTATGAGGAGCAATTATGTTTCATCAGTATATTTCATTAAGTTTAATAAAATGACAGAGACCAATACCAACCTTATATGATGAAACCACTTCACTGATTGGTCTGAATTTGTGATTTTCATGTTGTTCTGAATCTCTGCACACTAAACACGCCGGCTGTTTGTCCTCCAGACAGAAGAGTTTGAGTTTCTCTCTGTGTAAACTGCAGATCTCCTCAGATCCTGATGAACTCCTCTCATTTCTCTCCTTCAGGAACGACTCACACAGGTTCTGTAACGCTAGATTATATGGAGGTTCTTCTCTTGAGGATCTTCTCCTGCAGACAGGACACTCCTGAGTTTTCTTGGTTCTCCAGAACTGTTGAAGACACTCTTTACAGAAACTGTGACTACATGATAAAAGAACAGGAGTCTTGAAGATATCACAGCACACGGGACAGTTATAGTCATATTCAGCTGATGAAGCCATTTTCTCTGTTTGAGCTGAAATCTAAACTTTACTTTCTCTTTCTGATCCACGCTTTCAAACAAGAATAACCAGGAGAATCACAAACATCTGCTCTGTTCAGAAACAAACCCAGAAATACTTCTCCAGTCTTTCTCTTCGTTGTTCACTGACGCCTGATTCTTGTTTGTGTTTGTCAAAGAAAAGAAAGTAAGAACGACAGAAAGAAGAAATAAGAAGTCAGTCTCTTCCTGGTAAGTGTTGTAAGAGGGAGGAGTTTATGATTACCTTTGACCCTTTAACTTTCAACTCTAAAAGGAGCCATCCATGTACTATACTCAGTATTAGAGACAAAAAATATTATATTTCTTCTTAAATTATTGAATTATTAAATTTCTTAATTAGTCATGACCACAAAAAATGGTCAAAATGACTACTTTTTTTTCTTAGTAATTTCCTTTATTCTTACTATTATTTATGTGAGTTTTTATTTGATGTGTAGCAGCTTGTGTTGTAATGATTGGAGTTGATCTATTGATCTGAATATGCTGTTTGTCTCTGTTGTTGAGATTCAGACACTTTTGTGTGTGCCTAAAATATATATACATTATGCAATTGTTAGAACATTCAAGAACTCATTTTAATTAGTGGACTCTGTAGAATCACCGGCTGTTATAATCAACAAGGTATAAATCAAACACTTTTAGGTTTATGTTAGAGTTTGGTGATTCAGGTCAAATGATCATTTTATAAAAACATAAACAATGTTACATTCATAACTCAGATATAACAGCCAAACCAAATCTAACTAATGGAAGTGTCAAGAACCAGTATTAAGGTGTCATAATCACAAAATTATCTCATTAACTTTAACTCTGCTTCAGGGTTACTCTTATTTTTATTAAAAAACAGATCTGTCTATTTCAGCAGTTAATACTTTATAACTGTAACATATAATGAGTCATAATATAGCGTGCTGCGGGGAAGAGCTCCAGGATCGAAAATGACCCAAACCTCAAAAACAATACATTTTAAGAAGAGATCAGTTCACAACCAATAAAATGTGTCCTATAATAGTATGGATTCAGTCAAGATGTGCTGCTTCTGCCACGTTTTCATTTTCATGTGAACTACAATGTTTGGTGTAGTTTATTGTTCTTCTACAGTATACACACACACACACACACGCACACACACATGTTGGGTTTACATGTTTTATGGGAACATTCCATAGGTGTAATGGTGTTTCTACTGTACAAACTGTATGTGGTATTGTCCTACACTGACCCTACACCTAAACCTACCCCTTACAGGAAAATGTGCGCATTTTTAGATAAAGAAAAACAACAACATGTGTATAATCACACATGGGAAAAAGTATACACATTTAGTTATTTCCAAGCTATACATAATTTATAGACAGATAGACGTAGTAGTGTTAGTGTGGTATTCCTAACACAGCCTCTGTGTGTGTGCATTTATGCATGTTTAAGGGAAATGGAAGACAATCTTTTTGTCTGAACTTTCACATAGTGCTGTGGCCTGTCAATACAGGGGCAGCTGGCGTGTGTGATGAAAAATTCAGTGTGGGTCATCTGGGAGACAGGAACTCGCGCACACACACCTGGCAGGCAGCAGTGGGTCGTGGGTTCTGTGTCTGTGTGTGAAAGAGCTTTGAAAATTTAATGAGGAGCATCAATTAATGACCTGCTATCTGTGACCCCATTTCCTTTCCTTCTTTTCCATTGCATTTTTGGGATTTTCACTTTTCGCTGGATTCCCAGGAGTCCTTCACTCTGACTGTGTGTTTTGTACCTAGATTTGTTGAGTTCTTTAAACATGTGACTACATCCAGTGGCGTCACTAGGTTTGCTGGGCCACCTGTACTCAGTTCCACTTTTTTATTTCCCCTACTGACGACATCAAATACACGTTTAACTGACAAACCTTACCTGATGTGTACTTCACAAAACTTCATCAAAACCTGTGCTAAGCAGGAAACTGCTCCTTCTACGTAGTTGTAGAGTAGAGCTCTACGTAGTTGTACAGATGAACAGGTCAGTGTCTGGCTGATTGTCAGAGCTTGAAAATCTTCACAGCGAATCAAGAGACGTTTTGCCTCTAGATGCACCAATAAGCTTCTAGATTGGGTGTAATCACTGTGACCTCAAAGAAAAGGCACTCTGGGGGTCTGTGCACAACTGGCACACAATTAAACGTTTGTATCTGTGAGCCTTTTGAAAAACAGGAGAAAAGCGTCTTTTGTTTTTTCTCATGATAAAAACGGGCGTGTTTTCTCAGGTGTGTGTATGCGGCTGAGCCGGACAACCTGGGAAGGGGAAGGTGGGACATCCTGTCTGTGGGGTCCTTTGGAATCCTGGGATTCATAGTCCAATCGCAATAATGGGCCTCTTACTTTCGTTTCCTGTTCCCTGCGTCTCTGTTCCTGTCGCAGGAGCTCCTGGGCCTCCAGGAGGACACGTGCATTGTAACCACCACCCACCGAGGAGCCGCTGGATCCTGGGGGAGCGGAGAGGCCATTCCTGCATCCAGAACGAGGAACGGTGCGCGGAACAGAACGAGGTCCCTGGTAGCTGGAGTAACGGCCGCTGTCTTTAGCTGCCTGGAAACAGTCTCCGGGTGGACATGTCCTCTCCCACTCGCTTTCTGAAGCCGGGGTGGTTGTCTTGCGAGGGTGGCTACACACAGGGACAAACGAGTAGTGTGAGATGCTGTGTGCACATGCTCTAAAGACATTAATAGTTTTTTCCTACTGAAACAGGAAGTAGGGTCAGGACATAACATGGAATTTTCTTTTAGTCTACATCACAGTCTATCAAAACCACATTTGACAGCTTTCAAACCTAATAAAATCCAGCCAATTTCTTTATAAACACATGAAGTAGATTTTCATTGGAAGATTTTTTATACTAATATTTAAATACTATTCAAAGGTAGTTAAAAAGTCTCTTATGCTCACTACGACGTATTTGATCAAAATACAGTAAAAATGTATTTCTATTTATACAAATCATTTATACGTATATTGTAAAATATTAATACAATTTAAAATAAGTTTTCTATTTTAATACACTTTCAAATGCAAGTTATTCCTGTAATGGCATTGAATTTTGTCTTTTTAATTTGCATTGAATTGTTAATATTTGCATTGAATTGTTTTAGAACTGTTTTGGTCATTTGTGATGTTCTTTTATGGTAAATCTATGTAGTTCTATTCATTTTTATTTCAGTTTTAGTATTTTTGAGTACTTTAAGTTAAACAAAAATATTTTTTTCCTTTTAGTTCATGTTCATTTTAAGGTTTTAGTTCTAAAACTAAGCTCTTTGTTCACATGACCCCTTAGAAATAATTCTAATATGCTGATTTGATTCTTAAGAAATATTTCTTATTACTGTGTTAACAGCTGTGCTGCTTTTTAAATTCATACAATTTCTTTATTTTTAGCATTCTTTCATGAAAACAACTGAATTTGTTTAAAAAAATTGTATATTTTCCTTTCAGCCAATAACTTTTTTTTTAATTTAAGACATTTCTTAATCTTACTAACCTCAAAACCTTTGAACAGCAGTGCTGACAAACTACAATTATTTTAATTTTATGAGATTGTTTTAAAGTGCTTTACTCGATAAATAACAGCACTATTAATTTACATTTCTCAAACACACGTACCGCGGCAGAGAGCTATACTGTCTCTGAGCATGAGTGAAAGCATCTCTGGCTTCCCGTCTCTGTAACTGCACCTCCACAGACACTGAATGACGGCCAGATGATGTCTGCGAGCTGCAGGTGGACTGTAACACAAACAGGAGTTATTAACATGTCAAACTAAAACAAACAGGTAAATGTTAAGTAGAGAAAAACATGGAAGAGACAGAGTTCTGGAAAGATCATTACGAACGTACAGACACACTTAAGCTAAGAACTTACCAGGGTTCAGAGGTGTTTTTGTGTAGAGGTCTGTGACATTTGTGCAGAAATGTGCGTTTGAATGTGACATTATTACCAGTCCTATGACCTTCGGCGCATTACTGCTGTTAATGAAACCATTAGAGTAGATTATAACCCATAAAATATTCATGGAGTTAGTTATTACTCTTCATAACAAAATTACAGCTACATTAAGGTCCTCAATAATTATTATAAAAATTATTGCCCGTTATTCAAATAACCACATCGTTAAGACGAGCAATTATTTCAGGAACTAAATATTTCTATATTCTGTTCGACAAAAACCAATGCACGATCTGTTTTTGGGTTTAGAATTTAAATTTACTTAACTAAATTTGATTCCAATGTAATTATTTTTAACTATTATTAATAAAAGAAATATCTAAATGTACAAATATTAAAAAATACTCATATAACCGTGGTTCTAGTTTTATTCCTCTAAGATCCAGCGATTTAGAGTGCATTCATGGTTCATGTTCATCAGTTTATATGATCCTTGGAAATCAAAGCCATGACCTTGCCGTTGCTAGTGACATGCTCCACCAGCTGAGCTATAGAAGCTCATCTAACATACATTATGGACACAAAGGTGAGGCTGGAATGAGGACACACAGCAGACGTTAGATGAATGTTAGATGAATGTTAGCTGGATGTTAGGTGAATGCTACAAACCATAAGTGAATATTAGTTAATTTTTAATGGTGAGGGGAATTTGCAGTGATAACATAATGAAGCACTTCTCTAATGTAATTCATTAAGAAATTGCACACACACATTTGCACTTGGTCGGCACAGAACATAAGGGTGTAATTATAAACAATAAAAACCTCATTTAACACCGCCTCTCTTTCTCTCGCACACACACTGACGGCTTTGTTCCGTACTCGGAACAATGTAACTGCGGTAAATTGCTCATGACCCATAAGAATCCATTTCTTTTATGGCAACATTTACATTGAGTTCCCTGCTCTCGTCACGCTCAGGCAAACAGATGAATGCCGTCCCAGGCATGCTCAATCAAGAGCCGATCCACACGGAGAATTCCATTAAGTCTAATGAAGGAGAACAGCATGCTGGGATTGATTGACACAGCTTGCCAGCCATGTTGCTGTGGAGACAGAGGTGTTGAAGGATGAAGGATGTGTGGAGCCGGGTCATTTAGCCCAGTTCATTAACACGCATGCACACTTCACTGCCTAAAACAACATCAGTGTCACAGGAACGTACCATTTGTTTGCTAAACAGATTATGGCATTAAAGTTCTGATACGAGTTCAGTAACGCTATGAGATTTATAACAGCCGCTGATGTTAACGCTGACACACAAACACTCATAAAAAAATGGTTAGTGATCAGAAAAAAGCAGATTTTTTCCCCCATGTACTGTATTCTCACCTCATCTCTCTGAGAGAAAAATATCCATGAAGAAATGACAACTGGATTGGATTCAGAAACAAAACTCACTCATTAAAGCAAACCACCCATTTTTATTCTGTTGCCTTTTGTTTTACAAAAAAAGGTTTTTAGGCAGAGTAAAAAAAAAAAAAAAAGTTTATCATGGGGGTTTTGGACGAAAAAGTTGGAAGGAAAAAGACATTTAATACAGTTACTGTACATAATCGCTACCATTACAAAACGAACCAACAAAAATAATTCCATACATTAAAGCTGAGTGGATGAAAAATTTAAAAAGAGACATTTACATTAAGGAAAATACACAACACCGTGTGTAACAGTTCATTGAAACTCTCTTCCTGGAAAGATGATTACAAATGAGTATTTAAAAAACAACCCACACAGAATCCTGAAATGATCTTTAAGTGCAACTCATGAGGGATAGTTCACCAAAAATGAATATTCCGTCGTTGTTTACTTTCTTCTGAGGAACAAGAAAAAGAAGGTATTTTAGGAATGCTTGTGCTAGGATAGGGAAGCTTAAAAGGGTCCATAACAAATCATTTTATGCACCACAGAAGAAAAGTCATGCATGTTTTGAACAACATGAGTAAATAATGACCGAAATTGTAATTTTTGGGTGAGTTATCCCTTTATTACGACTTTCTTCTTCATTTTACATCCAAAAATATTTAAAATTTACCTAAATCCACATAATCATATTGAGTTTACATTCAATTCAGATTCAAATGATCTGGATTTGAATTTGATATCTTAAATACTAACAATTTCAGTCTAAATACATTGATTTTTAAACTCTCTCTCTCTCTCTCTCTCTTACACACACACACTTTCATCTTTCACACATACATTCAGCCAATCGCAGTTCTTGCCTGAGTTCATGATCTGCTGAAGTCATGGCAGCGGTGATATGGTTGAACAGATGAATGGATGGGTGAACAGTCCAGATGGATGAACACATGGTGATGTTAGCATTGTTAGCGGACAATGTCAGTGTCAGTGGTGACATGCTCCTGCATGCAGTGGTCTCAGGTTAGCGGTTAGCATTAGCTCAGGCCTGGAGGTCATATACGTAACCGCCCCCAGTCTATGGACTTAGTCTTATCCTTCCTGGGACCATGGGGCGTACATCCAGTGTTCATGGGTGCACATACAGAGCTCACACACTCACCCAAGGCTGCTCCAAGCTGTAGGCCTGGTGGCGATCATCTGGCTCCGCCTCTACCTGCTGGACTTGCTGAAACTCCTGGCGCAAGCGCTGGATTCGGTCGTGGTTGCTGGGCGTCAGCCTGTTAGGAGCAGGAGGAAAAGGCACATGATGACACATTAGAGCATTACATCATAATCCCTTTGATCCTATACTCTCCGGAATGACAGGTGTTGGAAGTGCGACCCTGTGTAAAAGGTCACCTAGTTACGCTCCGCTACCTTTATGAGAACAAAGGTCAAGGTGTCACACACGGTGCACAGATGGTCCAGATACCTAAACGGGCAACAAACACGGCCTTTCCTATGCTCCACAAGATCAGATGAGAAAAGCCTGCAGCAGAATTCACCAGACGCGGACAAGCGGCAGTTTATGTTACAGTATAGACGTGCATGTGTGTGTGTGTGTGTGTGAGAGAGAAAGAGCCAGACAGATTTCCTCTTATTAAAATTCCATAATCACATGTTGAGTGTTTACGATATAGAAGACAGCAACTGGGGCTTTTTACACATGAGCAGATGTCCAGTTTAAAAACACACAGATCCAGTATAAACTTTACCACAGGAGATGACTAGAGATAATTAAAGAACAGTGACTATTTAGAAAACATGCATGTGTTCTAATATGAATATTCATATGAATAATATGAATATTTATACATAGATGGATGGATGGATAGATAGAAACTGTGTAGAACAATTACTAGCAATTTCACACACAATTACAAAGAAACCGTACATAATCAAGAAAGAGTTTTTTGTTTTATTTACATCTATTTTAGTAATATTATTATGAAAAGTATATTTATTGTTTGTATATTATGTTGTTATAGACACATAGATGAATGCCTAAGTATATACAGCATATATCTACTTAATGACTATATATATATATATATATGTATATCTATGTGTGTGTATCTATCTATATCTATATCTATATCTATATCTATATATATATAAGTGTGTGTGTGTTCTATCTATCTATCCATCAATTCATCCATCTTTCTTTGAGATATTTGGTATAAGTTACTTATTTAAGTAAAGGATTCATTTAAGTGATTCAAATCAGATGCGTGTGCCTTTCTGTGAAAATCCTTTCACAAACTGGCTTTTTGAGTCATTTGTTAGTGAATCAAGACTAGTCACGATATACGGTTGTTTCTGAGTGCAGCAACGCTTAACGTTATTTTGCAGCACCCAGGTCTCTGTATCCCATCACATTTCAGATTGCAAACTCACAACAGAAATATAATTTCTCACATTTCTCTGTGGCGGTGCAGATTCAGCAACGGCTCAGCGGCGCCACTGACATACACACATATAGGTCAAACATCATAGGTTCCAAAACCACAACTAAACTCTTTCTCTTGCGATTGAAACACTTAGACCTGATCTAAAACATACACCAATCAATACAAAGTCATCAAAAACACACAAATACATCAACACCATGGAGCCATTTAATCCAATAAGAGAATCAATGAAGAACTGCTGTAATGTTTCCGGAAAGGCTAAAAGAATAACCTTGCAACATCTAAATGCATTACAATGCCCAGATGAACAAAGAAAGCCAGCGTGTGTGTGTGTATATATGCTGACACCGCAGTAACAGTACCTGTGCAAAATTACGTTTCCATTGTCAGCTGCATTGACTTAAACACATTTGTTCTGTTCTGACATATTTATTTCTTTTTACCAGGGCGCACATACATATAAGCATAAACCAGACAGGATGTCCCTCTGACCCCATCATGAGATTACTTATTTCACTGCCAACAGCTGGAGCCATTTAAAACAGTGGCATAACTCTTAGATCAGACTGAGAGACTCACCGGAATTACACACACATTCACTCGTGACACATAGAGAAGCTTATGTAGCATTCATGCTAGCTAGATGTGGTCTATTTCTAAACTTGAGGGCAAACGGCTTTCACAGTAGACCTATTGCATGTTATGAATGACTACAGTATATATTTTGTGTGTACTTATGATGAAATGCTTTGAAGTAATTCAAAATGTATAATAATAGGCCTACAGCCAGAAATCATGTAAATACAACAAACAAATTTACTTTAGGCGACAGCTTTTATTATAAAGAAGCATGTTCTCTTTTAGAGGAGCTTTAATGATATGAGTTCTATTAAAGGCATTTTAGCTACTGAGGTAAAGGTGAGAACTAAAGCAGAACTAACAAAACAGACCCAGTTAAAGTGATATTCCCCCCGAAACCTGTTGTTACTAATCAGATATTGAAAAAAAAGATATTGTGAAGAACCACTGGGAACCAAAATTGGATCCACTGTCCAGACAAAAACAGACATTTCTCAAAATATCTTCTTTTTTTGTAAGTCATAAAGGTTTGGAATAACATGAGGGTGAGCAAATCATAGAATTTTTGATATTGGACTGAGTATCTCTTTAAAGAGCATCACTGTCAACAGTGTTCCACATTCTCCTGGCATTTTTATCTAACAGCTGTGAGCTCAAAGCACCAGAATCAGGTCAAAATAATCAATACACACCAAGCATAGATGAAAATGACAACATAGTAATAACTTGTCTCTTTTATTACTTTAAATGAACAGAAAAGAGAGTCGGAATTGATGAGGGATGAAACCAGATCTGTTTAAAAGGACTTTTTACAGGTAAACAAACATGCTTATGAAAAACACACACAGTTTAAGTGGGCACTTATTGTTAATTTAGCCCATTATTTTTTCTCCAGCTCTTTCGTGGTCAAGAAAGTGCGTCACAATCAAGTGCACTTCACTGTAAATTCATCATTGATATGATTAAGGGGCCAACCAAGTGTAACACACCATCTGACATTCATCTTCTCGCAGCCTCGTTTGACATTCATCCTCTCACAGCCTCATCTAGAATTATTCCTCTAACAGACATTCTGCCTCACAACCTCATCTGAGATTCATCCCATCAAGGTCCCTTCTAGAATTTGTCCTCTCACAGCCTCATCTGCCATTCATCCCCTCACGATCTCATCTAGAGTTTTTCCTCTCACAGTCTTGTGTAGAATTCATCCTCTCACAGTCTCATCTTCATTATTCCTCTAACAACCTCATCAGACATTTTTCCTCTCACAGCCTCATCTGACATTCACCCTTTCACAGCCTAATCTAGAATTACTCTTCTCATAGCCTTATCTAGAATTCTAACTCTTCTTATTTGACATTCATCCTCTCACAGCCTCATCCCACAATTAGGCTAATTGATAGTCTTATCTAGAATTCCTCCTCTCACCGTCTCATGTAGCATTCATGCTCTCACAGCCTCACCTAGCTTTCATCCTGACAGCCTCATCAGACATTCATTCTCCCAGAGCCTCGTCTAGTATTCACCCTCTCACAGCCTCATTTACCATTTACTCTCCCACAGCCTCTTCTAGCCTTCACCCGCTCACAGTCTCACACTGCATTCATCCTTTCACGGCCTCATCAAGCATTCGCACGGTGCATAGAGGGAGAAGTCTGATTATAATGACTGTTATGATCTGCAGGACTCATTACAGAAATGGCTCATCTAGAGGATACAAAGTATCTCTATACAGTCAAGCAGCAAAGCTTTTAAAACCACTGATACACAAAAAGATGGATATGAGCAGATAAAACCTTTCTCTCTGACAGATCTCTTCATAAAAGGAATGAATGCTCCGCCCGAGCATATAATGCAGCATCTAATATCAATATGTAAACAGCTTCTAGCTTGTGAAAGGAGATTTGGAGACATATGGTCTCATCATAGCTCATAATTTGTTCTGAGAGCAGTGCGCATGTGATGTCAGGAATTGTGATCATGTCGGTTTTAATGTACTTTAAAAGACCTCCAGTCGCCATTAGAGCATATAAGAATCACTATCGCCGAGGTAACCATGCCTTCCTGCTGAAATGGATAGACCACATTATTTTGGGCCTTTTATATTGCTCGCTATAAGTGCACAAATGGAAGGGGTGTCACAAATGCTGCTGTGCACCTTGCGAGGAAGATAAACATAAAAGCATAAAAACAAACAATATATCAATAATCATATCAGTAATTATCAAAATCATAATGTTTTTTTTTGTTTAAATAACTGGCATCAGTCCAATTAGTCTAAGTATTTTTTCATTCCCCAATTTTAAACAGTAGACTTTTTCTATACCATATATTTTACTAGTAAAAACTAGTAATTTTTCAGTTGGCAATACTCATAGTCACTTTAAAATGTCAATACAGGCAACATCAGAATATTATAAAAATATAATATTTAATATTTGTTTATTTTAATATAAACAAATCTAAATAATTCAGCAAAAATGACTTATTTATACAACTACCCTGATATAAAAGTTTCTTCTTACACAAACATATATTAGTCATACTGTCCACCTCTAAACTCCCGTAAATCTTCTTTGCAATTTACAGCATATGGCTCTCTCTCAATTTCTGTGTAAAACAAACAATATGTGCAGACATTACTGCATTGGAATATTGCCACTGATACACACTTAAACACAAACAGATAGATATCTCACTGAAAGCTGTGCATGTGTGTATTTGCACTCACTGGAAATTGAGAACAGGAATAAAGTCCTGCCAGCTAACTGTTCTGCTGAGTGAGGTGACAAGAAGAACAAAATATAGATAAAACAGGCGCCAAGACTGTGGCAAACAATTTTGCAGCCCAGCTTTCACACAAACACACACACACACACATTAATAAATGCCTATATACTTTTTTTAGAGACGCTGTTTGAATATTTATAATGTTCAAGCAGCTTTACATTATTGATGTATCTTCTAATCCAATAAATGAAGCCATAAGCACAAGGGATGTCTTTAGAAAACATTACAATACACACGTCAGTAGGGATGGGTATTGGTAAGGTTTTAATGGTATTACTACTATTATCAATATTATCGCTTATCGATCCGGTACTTTAACAGTACTCTTATCAGTACTTTTTGTTGGATTTGTAATTTTAAAAAATTATAAATAAAAATAACTAATTGAGAACAGAACTAACAACACTTCATTTTTTAAAATGTAAAATAATTATCTGTAGCCTAACAAACACCAATGTTTGAGCAAATATTACACAAACAAAACACATGATTGCAAAACAAATAAACACAATTTTCCTGTAAAAGAGTGGTTACAGTCGGGCCATGCAGGTAGGCTGCAAGAGCACAGTTTTTAACTGCAGCTTTAACCAAAAAAGTTTCAAAATGCAGCTAAACAATCAGCTTTGGCTAATATTGGTTTTATTAGAACACATTCACATAAATACATTAACTGTGTTTGGGATTAAAAGCAAAATAAAGTTTGGCACCTCTTGCAATGTACACTAAATAAAGTGAATATTTCATTGCTACAAATTCATTTTTAGGTGACAAGTAGATACTTGTCTAGCGCCCGAACATTAGTAACCAATTGTGTTTTTTTTCTTCTTTTTTGGGCTCAAGTTTCATCTTTAAGTCAAGTAAAGTCTGAGTGCTGGTTTATACATTGAGTCGTGGTCCAGAGCTTTGGTTACAGACCAGGGCGACCTGGGTTCGCTTCCCGTGTCCATCTTTTTTTTTTTTTTTTTTTGCCTAAATAACAAGTAAAATAATTATTTTCTTGGAATAGGTAAGGCCACTGTATGCACTGTATGTATTTAAAAAAAAAAAAAAAAAAAAAAACATGACATGACATGCTCAAACTTTGAATTGAATTATATTTTTGAATGTAATTTTTTTAGCTGCTGCCACGTTCTTTTAATACCTGCTGGATTGCACCTACATGATGTTTTAATTTTTACCTTTGATATTACTGCAAAAAATAAAATTAGCTAATAATAATATTAATAAACAGGGACATGTAGGCTACTGTAACTAGATTGTAAAAAAAGTCAATAAACGTCAAACATTACATTATATATTTTTTATTATACTTAAATATGTGCTCATATTTTCTGTAACTTTGCATGAGCACATCAAGTTCAGCTGGAGAAAAAAATGCCAACCTCTTTTTTCAGATGTCGCCATGGTGACTCGTCATATTTGCGCTCCACTGATAATGGCTTTTTAGACACGCTTAACTCTGAGTTAGTCTACTTTAATTGATTAACCTTACTCAGATCAGCTGTTCTGAAACCCAAAACCCTGAGTTTCTAATATCTGGCTTTGGCAACTCAGAGTTCAAGTTTAAACTCCGAGTTGTTTAAACCTCCTTTCTGAAATAGGCCCAAGATGTTAATTGATGGATGGATGAGTGGTGTGGATTACTTATTTATTGTGATTATTATTATTATTGAATTATTCTTTTAAGATATGACCGTAATTGTTCATGTCCGTAATTAAACAACACATAAACACACACATATATATTTATTTAGAAAAATGTATTCAGAAGTAATTGAATAGTGTTTTGAGAATATTGCGTGTTTATTTAGTGTCTGTATGTTGTGTGCATCAGCCGGCTCCTGTGCGCGTCTGAAGTGGCTCGTGTCCTGGCCGCTGGCTGTTCTGCTGTATTGCACAGTGCCTAACTGTGTTTTGCCACGGTGGCATCGCTGGTTCATGATCACCTTCATTGCTTCAACCTTTTGGATTGCTATTTTTTCCTACCTCATGGTGTGGATGGTAAGGAAAGATCAGCTATAGACATTTGTATTGAATATACAATATTTTTTTACCAAATATACCATATCTGTACTCTCTTCTCATTCCATTGGTCGGTCAATTATGCTGAGTTTTGTCATCATGGCATGTTTTGCAGGTCACCATCATCAGCTACACACTAGATATTCCTGATTACATTATGGGAATCACTTTCCTGGCTGCTGGCACTAGTGTACCCGACTGCATGGCGAGCCTTATCGTCGCCCGCCAAGGTGTGTAACAATAAATACGTTTGTTTGCATGCTCTTATAAATTAAAAAGTCTGGCAAAACATTTAAAGTAGTTAAAATCTTGGGCCTGGTTTCTGGGACTAAGCTTAGACTAATTGTCTGTGAAAGCAGGGGATAAAGCTGGACGATTATGTTTATAGGTTTTACTTTTTTTAATTGTTCAAAGTACTTTAAAAAGGTAGAATTTTGAAAGGTTTCAAGCCAGATAATTAATACCCTGATAGCATGCATACATCACAGAGACATCTATTAAACAGACATCATGTAGACGTACGTGTGCAATCTGGGTAGATTGTTAGCACGTTTAAGCAGATTTACAGCATGTTTTCAAATTTTCTAGCCTGTTTGAACACATTGCTAACATGTTTTTGAACTAGCATTTTAGCATGTTGCTAGCATGTTCTGAAGTCACTAGCTTGTTTTAGCATCACTGTTGAAAAAAAAACAGCATGCTGGTTAGGTATATTTTGAAGCTGTGATGCTGATTTGAGCTGCTATAAGTGGACCAGCTTAGGACCAGCACATGACCAGCTTAAACCAGCGAAGGACTAGCATAAACCAGCATCCCAGCTTCAAAACATACTTTACCAGCATTATATTTGTTAAAAGCATTAGGTACTAGTTGTATTTTGTGTCTCAGGAATGGGGGACATGGCAGTGTCAAACTCCATTGGCAGCAATATCTTTGACATCCTGCTGGGTCTGGGCTTCCCCTGGGCTCTGAGGACACTTGTAGTAGATCATGGATCAGCAGTGAGTGTTTGACTTATTTTACTGTTTGTCCAGCGCAGATGCAGTGTTCTCGCTGATGCTTTCCTCTGACTGTTCTCTGTCTTTTGTCAGATATTCATCAATAATAAAGGCCTGGTCTATTCTGTCATCCTGCTGCTCGCATCTGTCTTCCTCACAGTGAGCAATGATAATCACTACATACAAGAACATGCACCATATTTGGTCTGTTTTGGGGTTCAATAATTGTTAAGACCTTGCACAGCTCACAGGCTTATTTAGCAATTCAGTTTAAAAGTATAAAAATATTCCATAATAGATGCATAATTCATAGAAATCTACACTGAGATCGTCTCGCATGGACAGCTCTACAGCTAAGCTTTCCAAATGTGACCCTGAACCACAAAACCAGTCATACGTGTCAATGTTTCAAAACTGATATTTATACATCTGAAAGCTGAATAAATAAAGTGTTTCATTGATCTACGGTTGGTGAGGACAGGACAATATTTAGTCATCATGATACAACTATTTGCAAATCTGGAATCTGCCGGTGCAAAACAAATTACTTCTTATCTTTACTTAATATCCGGATGATTTTGACACGTATAACGTATTTTTGACTATTGCTACAAATATACCCAAGCCACTTAAGACTGGTTTTGTGCTCCAGGGTCAAAAATGGCGGATGATAAGAGAACTGCAGATGATTTAATGAAAAGCTAATAATTAATTCAACTGAATAAAAAAAAAAAATTAATAAAAAATTTAGGTTGCACATTTTCCAAAATTTCTCAGGACACGTTTACTGAATGTATAAATAAGGTGCTGTGCATAAATGTTGCTAATGGGGAAAAAACACAGATGTTTTAACTTGAATGTCATCCTTTAAATTTTAATACAAAAGTGTTGACAGTGTAGATTAGAAAATATATTGTAATGTATACTCATATAAAAATTACCAGTAAAAAATATATACAAATATTGAATGTGAATTTGCTGTTTTAAATATCATATTAATTGATATGTTTATTATATGAATTAAATATATAAATCATTATTACAGTGTAATAATACATTTATAAACAGTAGATCTAAATAAAATAGTAACATGATAACAATCAGATTTTTCACATTCACCATTACAAATTTGTAAGGCATGTTTGATCACACTTTATATTAGGTGGCCTTACCTACTACTGTATGTACTTACATCAAAAAATAAGTACAATGTACTGTATGTATGTATAAATTGTATTGCAAAACACTTTTGCTGTTATTGAGGTTGGATACAGACAAATGAGTGTCAAGATGCAATCACACCCTGACTACACAAATACACAGTGCTATTAGAGTCCATGTTGACTGTGTGTGTGTTTTGTAGGTGCTGGGTGTGCATCTGAACGGCTGGAAGCTGGATCGGAGACTAGGTCTTTGTCTCATGCTTCTTTACTCCATCTTTCTACTCTGCTCCATCCTCTTCGGTCAGCTCTAGAGCCCTCTTAAGACACTCTTAAGTGCGTTCTTGTTTTGGTTTCATTATTACAGTGCTTTTACTGTAGATCAGGTACTAAATCTTGTCTGATTTGATGCCTGCGTACAGTGTAGCAGCAAGAGGAAATTTAGTGCTCCACAGAAGCAGCCCGAGAATGGTTTTCAAGAACGGCTAAGGTTTTTTGAATGACTAATTAAGCACTGCTTCTTTCTGGAAGGTTTACTGTATAGTATGATGGTTTCTGTCTTCTGTCAACCCAGAATGATGACGACTTACAAGAACACTGAAGAATTACAGTCAGACACTGTTTAGCTGCTTATGACTTCAGTAATTCGTGGCATGTTTTACCCTTGTGAAAAATAAGTATATTTTAGTACACTTAATATGGAAGTAACATACTTTCATATACTTAAGTGCGAAATGAATGTAATGTTTTTGGACACTTAATTGAATGTTATTTGCAATTAACAAAACTGTTGTCGTTTAAATTCATTTTAAATGCAATTAGCTGAGAGTGTTTAATTAGTTGTGAGAGAACTTTAGAGTGTTTTTTGACCTGCTTAAGTATTGCTTAAGCACATATTTATATGTAATTTCAGAGTTATGTCTATTGTCTTTAAAAATATGTTTGAAGTGTGAAGTATTTAAATGCATTTATAATTACACATTTATAATAATAAATTTCCAATTAAGTACTTAAGTACTGGAAAAAATATATATTAACTGTAAATGCAATGTTCAATAACATTGTTAAAATGATAATCAAGTACATACATGTGCTTTAATATGTTAGTTAACACATCAAAATAAGGGTACTTTGTTAAAACACAAAAAATGTCAAAGTAAATTTTACACGATTACAAAGTCACTTTTTAAAAGTGTACTTAAGTTTGTTCAGAAACAGTCATGAAAGTGTCTCTCTTAAAGTAACTTAAGTTGCCAAAGTTAATATTATCTGCAAGCAGTTTAAAAAAATATATGCTTTTAATATTTGAAGAACACTACAAAAGCACACTGAAAACAATTTCTTCTTTACAACTTTTTTTCACAAGGGTAGTCCCGTGGCTGTGTTCTGATTGGCTAAGCAGCATTGCAAGAGCACTGGGACATTTTACAGTTTATTGTACCCAGTCTGCGTTCACAATGTTCCTGCCTATATATGCAGACTCTCTCCCTATTAAGGAATGAAAAACCTGTAGTGGAGCTGGATCTGAGTGATTACAAAATGTTTTAAGCATAAGAGGAAACCTCTGTCACATGTAAAAGAATAGTTCACACAGAAATGAAAATTTGCTGCAAATGTACTCTTCCTCAGGCCGTCCAAGATGGGTTTGTTTCTTTATCGGATTTGTAGCATTCCCTCACTTGTTCACTAATGGATGCTCTGCAGTGAACGAGTGCCATCAGTATGTCCAAACAGCTGAAAAAACACAATAATCCACAGCACTCGTCTATCAGTTAACATCTTGTGAAGCCAAAAGCTGTATGTTTGTAAGAAATAAATCCATCAAGATGTCTCTTCCAGCTAAAACATTGCTTCCTACAGAAAGCACTAGTATATTGTATTGTTCTGACAAAAATACAACAAAAGACCAAAAAGGAACATATTCCTTAAACTACTGCACACACAACAACACAAATAGCCTTAAATTGATTCTTTAATTATTGCATGTTTTGATAAAAATCTAATCACTAATTTGTGAGTTATCCAAAAATCTAAATTCTGTCATTATTTACTTCTGTATGACTTACTTTTTCTGGTGCGACATAAAAAAATATATATTTTAGAGAAATATCAGTGTTTGGTTTTGTCCATTACTCAAAATTTCTCCTTTTGTGATTATTTTTTGGTTGAACTGTCTCTTTAAAAGCAATCAGTATTCAGCACACAAAAGTAAACTAGTATAGCAGACTATTAAATTAATTTATTGCTGTTGACTGATGGTAACGTAAATGCCAGCATGTAGTCCATGAAAAAGTAACTGTACTCTGATTACTTGTTTTATTTAATTTTTTTAAAATTGTACTCGAATTACAAGTACTTTGTTTTGTAGTCAGATTATGTAATAGCACTGTTTATAGCACTGATTATGTAAAAGACTGTTTATTTCCTGTAGTTATGGACCACGTCTTTAATCTGTTTGCACTGACCGTAGCAATACTTCATAGAGACTGATGATTTGTCTTTGATGATTCATGTACGTGTGGGAATATATGTAGAAACATAGATCTTTTAGCGATAAATTTATATATATATATATATATATATATACGTGTATATATATATATATATTTAAACAACAACACAGGTTTGCCTGTGGTAGTAATTTAATGTGATTGTATTTTTGACAAGTGTTTTTGGATGTTTTTAAAAAGAGGTTTGTAACTGGTTGTATTAGAATATAATACGTGTTCAATTTTTTGTGAAATTTCAGATCTTCCTCCTAAAATGGTTCATTTTAATTGCAAAGTGAAAATACAGTGTTCGTAATATTAAAAAACAGAGAGAGAATATTAGGGGTTATTTATATAGATTTAGACCTGTTTGTTATTAAATATGAAAGTACACAAAACAAAATATTTACTGTCTATATTTAACTACGATTTGCCTAGTTTTATAAATTCTAGTTGAAGTGTTTTTAATATTTCTATATGATTACATGATTGATATGGTGTGAGTAGTGTTGTGTGTTAGACTGGAGGGAAATCATTGAGTCTAGCAATAATGTCTACTCTATACTCTGCTAAAAGGTCACTAAAGGTTTCTCCTCCTATTGAGGTCCTCATCTTTTAAAATGAAGAGGTATACGGTTGTATATTTTCACTATTGATACCAAGTTGTTTGTAGATGAGCAGTCTGTGACTTCTGTTTTGTGAATTTCAAAGAATACTGTAAAGTGATAACACTGAGATGATATTTGCTGAGTGGTTAGTCCAATCACAAACGCCACTAAATAATAATTATGGTGGAAGGGGAAAGTCAAATGCTTCGTGGCTTTTCCAAAAAGGATACGCTGTACAAAAAAGTCTGTTCTTGTGTGCAATAAAATGTGCAATAATAAGAATGAGATGTTCTGTTCTTAGCATCATTGAGCTACTAGGGCTTTTTATTTTCAGTAGTTAATTTAATTGAAACACTTTTGTTGTATAACGTCACTCTGTCTATACAGTTTTAACTTCTATTTAAGTTTTGTTTGTCAGTATGTAGACTGAAAAAGAGCTTTTGCTAAAGGCCAATTCACACTACACAGACAAGCAGCACAGTGTCTACACCGTATACATTGCAGACAGCGTCACAGATCGCAATGAACCTCTATTGTATTAAACCGCGTTGCACCATGCCATTCGTGTGTAGATGGTGTAAGTCAGACTGGGGAAGAAACGGATGATCCTGTAACCACAATCAATTTTTATGTTATTAATGCCTTTGCGAGTAAATCTTTGCCCGAAAAGATGGTGAATAAAATTATAGAGGTCATGGGTGAGTGAAATATGCGCCTCGTCCTGGCCATGGTTTGTAGACCTTTCACAATGCTCAGATATATCATGACCCAACAAACGCAGATTAAGACGCAGACACACTGCACCAACACACTAGAGTTTGATGCCACTAGACTAGTTTGTTAGCGTTTGTCTGTGTGTGGCCTTAATAAAAATTACTTTAGCGGAAATGTTCCAAAACATGCGGCGTGAGTTTGAACCCCTGCGTGGTAAGAGTGACACATGCCTGGGCACCAAGATGGGTTTTAGTGATTTTCACTCTCCTCACACCACTTTGATTTGGTGGTGATATTCTCACATGAGGATCGGTGCCCCTCTTCTTTAGAAGGTGGCTTGGATCAGAAGAGGAAGCTGTTGCCACTGATAAATCCATATCATTGACGGCCTCGGCTGCAGAGAAATAAGCATGTCCCGTAGATCAGTGGTTTTCAAACTTGTTCCTGGGGACCCAAATTTTGTATATCTCCCTAATTTAAACACCTGATACAGATCATTAAGAAAGAGCTCAAGATAAGGGAGACATGCGAAATGTGCAGAGCGGGAACAGGATTGAAAACCACTGCCGTAGATGATCCCAGCTGCCTTCCTCTCAAAGATTCAGCGTGGACCAGCATAGACAGGGGGTGTTTCTCAATGTCAAGGATACTTCCTTGGCAGGACTGGTCCTTCCAAGTCACTTCTTTCAGAGGCTAGGCGAGGCTCCTCTTAAGCATTCGGAGAACACGTAAATGGAACAGGCTAGCAAGTGCACGTAACTG
>JAUCNO010001819.1:21489864-21502391 GCA_032353835.1 Enteromius viviparus
CGTTATTTTAAAGATGCATCCATTTGTTTCTGTTTGCATGCTTTATTTTTAAATTGCAGCGCGTTGAGCTCTCTCGGCCACCGTAGTATTCCTTCATGTAGGCCATGGATTTGATTATCAAGAGATATGCATAATGATTAAATGTATGTGCTCACATGTACTTTGATTCAAACACCTACATTTTGTAATAGAACACTTTGGATTCTCCCGTGTTGGCTGAAGGAATGAGGTGCTTGTCCAGTACATCCAGTATGTCATTGCAAATAGATTTCAGCTCATTCTCAACCTGCAAAACATAAGAGGAGAAACCACAGAGTAATAATGGCATCTAGAATACTGCACGCATTCACCTTTTAACGCCATGAATATAAAAACATGCCAATTCACTCCAGATGCTCAGGGGATCAAACTCACCGTTTGTCTGTATTCTTTGATCATTTTGAGTTTGCCATCTCCTCCCTTGCTCTCCTCTTTCTGCTCAATGCTGCTGATGATCCTCCAGGAGGCTCTTCGAGCTCCAATCACGTTCTTATACGCCACTGATAACAGGTTTCTCTCCTCTACTGTGAGCTCTGTGTCCTTTCCTGCAATGCTCTTCATAGTCTCCACCATTTCTGAAAAACAGAGAACAATCGTTGAAGAAACACCGTCAACAAAGATCTCGATCGCAAAGGGGAAAAAACACAAATTCAGTACAGGAACTGAACGTCTGAGTGGTTTAACAAGTTGAAGTGGCAAGCTCAGATTTTATTCAAGTTTACTTTAACACTAGGGTTTGGAAAAGTACACTTTTGTTTAGCTCAAGGCGTTTTTCTTCTTCTGCATTAATTAAATTTAGTTAAATTGTTCCAATAACACAGAAATAGTGACAGATCTTTTATATTGTGTTGTCCATAACATAAAAGTATATAAGCAGTTTTTGAAATATATTTAGCAATATTTATGCATTTATCCATAATAGGATATCGTTTTTGCAGCATTGGACCCACTTGTTAATTCCACCATCTTGTGAGTGTTTTAAGAATTTCATGTTAAACTAAAAAAAAAAAAAAGCCTGTGTTTGATAAATATTATTTAACATAACTGCAATAATGCATGTTGCATAAATTATTGATTTTGATTAAAACTTGATAATGTAGTTTAAGCTTTGTCACGCCAGCTGTGAAGTCAAATAATGTCCCAAGGATGTAACTTTACATGACTTAAGTTTACTAAAAATCAATGTATACTTACAACAACAACAAAAAAAAAATCAGGCTCAATTTTTTTTTTTTACTTAAACATTGCTAAGACTAAGATGAAGTGTCATGTTGAAATGCTTGGGGGGGGAAAGCAAACTTTTGCAACTACAAGATTTTATACAGTACTAAAGTCATTTATTAGGTTGTCAAAAGAAATCACTTTAACAAGCCTCACCCATCTAGCTGTCTTAAGTGTCAATCTCAAGAGTACATGAAAAAAGTAAAAAACATAATTTTCATACAGGTTACATAAGGTTTATAAAAAATATAGGAAACTGCACTGATTAACATATTTAATACATCACTGTAAATGACTGAGAAACACTATTCATTGTTCAACATCAAGTGTCCAAAACACAAAAGAGCTGGATTCAGCTCGGTCATTATTGCATCACCTAAAACATGGAAGCAGTCTGATTTTATTCAGGAGGTAATTCGCAGCGGAATGAAAACCGCATTATGCTGCATATTCTTCAATCCGCATGCTCTCAGATCAAAGTTACAATTAATCCTAGTAACGTTACATTATCAGATTAACCATCCACGTTCTCAGCAGTGCGAGCACATCTCAACATTTACTTTAGTTCATTAATAACAATGCATAGGTTGGGTTGAGTTATTTTAGGCCTTTCCAGACAACAGCTCTCCTGGATTTTTCTTCCCATGTCGCCTGCGCAGACACGTGTGAACGGAGGGCGCTTAGCTTTATGGTTCAGCACACAATTGTATTAATAATACGACATCCCTCTGTTAATTGTTACCCCTCTGCTGTAATTTTAAAGCGTGACAACACGATTCGCCAAAAATATCAACTCACCATCGTATCTCTCAGCTTGTTCTGCTAGTTTCGCCTGGTAAACCAAGTGCTCTCGATCTGCCATGGTTACCGGAGGCGGAAGAGGGAAGGTAAGAGACGCTGTTTGTTTTATAGACGGATGCCAAATGAATAAATATGTGATTTCGGGGTACTTCGTGCAGCGACAGCAGCCTAAAATCCTCGTATCCTACCGGCGACCAAATATGGCGACAGAACTCCATCCGGGAAATCCGCTCCGGGAGTCGTGCGCACTTCCTTCGCGACGAACGCTTTTGCCTGATTTTTGTGACGTTTGCACTTCGTAGCAAAAAAGTGGCAAGATTAGGAAGTTTTTTAAAAGTTTTTTTAATTTTAATGCCACATATCTGTTAGTGATTATGACAAATCAAGATATTTGTAATCCAATTATGACGTGTCATACTGTAATTTACATTCAATTTCTATTTTTCTCTTATTACATCATTTTTTTCATCAATAAAGATATCCAGAATGTATTTTTGATACCTGGAATTAATTCATTACTATTCAAAACAGTCTAATGTTCATATTAATATTTATACAAGTATTTGAAATGTAAAACTTAAATTGCTCAAATATGCAATTTATAAAATGGAAAGAAAACCCTAACCCAGAGCTGTCTTTCATTTATATATATATATATGTATATATGTATGTATATATTTGTGTGTGTGTGTATATATATATATATATATATATATATATTTAAATAAATTTAATATTTTTTCAAATCTATATATATATATTTTTTTTTCCCACATTAGGAAATTATTTAGGCATGGTTAAAAATGTTTCTATCCGATTTTCACATTGCAAAGCCCAGGACTGAAACCCTGTCCTATGTTAACCACTCATATAAAAAGTATAGTTTACCCAAAAAAATAATAATGTTAGAAAAAAGTAAGTAAATACCTTGCAAATAAATTCACAGCTCATCTTTTCTGACAGATTAAGAAAATATGATGTCATCTGTCATCTCCCCATGCTCATTTATTTACTTAACTCAATTTCACAATGAATGCAAAAAACAAAATTAAAGTTAACCAATTGCTAATTTATTTAGTGCAAAAGAGTCATCTTGTCTTGCATAAAGCTGATCCGTGCCCTTTCACTGGTCATCTGTGGAGAGGTACTATGTTGCACCTATTGACAGAAAATAAAAATTCCACTTGCAATGATATTCAATAGTTTTAATTAAAGCATTTACATTTTCCTAATTCAACTGAATAAATACAATCAATACATTACTTACCCCAATAGTCCTCTACCAGACCATTGCTTCGGAGTCAAATTAAGATGTGCTTCTTGTCCACTTCGAATTACTCCAACACGTAGGGATTTCTATAGTAAACAGAAATAAACTGAGTCATGTTGTATATGACCAGGAATGCAAGGAAATAAAAAGAACAAGTAAATGTTCTACAGTTTTAATTAAAAGGAAAGGGTTTGGAGGTACAACAAACCCCTTCACTGTGTTGGACAACAGAGGCGATGTCATGCAGATTCCTGAAGTTTTGTGTATTTATGGACCCAAACTCTATAATCTCATCACCGACTCGCAACCCCTAAAAACAGAGGAGAACAAAAATCTGTTTTAAACTCTCTAGCTGCATCATCAGTTTCTCAAAAAGAGGCTTAAGTACTACTATCAAATTGAATTAACCTTGCAATAAGCATCTTAGAAGAACACAGGTAACATGTAATCAGTATAAAGGAATGATATTCAATATATAGAATCATAAAGCATTTTTTTTACTTTCAAGTTAGAAGTGGGGCACTCACAGCCTGAAAAGCAGGGGAGCCCTGTGTTACAGCGTCTACGAGTGCAAACGCTGCTGGAAGAGTCACGCTCGGCTCAGTGACATCCATCATTGTCTCATTTTTTCCAAGTTTGACACTTGCGGTAGCATGCAACTTATGAAGTGCCTCCTCGATCTCCACCATGATAGCCTTGTGATCATTCTGTAAACCTTCAAAAATATTTTAATAAGGTAAATGATTAGTGTGTGTGTGTATATATATATATATATATATAAACACACACACAGTGGGTACAGAAAGTATTTAGTCCCCCATACATTTTTCACTCACGGTTGTATTGCCGCCATTTGCTAAAATCATTTAAGTCCATTTATTCCCTCATTAATGTACACACAGCACCCCCCATATTGACAGAAAAACACAGACTTGTTGACATTTTTAAAACTACTAATGAAAACCCCAAATTCAGTATCTCAGAAAATGAGAATATTACTTAAGACAAATACAAAGAAAGGATTTTTAGAAATCTTGGCCAACTGAAAAGTATGAGCATGTTCAGCACTCAATACTTAGTTGGGACTCCTTTTGCCTGAATTACTGCAGCAGTGCGGCGTGGCACGGAGTCGATCAGTCTGTTCAGCTCTTCTGTATTGTTGGGTCTGGCATATCGCATCTTTCTATTCACAATAAGGTCAGGTGAGTCTGCTGCCAATTAAGAACAGGGATACCATGATCCTTGAACCAGGTACTGGTAGCTTTGGACCTTTGTGTAGGTGCCAAGTCCCGTTGGAAAACGAAAAAAAAAAAAAAAAAACATGTCTTGCATACATCTGTGTGTTGTGCTTCCTGAAGCTCTGACTCCAGCTGCAGTCCACTCTTTGTTAATCTGGCCCATACACTAGAATGGGTTTTGTTTTGGTTCTCTCTATTGCTTGTACACTTTTTTTTCTACCACATCTTTTCCTTCCCTTCGCCTCTCTATTAATGTGCTTGGACACAGAGCTCAGTGGCTTTTGCAATGACCTTTTGTGTCTTGCCCTCCTTGTGCAAGGTCAACTGTCACATCAGCAGTCTTTCCATGATTGTGTAGCCTTTAAATTAGCAGTTAAAGGCCTTTTGAGTGAATTAGCTGAGTAGAGTGTGGCACCAGCTCTCTTCAATACTATACATTTAACAATATTCTAATTTTCTGAGATACTGATTTTGGGGTTTTCATTAGTTGTCAGTCATAATCATCAAAAATAAATAAATAAATAAACACTTGAAATATATCAGTCTGTGTGGAATGAATGTATACATTATACAAGCTTCACTTCTTGAATGGAATTAATGAAATAAATCATCTTTTTGAAGATATTCTAATTACATGACCAGCACCTGTGTATACATAGATATATATAGAGATAGAGAGACAGCTGTTTATGAAATATTGAGTGTTTTGACACCAATACTTGACAATGCTATACATGTGTAGGGTGAAAATGAATGTTTTTCAATCTCAAAAATTAAATTAATTAAAAATTCAATGCTTAGCAAAAAAGAAGGACACATTCTAGTAAACAAAAATACAAATAATGCTGGATCAAATGCTATAATCCCTTGTCATCTTTGACCTTATTTAAATATAATTACATGTCCAAAAGCCAATACTATTGTCATGATAATTTTTATGTTCACTAAAACAAAAAGCTATAAGAACATTCATCACCATCATCTAACACACAGGTGAAAATGTACTCACAGGAGATATTGTGTCTTGCTGTTCGAACCTTGTACAAATCCACATCTGCTCGAGGAAAGCCTTCAACATCAACCAGAGGAGCGTCCATGCCTACACCATCCTGCAAACACACGCGTTATGAAGTCATTTCTTAAGAAGACTTAGGATAAAAAACCCTTATTTCTTTGTGACTGAAGGAGTTGGTCCCCTGCCGTGTAATATCACCCAAAACAAAACATATCAGCTAGCAACATATATATATACGCTGGCTATATTACAAATCTATGACCAAAACCAACCATTGACTCAAATAAGAGAGAAGATCAACCACAGTCTGACTGCATAGAGTTTATTTTTTATATTTTTAAATAACATCAGAACAATCTACCAATAAAAATAGAGTATTAAATAGTTTTGCAATTGTGTGAGAGCACAGTGTGCTTATAAGGTACATAGGTCAATGACAATTATGTCCTTTCTATTATTTAAAATTGATTGATGGAAACAGGAACTGATATTATATAGAGACGTGTTATGTGTTTGTTTATTCAATGTTTAGGCAGACCAACAATTCTGTTAGTCCTAACAACAATTAACCATGTTTTTATGGTATAAGTAACCATGTTTTTTGTGCAGATTACCATTTTGTAACTACAGATGTAGTGTAAAGTGTAGCGTAACCATATTAAACTTAAATCTGACTTCATACAAACAAGTTGGTTGATTAAAAAAGCTGTATTTAACAGTTTTGGTGAACCATTTAACAAACTCTTTAACTGTTACAGTAACGTTATACATATCGTTCTCGTTTACACATTTCGAACTTACGGTTTGGAGCATGTCGTAGTATGCTTTAATTTGCTCTTCAATATCATCCTTTCTTTTGATTAGCAGTCGAACATCCTCCTCAGAAACAGCAGGCTTCACGGCGCTCTTTTCCTCGCTCATTTTCATGACAAGCGCTGCCAAAAAGCAACGGAATGGTCTTTAATTAAATTAATATCTGAGTGATCATTAATTATATATATATTTTTTCCCAATAAACCTCCCAAACGTTCTCTCCGAAAAGAGTCTCACAGTAGTAGCTGATCCTTCTTCTGTGGATTTGCTGCCGATTGTAAATAAAGTAAACGATGCATTACTGCCGCCTATGTGCCGGAGTGTGAATCTGACATGTAAAATAATAATAATAATAATAATAATAAACTAGATAAGTCTCAAATTTCTTTTTGCACGAACTCTGTTTGTAAAAAGTCACATTTAAAGAGATTTCGTATTAAAAACAACACTGGAAAAATTGTCAACTATAAATTTAGACAACAAACAATTTAGAAATAAATTCATGTATTTACAAGCTTACTGATGCACTTATGGACTTGTAAATCTAATAGGTACTTCAACATTTTTTGTAACATTTTTATTTAAGAATTGTTCTAACAAAGCGATTCAATAGAACGAATCGGTCCGTTTCTGATGAACCGATTCACTAGAATGATTCGAACCTTCCAAAGTTACAAAGTTTCCTTTTTGAACAGACCGATTTAACAAAATAAATGGAAATTTCCAAAGATACGTATGAGACAAAGATGAACGAATTACAAAATAACAAAAATGATGGAGAGATTGAGAGAAAGATAACAATTTAGAACGAACCGATTCAGTAGAATGAATCAGACTTACCAGAGCATGCGTGTATGCTTTCATCTCCATTCACTTTAAATTGAATCATATCATATCAGTTTTATCCCTGTGTTAATAACATTATTGATTAAAGCCACTATATTTTGTGAGTGAACCGTAGCGAAGAAAAAAACAACTTTTTAATCTTGTTTAATTAATATACATCAAAGTACCTGCCTGACGATTGTTCTTATAGCCTACGTTTTTAATTAAAAGTGAAAGAGAAATCATTTTGATAACGTTGCACAAGTTTTGTTTGAAACAAAGCCTATTCACCTCGACAGTCTGAAGCAACTAGCACCATACTCTAGTTGCTACCACAACAGGCAACTCGCAATACAGTACTCATATTAGCTTAATTGTGATTTAAAATGTAGTACAATTTCACACGTGTAATATACTGTATGTGGTAGTCTACCTTTAAAAGAAAGAGACCCAAAAACAGTACCATATTTGTATTCAAAAGCAAATGCAGTTTTATATTAAAGATAGAAAAAAGCAAAGTAAATCACTGTCACACACAGCTTGTTAGTATTGCAAAGGAGAACTACATATACAGCATCTTCATATTTACATACAAGTTACAACCAATGAAAATTATAAATATATCTTAGTTAACTTACAGCAGTTACACGTGACTGGAACAAAACAAACAAAAAAAGACAAAGAGCACTCTGTTAAATAACTGGCACCAACCCTACAAACAAATGAAGTGGTTATATAGTTGAAATGAATAAAATTAATGCATGTTTGTTCAAAAGAATTGTGAAAATCTGAAAAACAAGGAGGGGAGGAAGAGGAACTGAACAGCGTTCATCTGCGCTTGCCTCGTCAGCCAACAATCTGAGCTGCCAAGACCAATAAACTACTGTGTGGCCTGAATGCGCCGTGAGTTTTAGCAGCAAAAAACAGTCCTGAACCCTGGAGAACTTCCTCCAAGGTGCTTTTGAGAACTCAAATACATATGGGTTCATAACGATGAAAATAAACCTGTACAAAAACAAACTCGAAAGCATCAGAAACATTTCCAAATATACGGAGAAAAAAAAACAAAACACGTCCAAGTCAAACTCAACCCATAACAAAAAGACACAGTGTGTCTTCCAAAACGATCTCGAGCTCATTATCCTAAAAAACATCTCAATATTAGATTCTAATGAATTCAAATACAGTATTATTTATTGTATTACAGTGAGTAAAGTTATTTAAATCAGCATATACAGGCAATACAAAAACACTACAGTGATGTATAAATACTTTACAATTCAAATATATTACAAGAAAGAGATTTACTGTTGTTATTATTATTATTTGCATTACGGTATTGAGAAACAATAGGCTTTTTCCTACAAATTTTGCGTCTTATTTCTTTTCATTTTGGGGTAAACGGGACTTGGACATGATGCTGACAGATTTCAGTTCACCCGTCAGTCGTATTCACCTACACATGAGCTTCGCTGTAACGTTTCAAAGACGCTTCACTGTTGTTTGTTTTGCTTGCTAAATCAACTCTGAACATATTTTTACAACAAAAAAAGAAACAAAAAGCCAGAACCATGTACCATATTTATATACACCACCAATCAAAAGTTTGGAATAATTAACATAACGTATAACTATTTCTCACCAAGGCCGTATTTACATTATAAATGTCTTATTCATTTCACTTTTGATCGGTTGAATATTGAAGCCCATTTCCACCACTGCATAAACAATATAAAAAGGTTATTGCGACTTTTTATTTCACAATTCTGACTTCTTTTTTTTTTTACACAATTGTGGAATTCTGATGTTATGGATTGCATTCTGAGAAAAAAAAGTTTGTATCACGCAAAATATGCAAATATGAGTTTGTATCAAGCAATTGTGCGATAATAGTCACAATATTATTATTTTTACTGTATTTTTGATCAAATAAATCAGCATTGGAAAGCAAAAATGACCTTGGACACACAAAAAAGAAGAAGAAAAAATAATTATTCCAAACTTTTGACACCCAGTGTCATATATGTATATGTACAGTATACTGGCTTCATCCTTGACAAAATAACTGTAATACTCTTTAAATGGACTGTAGTTGATTAGAAATATTCAGTGTAACCGAAAAGCAGATTCTTCATGAGTGTGTGAATCCTGTCCTTTGGCACCATCACAAACGCGTGTGAACGAGTCTTTCAACAGTCCTGATGCTTTTAAAACTACTTCAAAAGAAGAAAACATTAAAAACCCAATCCAGAAAGTTCATAAATACATTTCACCGTGGCAAGATGAGGACTGGAAACAATAAGCACTTCACTTCCAAGAGTTTCTCTCATATACACAAAAGGCTCAATATATCTGTCAGACTCTTTCTGTTTCCTGCTCGCAAGGTCTCTGCGTAGTCCGAGAGGAGAGGCGATCCGGATGAACCGAGCGAGATGATGGCGGGTCTGTGTCACCGTACCGGTTTTATACGTGTATTATTGACGTTTGGAGTAATGCAATGGAGACGTTCAAGTATGAGGTCTGTCTCAAATCTATTTACAGTTAATTTGGCTGTTGGTGTGTGTATGCATTAGCTTTCCTCTGTTCAGTTGCTTAAGTATATATATATATATATATATATTAGTGCTGTCAAATGACTAAACGTGATTAATCACATCCAAAAAAAATTTTTTTGTCTACATAACACATGTGTGTATTTATAATGTATTTGGCGCGTTTATCTGGAAAAACAGATATCAAAAATCATGTTTTTTATTTTATCATCATCATGTTTCTATTTTGTTTGCTATTTTCTAACCTAATCAAAATGATCCAACTGCATGATTTATAAAAATGCATCTGTTTTTGCAAATGAACACTTCACATAAATACACACACATACAGTATATATTTTGAAAATATTTACAATGTTTATGCATTCATATATTTATATCATTATTTCATATAATATATAAATGAAGAGTTTCTTTGCAAAAACATTTTTTTATTATGTTATCATGTTTTTATTGTTGTTAGTTAGCTGCAGTTTGAAAATCAATTGAAAAATAATTGGAATGCACAAAAAAAACAGATTTTTAAAAACTGATTTTGAAACTTTTTGCAAGCTTTTCAAATATATTTATAATGTAAACAAACATTTTTCTTAAATATCCACATGCATGTGTTTGTATTTACATACGCATAATAAATAAACAGTAAACACACACATATATTATTATTATTTTATTATAAAAACATTATAATAAACGATTTATCGTTTGGCAGCACTATTATATACACATGAATCTGGTCTGTGTGACCGTACCTACCAGTTGGACTTCTACTAACAGAGTGTATTCAAGCCTTTCCCTGGTCAGAAGTTTCCGCCCCCCATGTTGACTGTGTTTGTTAGTACAGTTTCACACTTCGCTCTCAGTCGAGGCTTTGCGGTTGGGGACCCAGCCGGTGTCGGGATGTGCGCTGTGATGCTGAGCTGTCACGGCGTGGGCGGTGCTGAGACTCGAGCACTCTGATTGGTCGCCCTGCAGCAACTGCTCTGTCTCCCCGTCGTTCAGAGAGGCAGAGCTTGCCTGCAGCGAGACGGTGTCTGTACGCATGCAGGCGTGAAGCCCAGCTCCTCGGCACACCTTCAACTGTCTCAAGTCCTCCCAGTAAAGATCCTCTCCTGAGAGCAGACACACACCTTCCACAATGCGGATCTTCTCTTTAGTGTAGCCCCCGTCACAAACGCCCTGGACCTACACACAGCATTTAAAGACAGATTAACAGCCATGCAGTTATACCCAGAATTATTCAGACACCACAAACACCGCAGTCTGAACAAAATTAGGCATTGTTTGGGAATTGGCTGACCCAAATTGGCATCATCTAACTATGTACTTAAATTTAACAGCTGACAGTTCATTGCATACCTTTCCATCAAGGAACTGATATTAATCTGACAGTAATCAAGATGAATTTTAACTCACTTTATCACTGTTTTCTAAAGTAGAGCTGTGATAATGTGAAAAAAAGTTGATGGTGTCTGAATACATTTTGGTTTGACTGAAATTTCAAGTGCACTTTTGCATATTTTTAATTAGAGTACTTAATATGAAAATAATATAATTATTTCATTTTACAAAAGGACACAAGTGTAAAATGCATGCATTGTTTTCAGACACTTAACTGCAACTCAGTGCATACAATGCTTTATATACTTAAATTTAATGCAATTAACTGAACTATAGAGTGCTTTTGACCCAGACTTAGTAGTTCACCCCAAAATAAAAATTTGCTCACCCTCAGCTCATCCAAAATGTAAATACGTTTGTTTCTTCATCAGATTTGGAGAAATGTAGCATTGCATCACTTGCTCCCCAGTGAATGGGTGCCGTCACAATCTCAATACCTAACACACCACTCCAGTCCATCCATTAATGTCTAAAGAAGCGTGTTGCATGTTTAAAAGAGTTTTTTTTTTATTTTGCTACTATTGCATTTGGCTAAAATAGAGGACAACAGGAGATGGATTTTTTTAACAGGCGTAAGCATTATTATGAACTCTTGTTTTATAATGGATTTGTTTCTTACAAACACACAGCTTTTCATTTCTCAAGATGTTAACTGATGGACTGGAGTGGAGTGGATTATTGTGATTTTATCATCAGCTGTTTGGACTCTCGTTCTGACGGCACCCATTCACTGCAAGCAATTCAGGAGCAAGTGATGCAATGCTACATTTCTCCAAAATCTGACAAACTCATCTACCTCTTGGAGTCCTTCTACTGTTAGAAAGTTTAAAGCTGGTTGTACCTACAAACATTTATGGTAAACAGGAACATACTCCGATGTCATTTCTATTGCACATTGGTATGATGAAGCTGCAATTTAGTATAAATTAACTTTAAATTTAATACCGAACAATGCAGTTCAAATGATACAAAAGTTCACATGCACATTCAATTAAGTACACGTCTTTTACACTAATGTTAGTAGACATGTATACAGTACATAGTATACATATTGTACTCTAATGTATAGAATTAGAATCAAATGAACATCAAACTGCACTCGCAACCAATTTTACCTCTATAATGTGATGCACTGACTGAAGTTGATTTTAAAACAGTGCAGGACTTTTAAGAAGCTCAAAAAACACAGCCACTGCACTTCAAAGGCAATGCTCACAATTCATGCAGAATACAATATAGCCTATAACACTGTATTATCATTTTAACAAAGTGTAACAACCACTGATCTATATAGAGAACTGGATAGCTCATGACGTCATAGAAGTGAAGCCACCGCGCCGCCATATTGGTAT
>JAUCNO010001819.1:21510345-21521098 GCA_032353835.1 Enteromius viviparus
TGAAAAGATATAATAAAAAATTTACAAAAATGTGAGGGGTGTACTCACTTTTGTGAGATACTGTATATATATATATAAAGCTGCTATATTTACCTCAAACAGTACAGCCAATGCTGTGATCTTTCCTCCTGCACTGAGGGCCTCATCGAGGCCACTGAAAACATCTGCCTCGTAACAGTATATCTGCATCTGCACCAGAAACAAACAGTAAATCAACATTTGTATGCATTCGCTCTTCCTGTTAAAGTAAGATATAATGTGCATTCAGAAAATCGGAAAATAACACCCCACTGGGTGATCACGAAAATGACCAGCTGACTTTACATTATCCTGCTTATTATAAATAATCAAAAAAATCAAAATAAAATAAAGATATTCAATTCATTAAAAAAAATTAATTAAATTAAATAAATAATTCTATAAATAGAAAT
The DNA here is from genome assembly GCA_032353835.1 of Enteromius viviparus. Classification (NCBI taxonomy): domain Eukaryota; kingdom Metazoa; phylum Chordata; class Actinopteri; order Cypriniformes; family Cyprinidae; genus Enteromius; species Enteromius viviparus. The sequence continues at coordinate 21,510,777 of JAUCNO010001819.1, forward strand.
ATGACAGATTAATAAATAAATACAGATAGATAAATAAATAGAAATCAATTTCAACTATTATTTTAATATATGAAATACCTCTAGGGGAAATTTTTTATCGTTGAGGCCGTGCTCCGACCCGTCAGAGGAGGCGTTGCACAGGCCCCAGTGGAAAGTGATACGTCCCACCTTAAACTTGGACCTGAGCCCCCCTCCACTCACAAAAAAATCTCCTCCCACATCAATGGCCACTGGAGACAAATGACACATTACAGAAATTAATTGTCAATGAATATCTATTCACATCAAGTCTACATTTTCAGATTTTTTTTTTTTACCTGTAGTTAATATAGACAATGCAAAGGAGCTCTATATTGACCTCACCTGTTTTCCCATCATTCTTCACTGTAGTGGAGTCTGATGTCTTTTCCGCCCATCCCTCTAATCTCAGTTTCTGGAACTGAATTTTGACCTGTGCCAGGCTCTCCTCAATGTTTATTGGTGATTGTTTGGCATTGTTGCATGACGGGTATTTCTTTGCCCAGTTATTTTGGTTCAGAGTTCCTGTGGGAAACGATGAATAAACCTCTTAAAATCATTCATAAATGTCAGAGGATGAACCTCTGTGCTTCAGTACAAACACACAGGTGCAGCATTAGATATGTAGCGGTTTGCTGGTGGGTTAATCCGAGTCCTCTCTCTGAAGGTCCTTAGAGCACAAAAACAAAGCCCATGAACCAGGTCACCAGCAGTTCTAGGTCACTGCCATTAGCATATCAATAGCTGCATTTCACCCCCAGCTGAGCCATAAACACTGGTGTATAGTGGAATACAGTCAATACAGCAGAACACAGACTGTACATCAATGAAGCACAAAACAAAGTTTAAAAACCCTGACATGTAAAATGTTTTTTTAAAATCACACTAATGCAGCTTATTGGTTGATTTAAGCATTTAAAACTATTGTATTATTATTTTTATTATTATTATTATTTACATTTTAAGGACTAATTCAACCTAGCACACAGGCTGTTTTTACTTATAAAGCACATATTGATGCCTTATTCTGCATGACCATATTATTATGACTATAATTATTTATTATAGGCATCCAGCAGCAAGTGTAAATCAGAGGACAAAACACTAATTAAATGTTTTTATTACACTGAAAAGCTCTGTCACTTCTCTCCTTCCTCTGTGAAGGACTTTACAGATAACGGATAACAAACTTTCAAGGCTCTCACGTTTCATTTAAATTGATCTGTGTTTGTGTCCTTGTGATTCCTGTTCTCTCACAGTCTAAACAACATCACAATATGTTTCTGAGGGTTTTGTGTAAACTAAAGGAATGAAAGGAGTTGGCACAAGCAGCTACTTTTTAATATGTATTTTGTATTTGTTCTGCTAAATAGTGATTGGATATTTAGACACTCTTTTAAATATTATTATCAAATATATAACAATAATAAACTTAAGAGGCATGGAAAAACACAATTACACATAATTATAGCCTATATGAACAAACCAGTACACATCTCCATTTCACCCTTCAGCCGTCAAGAGAAATAAAATTATAATTGCATGCTGAAAGAGTTGTAAGATCAAAGTCTAAATGCGTTTAGAATGATGTTTCCTTTTTTACCTGAAATTGAGAAGTGACTTGTTAATTAGTATCAAAAGCAGCAGGTCTGTGTGATGTTGGTGTTTAATGCTAATGGATGAGGATTTTTCAAGGTCAGGAGATTTACAGCAGACAGAACTTTCTTTCTCTCTCATTCTTTCTTTTCTCTAACTCATTTTTGATCTCTCTATTAAAACGTTCAGGTAATAAACTGTTCATGCTCATGCCCGGATTAAGAATTCAGAGCACAATGTCTTGTAGGTCCCCCATCCACTTCCATATTTAAAATATAAGAATAATATACTGTATAATACTTTAAATGTATCTATAATGTATAGCTTTATTAAATAATTAATTTCAAATGATTTGCAACTATGCGGATATTTCTTTGATATACTTAATTATGTTAACAGAATATTTAAATGTTATACCAGATATTACACACTTTGTAATTAACACCTGAATCTTTAAATAGTACAATCAAGAACTCTTTTAGTACGTCACAAGGAGCACACAGAAAGCCACCACAGTGGGACAAAAGTAACAAGTGTTACTTTCTCTCAACAGGACCTACTCGATGTACTTTTATATACTGAAAAACTGACAAGGCAAACAGTGTTAGAACACTAAATAACATGCAGATTGATCATAAAAAAAGGATCATTTAGCAAAAAAAATGACCGCTTCAGTAATTTACTTTTGGCGCTGAAAAACTGCTCTCTGATGAAACTGCGGGAAACAAGGATAAAATTATATTCGGCAGCACTGTCAAGGGTGGTGTGCTGAATGTGCTGTCGTAGGAACACCCGGTTCTATCCTACCATTTGGAGTATCAGTCGGTTTGCATGTCACTGTTACATCAGAATAAAAAGGAAAACTGTTCAATAAGAACTCGAATTTCGGAACAGTTGGGACATTTTTTACATTTGAATAAAATAAAAAACTAAAATAATTTCTAATCACATGCACAAATATTTTAACCACAATAGAACATACCATAACATGTGTTTAAACTTTTTGAACAATTTTATGCACAAAATGAGCTCCTTTCAAATTTGATGCTACAGGTCTCAGAATAGTTGGATGGGGGCATGTTTACCATGGTGTAGCATCTCATTTTCTTTTCAAAACAGTTTGAAGACATCTGGATATTAAGGTTATGAGTTTCTGGAGTTTTGGTGTTGGAATTTGGTCTTATTTTTGCCTGATATAGGTTTCCAGCTGTTCATGGTCGTCTTAATGATTCACCAGATGTTCTCGATCTGGAATGCAGGCAGGGCAATTCAGCACTGGACTCTTCTACTTTGAAGCCATGTTGTTGTAATAGCTGCAGTACTGTATGTGAAGGCCTTCCCTGAAATCTGGAGGGGAGCATATGCTGCTTTAAAACCTGTATATGGCTTTCAGCATTCATAGTGCTGAACGTCCTGGCCCAGAGAACACAACAGGGCTTCTGGACCATGCTCACATATGGCTTTGTGGTTAGCAGTTTAAGGATGGTCCTGTGTGCATCCTCACAACTCCCACTGAAGTGTAATCCCAATTGCAATTCCAGTTGCTTTTATTTCTAATTAAAGATACTTAGACCCTTTTCAGCAGGTCCCCCATGCAGCCACATGATCCACACTTCACCACAATGTTAACTCGCACAAACACACCATAACACAACAGAAAGTCTTTAGAATATCAAAGCAATAGAACCAAAGACATTCACAAGTCTAGTTCTCATTTTGCTTAAACATGCGTAAAATAACACTTTATTTCAACATTTTATCTCCCTGTATCCAGCCCTGTGCAAAGCACAATGGGAAGTGTAAAACTTGTTTTGAGCTACTTGATTGAAACATGTTCTTTCAAAATAAAAATATCGCATCAAATTTTATTTTCAAGTAATTTTAACATGATGCAATCACGTTTGAACAAGAAACCTGATAGAATTGCATTAAATCTAAATGTTTCTTTTTTATAAATAAAGTGACAAGTGATTTATTTGTGCTTCAGGATCATTTCGACATGAGCAATAGGAAAAACGGGTCAATGAGGAGGAGGAGGGGCCATAGTATTCTGGGTAATGCTGATGAACAATGTCCCATCTGCATGACCAACCACCAGCATGCAGTCTGGACGCTGTGATGCCCCCTTTATTGTGCCAACCTCCAGTGACACCCAGATCTGGTTTGTTGTGACGAGACAAGAGGCTTGAGGAGATGGATAACCTTGTCACTTACTTTCCAAGCTCAACAGAACATCTTTCCTACACTAAACAACTTTGCTCTGAAACTCTGAGCTCCAGGCTGAAGATTCCGATCATATTTTGAATCATTTTGCAAAGGAACGATCTGTAAATCATAGAGATCAGAAGCTAAATATCAAAAGTGAACAACAATAAGGAGAATATCAAATCTGGCCTACTTTCCATAACATAGCGAGACAGGGGAATTCTCCATTGTGCTAGAAACAGGGACGAGCTGGAGACGAGAGATACAAAATATGTCACCGATGGTGTTTGATTTGATTCTTCATCTCTTCCTAAACTTCAAGGGGCCATATAATAAAAAAAAAAACTTTCTTTCTTCCCAGCTAACAAAAGCATGATCTAGGAACATTTTGCTAACATTCCCATTAGGTTTTAGACATAATTTCTGAATGCTTAATGCTTAAAACTCAAAAATTACTCTCCCCATGAGCTTTCTGTCTCTCTATTGACAGCAAAACTGAGATGTTCAAGGCCCAGAAAGGACTTCTTTAAAAAATAGTCCAAAAAAGAAGAAATTGCTGAATAAAATAGTATTTTGTTTTCTTTGCACAAAGAACTACGCACTACGGTTGGCCCACTGATTTCACATGGACTATTTTAACAATGCCCTTATTACCTTTTTGGGTCTTGTTTTGATTGTTTTGCTATCTATGCAGGGTCATAAATCTCTCAGATTTCATCAAAAATATCTTAATTTGTATTCTGAGGATGAACAAAGGTCTTACGGGTTTTGAACAACAGGAGGGTGAGTAATTAACGACAATTTTTGGGTGAACTGACCCTTTAAGTCTTATGACCTTGCACACATTATTTCAATGTAATAAAGTAGGTTTATTTCCTTGAGAATACAAAAAGTATTCTCGTCGCTTCATAACCTTCAGATTAAATCAATGATAGCAGATGGACTGTTCTTGTAATGTCTGTCATATTTTCTAGACGAGGGTTCCTCAAATCTTACCCTGGAGGTCCGATGCACTGCTGAGTTTGGATCTAACCCTAATCAAACACACCTGAGCAAGCTAATCAGTGTCTTAAGGATCATTAGAAAACACAGGTAGGTGAGTTTTTTATCAGGGTTGAAGCTAAACTCTGAAGTGCATCGGACCTCCAGGGTAAATTTGAGGAACCCTGCATTATGATATATAAGAGGGATGTCGACCTCACTTCCTGGAGGACTGGAGCCCTGCACAGTTTAGATGCAACAGTAATTAATCACACCTGATCCAACTAATCAAGTCCTTCAGGCTTAATTGAAAACTGGATAGTATGTGTTTTGGTATTGAAAGCTTTGAAAAAAATTAGAACTTAATTATTGTTTATTTCATTCTTGAGAATTTACCAATATTAAAAAATATTTGGTTTTAAGGAGAGACTTAGTGGAGTGTCTACACAAAAAGAAATATATTGGCATCGTAATCGGCCAAAGTGAGTTGAAAAATATTGGCATATCGGATTTCAGCAACAACCCAATATCTTGCACTCCTAAACAATTTCACTAATCATACTAGTACACTACATATTATACTAGTACACTTCATGCATTTTCACTCCGTGGACAGCTATCCACTCAAGAAAAGACAGAAAGTAAAAGGCTTTCCAAGATGCATTCTAGAAAGACTGCACCCAACCACTCAGACTTCTTTAGGAAATGGTTTGACATGCATTTCAGACATGACTTGATCTGGTTGTTCAGACGGCATATGCAAGCTTCAGACTACCTCATCAAACAGATGTATGATTCACAAGCTACATCAGATTTGGGCATTAACCTGGACGACCACAATGTTCCTTCCGCCCAACACTCCCCCCTCCACAAACCACAGCTCCAAACACTCCTCATACAGCTCATCCCTCTCTCCATACAAACCTAAACGCTGAAACCTTTCTCTGTGCAAACTAACTCAGTGAAAAGACTATTTTACAAGCAGAGGCTGCACTAAGTGAAAATTAGTTCATCTTGAGCATGTTAACAATATAAGCTACACACGTTGCAGGCGGTGTACCAGTGCGTCCAATCACATCCAATGTCAGCTTTAACATGGAAGCCCGCAAGAAAAAAGCATGTTTTGCTAATTATATAATTTTGAAATTTGAATTTTTTAAAATTGAAACACCTGCCAAAATGTTTAAATATTAGGTCAAGATTATGAGAAAAAATTGTGTGTCAAAATTCTGAAATACAAAGTAGAAATTGAGTTAAAAAGCTGCGTATATCCCTTTAGAATTTTTTTTTCCATTTCATCATTATTTATTTCATGAACTTTTTATTTCTTTGTTAGAATCAGAATCTTTATTGTCATCGTATAAAAGTACAACAAAATGATGGGCAGTCCAATAATTTTGTTGTACATAGGTATCAATGTAATGATACCCATTTAATGTAGCAACACGCATCATAGTGTTGTAACATTTAAATCTGTTCATGAAGATGCATGAAGAAGCAGTTTCCCGAACAGGTTTTAAGACTAGTCCTAGATTAAAATAAATGTTAAGAGCAGTTCTTTCCTGAACTGGAAAAGGCTAGCACTGAGATATCTTAAAATACCTCATTGCCATTGTTTGGTCTTAAAATGCTCACAGAATCTAATTCCTATACGGGAAAGCGTCCCTAAAAGTCGAAACAATTCATAATAAGGCATAGACAATTATTCACAGGATTTTAAAGTACCCTGATAACAATGCTATAATATATCATATTACCGAACACTAGCACTCATACTGTCCCAGTTAACCTCATGCTTTCTTTTGTCATTTTGGTGGGCGGAGCTACAGTAAATAGCCTTTGTCAATCAGATAGCTATTCGCACAATCAAAACGCATTAAGTGGCCAAGACTAAATATCCCCTAAGAGACTCCCAACCCTGAGTAATTAAGCTTGCAAAAAGAGACTAAATTGTACGGGAAAACAAACTGAATGCTTTCTCAACTTCAGAAATGCCCCATGACATCATCGCCACTAACACATCATCATAACGGCGACCCCTAAACCCCTAAGGCGACTCAAAGCGAGCCTCGAATTTCAAAGATTGCCCTTGCAACAAAAACCACTGACTGAACTGTCACCTGGAATCCCAAGAGCGAAGAACACCTGCGGCCATTTCATTAAATTTCAAGTCAATTGTGAAGTTACGGCTACTGAATGAGAAGTTATTGCCGGTTTCTTAGATATTCGAGATGGGTAGAGTAGCCTGGACTTATGGGCATTACCATGAGTGCAAGTCTTGCCGTCCGCCTGTAGGTTGATACCAGTGGGACACGCACAGCTTGAGGCTTTGGGAGCAGGAGCCAGGAGGCAAAGGTGACTGCAGCCGCCATTATTCACCGAACAGGGCGTCTGGACTTTAGACAGAAAGCAGAAAGAGTGGAGACAGGTGAGAGAAAGAAATGGCCGTTCAATCAGATGTAACAGATAACAGGCCTCTGGGTGTCTCGGTGGATCATTATACACCAGTGAGACTCCAGACTGAAGATCAGTTACCACTGGCCTTAATCCTCCGTCTAAAAACCCAAGACATCCGATACGACAGAGACCCACATTCCTCTTTAACTCATATCTGCTGGGTATGCGTGTGAATTTCAGTTGTCAGCAAAAGAAGAACAGGGCTTCTAACTGTTAACTTAAAAATGATTTCATACATATTTATTGCACACTTTTAGGGCATTTGATCTGAGTATACATATTTACACTCTTAAATATAAAGGCCCTGCATTGGCATCAATGGTTCCATGAAGAACCTTTGGTAAAATTTATGTCACAGCAAAAGACATGCATTATGTATGTGGCACAGAAAGTCGAATTCACTGTACCTGTGAACTGAGAGAGAAAAGACTGCAGAAGCTAAATAAATTTGTGTATTAATATTACAGCATGTGACGTCACGTGCACTGCCCCCGGTGGCAATAACCGCCATAGCCCTAAATGCCATTTCTTTTGAAATTTTTATGTTGTGCATTTAAATATATTTGCAATTGCACATTTGTAGTGATGCAGTTGCAATTCAGTACATTTAAATGTATGTACTTCAGATATAGATTAACACACTTAATTTAAAATTATAATTAAGTACTTTACATGTGATTTAGTATGCCAGTCCGTCAACAGAAAAATATGTGCACTTAAAACAATGATTTAAAATGCACTTTAAAGTAAAACCTTTCATTTGACAGTACAGTGTGCTATTTACAAGGTGTACTTAAGTGTGTTAGCATGTACTTGAAAGTGTCTCCTTTCATTTTATTTATCTGCTGTTGCTGCTTTCATGTGAACTCATTATAAAGCACTCAGGATGTGGACTGTGCTGTGTATTGTATATTTTATTTTACCTGTAGTTCTGTGATGGTGAAACATGTGAATGTCCATGAGGTTTTCAAGGTTTTCTGCCAGCGTTCTTCGGTCCAAACCAGTGAGCTTGTCTGCGCTTTGGATACTCTTGGATTGCCAGTCCGTCCAATAAATTCGGTCTTCGTGAAGCGTCAACCCAAACGGATGAGGCAACTGACTCCCAATCAACACCTTCATTGAAGAAGAATGAATAAAAGTTTAATCTGATGAAGAATGAACTGCAAATCATGTTAACTGAAGAACTAGTGTCTACCTGTCTGCCGGATCCATCGAAGTTGCCATACTCAATGGTCTTAATGCTAGCATCGGCCCAGTACAGCCGCTCAGTGCTGTAGTCTATAGCCAATCCATTAGGCCAGGTCAGGTTTGTTGAGATGATAACAGTACGGTTGGACGCGTCCATCCCAGCGCGCTCAATCTTAGGATTGGCACCCCAGTCTGTCCAGTACATGAATCTATTGCGAGGCAAAGCAAAAGCAATCAAGTTTTCTTTATATTGTGTAAACCTCAACAGCTACTACAGTACTTTTAATACTGCCAAGTAGCCTATAAAGCATCCACCATATATATTGGCACCTGTGAAAAAAAAGTCTCAAAAGGAATAGTTCATCTCAAAAATTACAATTGAAAATAAATTGTTAATACTCCTCCTATTGTATGTTGAACATAAAAGATGATATTTTGAACAATGCTGCTAATCAAACATTTAAATGTTCCTTATTGACTATGGTATATCGGTCCCTACAACAGAAAACAATGGGGACTAACAACTACTTGCGTCTTCAAAATGTTTGCATTCAGCATAAGAAAGAAATCGGGAGTTAGCTCTGTTATTCATTAAGACAGGAAGGCTCACATAAATCATAAAAGTCATATTTAACCATCAGCATTTGTGGAGAATAACATTGGACACTGAACCACACTTGACCTACCCTCCGATCGGGTCAACAACAATGTCCCGGGGACGGTCGAGGTTCTCCCAGATCAGAACTGTGCGCATGCTTCCATCCGTGTTTGAGACTTCAATCCGATCTGTGCCTAAATGAGTTATAAAAACAAGTCCTTTCTAAATAACATTGGCAAATGTATAGAGTATAGTTGCATTAAAGGTGCTCTATGCGATCTTGCAAAACACTAGGGGTAAATCGCATAGAGCACCTTTAATAGGATCCAGATTCAATGAAATTAGAAGGAAAGGGAGTGAGAAGAGGCAAGGGAGAAGACTTGTAGTGTGCTTTTAGTCCTAAATTAAAAATTATTACATAAATAAAAGCGGCATACAGTGAAGATCTGATGCTAGGCTCTAAAAGATGAATTAATAAGAGAACAGTACCTGCATCAGTCCAGTACAGTTTGTGTGTGAGCCAATCGATAGCTAGACCTGCAGGGCTTTCCAAACTGGTGTCCACCACAACCTGCAAGCAGCATGAATATCATCTGTCATATTACATGACAGTACCTTACAGCCAGCTACTACATGAGGGAGGATTTATTTGCTTTTGCTAGTTTGTTCTCCAGGGGTCAGTTTTTTACACATTTCTTTCTATAATATATAATAATATTGATAATTCATACACTAGACACCCAACAGCAGTGGCATGAAAAGACCTAATCACTACCAACAGACCAACTAAAAGGATGATTAAAAATAATGCATTATATACATTCGCCCCCTAATTATTCCATTCTGTACCATTTTATATTCTATACTTTATTTGTGTTTAATTATTAAGATATACAACATAAATCCTCTCATAAGTCTCTAATGCTCTCCACAGCTGCACTTCATTACAAATAAAATACAAACAGTAGTTTTGGGAAATATTATTAAAATATTAATATAATTGCACTTTAAGATGTTCTTACTCCAGTCTTCAGTGCCACGTGATCCTTCAGAAATCATACTAATATGCTGATTTGCTGCTCAAGAAACATTCTTGTTTATTATTAAATGTTGAAAACACCAAATCGTTTTGTAGAAACTGTGATGCGCTCATTCAATGGTTTGGGTAAAACATAGAAAAACTGTCACAATGTTGCAAATATACAGAGGTGGAAAGAGTAATAAAATATGCTACTCAAGTAAAAGTACTGTTACTTCAATGAAATTCTACTTAAGTACA
>JAUCNO010001819.1:21535984-21547840 GCA_032353835.1 Enteromius viviparus
ATATATGTGTGTGTCTGTTTTTTATTTTCAATTTTCACTATTAAGTGAATTACACACACACACACACACACAATAACTTTTGACCATATTTAAACTGATAACTTGATATTAGTATGCTGTATATGCAAAATAAAAAGAAAAGGGTTTTGTTTACATAATATAATGTACTATACTAAGTGCATGATAATACAATGTAACTGTATATATTTATTATGCATGTATACAGAAAAAAATAATATATGAATGTAAAAACGTTTAAATATTTTCAAAATATTTTCTGTATATAAGTGTGCATGCAATTATTTACACACACACACATACACACGTATGTACTTATACAAAATATGTGTAAAAAATAAGGTACGAGAGACTGATGTGGTGAATAAATCATGGCTGAAAGGCGTTACGTTCTTTAAATGCAGCACTTAATAAACAAAAAAGTGTTTTTTTTTTATCTTTACAAATTTACTGTATGATGATACAAGCATGTTTTATGCATGTGAAAAAAACAGTTAAATTGCAAAGATGATTTGATAATGGCCCTTTTTATGCAATATTATTAATGATAAAAAAAACTGTAACACAGTATTACCACCTGATACTGTGAAAGTACCACTAAATCACCACAACAGTTAATTCTTTCCTCTTGCCAGTAATATGGATGCACACAAATGCAAATGTGTATGTGTGTGGCATAAAAAACCCACAGTGAAGCAGTGATTACCCATAATACCTCTCTTTTATCTCTAAATAGATCAGCTTGATAACACACTCACACGTTAAATGAGAGGATTTGCTCGTTTATCCAGGTGCCAGTGTTTCAGAGCTGCAGCTCAAAGCAAAGATTCTGCCTTCAAGTCAACGTTGTCTGAATGATCATATTTACGAGATGAGAGCACATGAACAACACCATAACCCTTCGGAAAATGTATTTGTGGCACTGCCAGAAGTTTGCCACAGGGGCTTCCTGAACGCTACGCTTTTGGAAGGAAACGTCTTAATTAGCAGTGAGGAAACTGAAGATTTCTGGGGTTTTCTGAAGCAAAATCATACCAGAACCTAATTGGTACTCACAATAAAGAGATTTGATGAAAATAACTGTTGAGCAAAAGAATAAATTTGTATATATATAAAAATTGTATGCACTTTTAATGAAGGTTTTGCAAAAATCATCCTTTAATGACCATCCTGTGCTCATCGTTGTGTCTCATCAGCATTAAAACTTTGGACAAAATAGAGAAAGTTCCATTTGGATTTGACCAAAATCATTTTGATATTAATTTTTTGTTAGCATAAGTGCATTTATGGGGCTTAAAGACCATTTCATACTATTTGCCCACATTTGCTTCAGTTCAACATGCCATTTGCAAAACAAAAGGCCCGATCAAGGCTGATGACATGGTTCAGAAGTCAATATTTGCTAATGATGTTTGTAAAAGAGCATGATCATTATACAGTACATTGTCGGTGAAGACCTCACCTTTTTAATTTTCATAACCCTGTTTTATGCTTCAGTGAACCAAGCAGGACCAATTATCAAAAACAAACGAAAATACCAGCTTACAGAATTAACAGCTTCAGATATTTCGTCAAGTTAAATGTGCTTACGCTGCGGTTTTATTGTGATGGCAAACTGTAATCAATTGGATGGAGAGTTTTTGGTTTAAAAAGAAGTTCAAGAAGCTTGTGAACCCGGTTAATTTTTCCTTTTTTGAGTTAAAAAATGTTTTGTCTTGAACTGGTTGGGCCATGCTGTTTTGGCATATAATTAATAAACACGTGTCACTCAATCATCACTTGAACATGCAAATTGGAAATAATTGCATCCAAAAAGCAGTTCAGATGAGGACTGATCATAAATCAAGAAGAGAAACTATAAGAGGCGACGTGCCTTGCTTTGCCTCCCTTTGACGTCTTTTGCGAGAGAAAAAAAAAAAAGCTTGAGTCTGATATCTTGATATGGTTATAATCGAAAGCCCCGGGGTATGAATATGAATTTAACGAGCACAAGAGGGAAGAGATTTAGCCAGCTTGCCGTTCGCCTCTAATCTATAAAATGTGAAAAAGGTGGGAAAGACTAGGCTGGACTGACTTTTAGGACGCATTGTTGAGGTTTTGTGTTAGGATCAGCTTTTCTGTGGTGTTTTCTATCTGCTTCAGAACATTTAAATCTTAATTCTGTACATATTTCCAGCTTGTTTGTGAAATACCTTACTTTGGATGGTTGGATGGGTGGGTGGGTGGGTGGTTGGATGGGTGAGTGGATGGATGGATGGATGGATGGATGGATGGATGGATGGATGGATGGATGGATGGGTGGGTGGGTGGGTGGGTGAGTGGATGGTTGGATGGATGGGTGGGTGAGTGGATGGATGGATGGATGGGTGAGTGGATGGATGGATGGATGGGTGAGTGGATGGTTGGATGGGTGGGTGAGTGGATGGGTGGGTGAGTGGATGGGTGGATGGATGGATGGATGGGTGGGTGAGTGAGTGAGTGAGTGAGTGAGTGAGTGAGTGGATGGATGGATGGATGGATGGATGTGGGTGGGATGAATGGGTGGAGGGATGGATGGGTGGGTGGGTGTTGGATGGATGATGGATGGATGGATGGATGGATGCATGGATGAAGATGTGGATCAATAGATGGAGATGTAGATGGAGATGTGGATGCATGGAGGGATGCATGAACACAAGGATGGATGGATGGATGGATGCAAAATGATTGAAACATGGATGAATATCATGGATGATAAATGCATGGATGATAGAAAGAAATATGGATAAATGATCTATGAATGCAAGGATGGATGGATGAAATGACATGTGATGCATAAGAAGTGGATGGATGGATGGATGGAAAATGCATGCATAAACAGACAGTTTGACACATGGACGGGAACATAATGCATGATGTATGCATGGGTTGAAGCAGGGATGTTCATCTGACTGCACTTAAACTCAAAATCAACTTACGGCAATTCTCTTCATCAGTTCCATCTTTGCAGTCGGTGTCTCCATCACAGTACCAGTGTTCTGCGATGCAGCTTCCATCAGAGCAGCGGAACTCTTTATCAGAGCACTTCCTCTTATCTGGACACATACACAAGCACAAAACGCCATTGAGATTATTGCAGTGGGAAAAAAAAATTGACTCATTTTATATACTGAGGTTGGAATGAAGGTTGTTTGGCAGAAACTTTTGGTCAAACTTGGCAGGAATTAAAAGAACAAATAAATCCCAATCCCACCCTTCTGCTGTCTTAGTAATATTGTAGAAGCTGCATTTACTGACAAACATTTACGGTAAAATAAAACCCAAGTAAATACATTTACAATATTTAAATATAATACTGAATTATCAAGTACTTTATAATGAATTACATATACATATATATATATATATACACACATATACATACATTTATATAAATATATGCATGTATGCGTGTATGTATGTGTATAAATGATCTCACCGCACTGCTCGTCACTGTTATCTCCACAGTCATTGTCTCCATCACAGTACCACAGGCTCCGGATACAGTATCCATTTTGACAATGAAACTCATCCTCCTCACATTCTCGTGGAGCTGAAAAAAAAAACAACAACAAGATATTGTTGATCAGTTAACAGATTAAACATATGAATAGTTTTCATCCAAAATGTAGATGACCATCTTCAACATTACAACAACCCACAAGTAACCAACACCACTCCAGAGCATAACGTCTTGTTAAAGTTAAGAAATGAATCCATAAAGACATTTATAACTTCAATGCGCTATTTTGGAACAAAAACAGTAGTCTATATATCCATAATATTGTTTTCTACAGTGAAAAAGTCATCTCTGAATCTGGAGAGAATATGCATAAATAAAAAATATATATATACCTGAGTATTCAACATGACCTTATTCTGCATCCCTAATCCTACCCAATATCTAAACTTAACCACCTCACTAACTATTAATAAGCAGCAAATAAGGTATTTATTGAGAGAAAAGTCATAGTTAAAAAGTGTTGTTAACAAAGCACCTTAAAGATTTGTTTGATAGATGTTAAAAATATATTTTGGCTTCTCAAAAAGTTAATTGATGAACTGGAATGATTATGGTGATGTTTAGTAATCAGCTGTTGGGACTCTCATTCTGACGGCACCCATTCACTGCAAAGGATGGCGAGCATGTGATGCAATGACACATTTCTCTAAATCTGGTAAAGAAACAAACTCATCTACATCTGTTTTCAGCCTTTTGCTAGAAAGCTGTAGAAACACACTGAAGCGACTCAATCCAGTGCACTGGTGGCGCTCAAAGCATTTTATTGACACCGGTATGGGACTCCAGAACAGCAGTGTTAAATGTGACGCTGCTTGTATTTACACCCCCCACCGTTCCAGACACACACACACAGAGCAGTGTGTTTCTGCACCGCCGCTCTTTTACCTGCCATACGCACAAAAACATCTTTTAAACGGCAAAGCACACTGGAAAAAAAACCCTGAATACAATGCTATTTATGATACCTCTGTTTTGATGGTTCCTGAGATGGAAAAATATATCACCTGACCTAAAATGCTACAAAACTAACCAAAATACACAGAAAAGGCAGCAGTCGAGGGGCTTATTTTATTGCATGCCACTAATTCATAGAGGAAGTGTAAATGATCCCAATACGCTGTTGATAATATAAACCAAAAGAACAGACAGAAGCTGAAGGAGAGATGCTGAATGCGATAGATGAGGCAGTGTGGTGGAAAGGAATGAAAAATTCATGGAAAGCTTATGGCAGACAGACCCCCCACCAAGAGATGAGCCTCAAGAGTGTACAGCACAGAGAAATATGGGTCAGATGCAAAGACTATTGTTGCTTCTGTTTTCTGCCTCGCAGACAGACACGCTGCTCCTCTACAACATGTAATGATGGTAAGGACTGCAATGAAACTAATTCCTGGCTTCTGTATCCATACACAACGTACAGAAGACATTAACAGCAAGGCCCATGTGATGTTCCTTTAGTAAGTGGTGCTAAAATGGGTTTGATTTCATTCTGACACAGAAAAGATTCATTTATTTTCTGAAAATGCTAGTCATTGCACTGCACTGCGTCTGCTCACACAGGATATAACAAAAGAAACTTTTCCTCGCCTTATTAGACTTGCTGTGCTCCCGATCGAAAATGACATGCCTACAAAAACTGCTTACACGTGTCTTTATGCCAGAAAATAAATCAGCTTAAATGCATTTGAAATATAATACACTTCAGATATTTTGCATTCAAAGACTGATGTTATACGCATCTCATCAAAAGTGACATTAAAACACATTTTAGGTTTAATATTAAGAATTCTGCACTGTGCATATACGCAGAATAAAGTTTAATTAGAATTAGAATCTGTCAGGAAATGTGTCAAAAGGCTTCTTAATTAAATAAATGTGTTTAAATATATAGCTTTTTTTTACAAGGGATATTCATCTTTAATATTAATCTTTTTATCAACTTCTTTTTATTTTTGGACCAGGCTGATTATTAGTTTATGCACCACGTGGCCAAAAAAATCCCACTATTTTTATTTTTTTTTTCATTTGAAAAAGTAAATCAAAATCAATGAGCCCTAAACAATAACCAACAAAAACAAATACATAACCTATGCTAATTGGAAGAGAATAAGTTGGTAATACTACAGCGTAATGAGAGATTTAACAGGAACACCAAATTAGACGTGAAATGAGCACAGCAGATAATAACACAGAAAATGTACAACTCGGCAATTGCTGACTGGCACGCATTCAAACATATTTACAGTATATATTAATTAAAAATGCAAAATGAGGTTTTATGGCCAGTAACAAATAATTATGGTCAGTAAACTCTCCCAGTTTTCCCACCATTGGCAGGCGTGACCCTGGTGAACACATTTAGATCGTCTCTAGAGCTTATTTTACTCATTCAGCTGGCGGGAACTGCTTTGTTTAATTGAAGCCTATTGGATATTTAACTGTATATGTTTTCATAACCCTAGTCAAAAAGTAAGATATTTAAAATGTATTTATTTCCTATTAAGTACAGTTTAAATATTTACTGACGGATAACTCGAGACCTACTGACTTAAAAAAAATATGTAAACTTAGTTTTGGAGTATTACTTCTTATTAATAATGCGTGTTAATGTCACTTTTAAATATTGTGTAATATTGCCCTTTAAACGCAAAATATTTAAAGTGTACCTAAAGTATACTTGCAATAGTTCCTCTTTAGCACGATCAAATATACTAAGTATGTCTTTATTTGGACTTCAGCACTACTTCAGCACAATTAAAGTACATGATGAGTAAAATTAGTTGTTTTTAATTTAGCAGACTAAGTATACCAGTTTAGCATACTAAAAACTGCATGTATACTGAGCATGAAATAAATGTAATTCAAATACATTTAAGTATATTTCGTTTTCACTAGAGAACAGTAATTTGTGTGAACAAAGCAAGAAATGTAGTCATTTTGGACCAGATCTGTGGTCTTATTCCACCTATAACCACTGCCAAAGCCACTTTTGTCATTCAGGGACCTGGAAACTGCTCTATAAACCTTTATTTTTGATTCAGACTTGATTACTGTAATGCACTTTAAGAACAGACAGAGAGACATTTAAGGTCAACAAAACCATGCTGTTGCTCTTTTAGTCCAGTCTAACACTTATAGCTTATAACACTAAATTCATTTACTTTTTTTTCTGTTGAGCACGAAAGAAGATATTTTGAAGAATGTTGTTAACCAAACAGTTGCCTGTAGCCATTCACTTCCATAGTATGTACAAATATGTATTTGACTGTACTACGGGAGTCAAAAACAACCAGCAGCTGTTTGGTCACAAGATCTTCATTTGTTTAATGGTGAGTAAATAATGGCAAAATTTCGTTTAAGTTAACATTACTTACTAACAACTGTACGACAACCTGGATTTGAGATGCATGTCCAGCTTGCTCTCGTCAGAGATGCAGTGACCATCTTTGAGCTTCAAAATGATGCAAAAGGTGTCATAAAATAAATATGTTATAATTATTTTATGATAGAGCTGCTGCTGACATGTACTCATGAATGCACACAGGAGAGCAACTCCCCAGGTCAAGATCCTCACTAAATAATATATGACACTTTGCTTTGTTTCTCATCAAACCTTCTCGTAGGCTTTAACAACACTAGAAAAAATCACTTTTGATAGGCTACCTTTAGTAGCTGCACTTGCATGGACAAGAACAAGCTTTTTCAAATCTTCTCCTTTTGTGACTAATTGATACCTGAAGTTAATTTTTCCTGTGTTTTCTTAAAGTTTGTTGTCTTTAGACACATAGTAAATATACTTACGACAGTCTTGTTCATCAGAGTCGTCCTCACAGTCGTTGTCTCCATCACATAACCACGAGCGCCGGATGCATTTTCCATTATCACAGTGAAAGTCTAACGGTGAGCAGGTGGGCAAAACTGAGGAAAGAGAAACCAATCGACCAGTTACACATAAGACAAATAACTTTGACGGTTTGAATAAATAAATCTTGTTAATATTAATATTAATAATAATAATAATAATACGTAATATAAAAACATATCATAGTGTATTTATTATACATCACATTTTGGCTAAAATAGAATAAACTAAGTTAAACAGAATGGAATAGAATAACTTGAAGTTAAAGTAATTAAATTAAAAAAAAAATTAAATATTGATAATGAAACTCATCCAAATATTACTAAATAAATAAATAAATGAAAGTGAAAATATAACAGTAAAAGCCACTTCAAATCAAAATATTAATAAATAGTAGTTTATAAATTAATAATTACACCATTACACTGCTACATATTATTATTATTATTATTAATAATAATAATAATAATAATAATAATAGCTACTAACAGCACAGTCTAAGCCTCTGAATGCAGGTGGATGTGAAGTTACTGTAATTGGCAAATTAGCGTATCTGTACCTGTTCAACACATGTTTTTATGCCACATAAATAAACATGTTTTGTTTGCCTCGTCAATCTCTTCTCCATCAAATATGATCTAATTTCTGGCAGACCTCCAACATCTCATACAATGTTGAGTAAATTAAAATAAATGTCACATATATTTTTGTTTTTAGATAAACTAACTAGTGAAAATATTTGGGAATAATATTAGGCAGCTAGAATATACTTAAATGCAGATGAATGCAAAGTTTTAACTTGATTGGATGCTTAACACAATTAAAAGGAAAATGTGTTACAGTTTAAGCTTATATTAAGTGCAATAAATTATGCTTTTTATGACCCAGTAGGACTTTTTTTATATGAAATTTGGTTAATTACTCCTATTGCATTTAAATTAAAACAGTAGTGCTGTCAAACAATTAATCACATGCAAAATAAAGATTTTTGTTTACATAATAAATGTGAGCATTATATTATATTATATTATATTATATATATAGAGGAGGGCATTTACTTTTCCTGCAGGAAAAAAATGTTTAAAGGCATTTCTAGTCCATTGTGACTTCATGTGAATCACAAAAGTACTGAACAACCAACAGTTTTTTGATGCACAGTTGTCATCATGAGTGTGTGACACTTATCATGTCTGAGCACCATTACAAGTGATGAGGCATGAAATTCCATTGATGACATCATTAATTAACAGCAGACCTGCATGTTAAACATGAAAGTTGTTTCAGAACAACTTTGATTAAGATTTTTGATCCACTTCAAATGTTGACTACTGTATACTCAGTACACTACACTTACATGTACAATGTAAACTCTTGTTAACTATTAACTACGACCTTTCTTTCAATAGTTCTTAATTTGCTGCTCATTGTAGTTAATAGTTGTTATTAATAATAATAGTTGTTAAGTTCAGGTTTTGGGTATGATTATGGATGTAGAATAAGTAATTAATATGTGATTAATTCGCACTAATAAATGGCTAATATTCTAGTAATATGCATATTAATAAGCAACTAATAGATGTAACCATTAAATAAAGCATTACCAGAACTTTTCTTTTTGATGCGATTAATTGTTTGACAGCAAAAAAACAGCCAGCAATGTATGATTTTCATCCCTCCATTTATGTAAATAAAACTTCAATGTGTTCATAAACAATATTGTAAACGTAATCCATGTGAACCGATTTAAGTATATACAGTGTGTATTTAATGCTGTCTGTCTCTGTATGCACTGCATATGCTTATACTGAAGTGGTACGTTGTGCATGTCTGTGTGTGTGTAGTGAGTTTTCCAGCGTTGCTCCTCATTAGAAAACTACGCTAGCTCAGAGGAAGCATCCCCTCCTGAGTCTTTCTGTGCTTTCAGGCTATAGCAGACTGACCACAGCATTGAGAACAAGACATTGTTAGAGATCTTCCTGGTGCTTGTTGTGCACCTCCTGGAGAAAAGTGTCTTCTGTATGGCCCTGTAGAGGTGGATACGCTCTACCGAGCCCAGCACCCTCCGCAGGCTCATACAGTCCCATCAGGTGCCGTTTGGGAGGCAAAAAAAGATGCTTTCTATTGTGCCGCTGTAGACAGAGGCATCCTGAATCTCCTGATACACAGCCAGGAAATTCCTGAGCTCCTTTTTACCACACTGTGAATGCAGGTGAACAATATGTTGTGAAAAAATAAGAGCGCTTACTTGTACTGGATGTGCACATGTAGTGTACTTAAGATGATGAAAGTGTATTTTTAAAAATATAGAAATTTGTGAAGATTACATATACTTAAATAAACAGCTTGAGAGTGTTAGCAAACATGCAAATGTCTCTCCTTAAGTCACGTAAGCACACTTAAGTGTTTTACTTTAAAACAATTTTAATCAGTGTATTTTAAAAAATAGTAAATTGCAACTTCATTACAAATGTGCAATTACATTTTTTTTAATAAATACACTATTTTAAATAGAAATGTTATAATTAAGTATTTTGTTGTACTATAAATGCTCATCAGTACGTCTAGCAGTACTTTAAGCATATTAAAATACAATAGAATATATGTACTTAAGTCTTGCTTAAGTGTGTCAAAAAAAATCTGCTAAATGCATTTAGTAATAAATTATATATTCATACTATACGTTCATTTAATTGAAAGTAATATGCAAAAAAGCATCCAAGACTTTTCTTTGCTTAATTTTACTTATTTGCGTAATTTTATTTATTTAATGACTTTTCCCTACAGTACACAAAATGTCTTTTTTGTTTGTTTTTGTTTTTTTTCCACAAGAACTGTATCTATACATGCCAGAAGCTGCACTGCAGTTGAATTATGTAGGCCTGTTAGTCCGACTAGTCCATCAAATTTTTTTTTTTTTTACAAAAATTGCATTTTCAGTCAGGCTAAAGCATTTACATGACATTTTATGAAGACAAATTATGGTTTTGGTCTGACTAAAATCGACTTTTAAAGTGCATGTAAATGCACTTTGTGATGTGCAATCAATTTCAATTGATTGTAGATAAATTCTCACTTCATCCAGCGCTCTTTCTGTTCTCCAAAAAAAGATTACGTTACTATTTTATTGAGTGTGAAAGCACTACAGACCCTACAGCACTTCAATTGCAAAGCATTTTGCGAACCCCTTTGAAAAAGGAAAGTGTGCTCAATACTACAAATGAACAAAGGATACTTCAGCATACTCCAAATACACCATCACCATTCAAAACAACTTTTGTAGAGAATGATTTCAGCAGAGGACTGAATAAGCAACCTGTCATAGAAGGAATAAATAGTTTGCGCATAAAGCAGTGTAAGAGACTCACTGCAGCCGTCTTCATCGCTGTGATCTCCGCAGTCGTTGTCACCATCACACTGCCACTGCGCCGGGATACACGTGCACTCGCCGAACGCACTGACCGCACACGTGAAGTGATTTCTTCCACACGAGCATTCAGCAGCGCCTAAAACACCTGCGAAACACACAGAAACAAAGTCAGCTGCTACAAGTTTTCTAATTACAGATGTAAAAACATGGACACCAGAAATGCATTACTTAAACGTACGTACATAGTAGTTAAGGCCATCTCATATAAAGTGGGACCATATATTAAAATTTATCTTGAAATACATGTGTTTTCTGAAGTTCAAGAAAAAGTCCCTAAGCAGCACATGACGATACGCTTCTAACGACTGATCGCGTGTTTCAAGAGAAATGCCAAGAATGTTTGTGAGAATCACCACTGGCTTACGTTCCCAAAATAACTATTGAAACAAATAAAGATGACCCTTGACAAGATAAACACATTAAACCCAATACGAGCACACCCAGCTTGTTCCTACCGAATTTACTTCTCACCACAAACTGGTGTTAGGAAATTTCAACCCTCTGCAATTTCTTCAAGGAAGCAGAAGTCGTCTATTAATAACTACTCCAGCCCACCTCCCTTCTTTCAAGTATGTGCTTCATCATGTATGTTGCATGAGAAAGACTTGACGGACTTGGCTTAACTTCAGATCATTTGCATCTATTTGTTCGTCTCGTATCGTGAGCAGCTCTGGAGAGGATTGAAGAGAGTGGCCCGAGTGAAAAGTGAGTTGGCGCTCAGCACCGCATGGTTCTGTGCTGCTTTTTGGCAAGCTGGAATAATTACAGCCCTTCTCTTGTGGGAGATCAAGTTATATATGCCATGTTTAGTCACTAAATGGAGCAAGACTCTCATCATGTACGCTTTAAAGGCTTGCCATTTCGGTTTCAAAGTCAAAAACACTGTTGGCCTTAATATCTTTGAAATGGAGCAAACCATGACTGAGATAAGAATTTTAGGTAACACTTTAGAATAGGGGTCCAAAATAATGCATTAGTTAAGCATTAATTAATGGTTAATTTGTTCAC
>JAUCNO010001819.1:21547982-21570274 GCA_032353835.1 Enteromius viviparus
TTAATTGTGAACAAATTAACCATTAATTAATGCTTAACTAATGCATTATTTTGGACCCCTATTCTAAAGTGTAACCGAATTTTATAAACGTTTATTATACATAATCACAAAACATATTCATTTTGGCTTATATTTTTAAAGCAGGCCTCACTTATTAGTCGCAAATAAAAATGTATTGAGGGAAACGTCTTATTTAAGTGTAACCAAATAATAATGTTTATGTTCAACTCAACTGGACATGTTCATGTCAGATTTAGTCAAATATGCATTTTTAATTAACAAGTGCCCTCTAGTGTTTGGGTTTATAGCCAACTAACGAACTGTGAGCACCGGTTGTCTTCCCTGAGGTAAATGCAATGACTCGCAGGCTGCTTTGTCGGCGTCTTTCCGCTGACTGAACAATTATGAGACATGATACATTTCAGTTAGTATCGTTCAACATACCCTCTGATGTTCAATCATGTTTATTTCAAGCTAGAACTCGCCTCCAATCTGCAATCTGAGACCCCTTGTGTACACATGAAAGCAGATTAGGACAGCGATTGGCAAGATATGACTGGTACTGATGGAGATTGGCTTTCTCCACATTATGTTATGTTAGTGTTTAGCATCCAGTAGCACGGTTATAAATCGGTGGCATATAAATGAGGATGCCAAGCTGGAAACATAAAGGAATCACGCGCTGTGCTAAAGGTGAACCCACATGTTTATCTCCTAAAGTCATTTACTCATTTCCTTACTTAAGCTCAGAGAGCAATTAAGTCCGATCATGTACACAAAGAGAACGCAGCAGATATGCCTGTACTTGAATCATCCCAAACATCATCTTTTCATTTTCCAGCTTTCCATCTCCATTCCAACCCTTCTAAAACCCCTCACATCTGGAATCTCTCCTCTTCCCCCCGTGGCTACGCTTGCTCTCCGTTACAGACATTGGCAACAAAAAATGCCAATACCTCACTGTGTGTGCATGTGCAACTGCCGTTCTCTCTAATTTCTATCCCGTGAAATTACCCCTCAACCACAAAGATATATCAACATGTCTTTCCAGAAAGCTGTCAGACTTTCGAGCTTAACCCCTCCGACGCAGAATGAAGACGCAGCTGCGGCCGGGAGCCCTCTTTCAGCAGCCAGAGAAAGGATTTACATCTAAAAAGTCCTTCAACACTTATGAAAGGTTTGCTTACAAGAGCTCAGCAGTGCTGCTAGTTGGTTATCTCATCCATTCCCCGCTTTATAAATGGAACAGAGTTTAATCACTGACATTTTTTTGAGATTTCGCTCATTTCTAATTCCAATTCTATGGAGGTTATGAAAAGTGACTGGATGCTGGTTTAAATATAACTGAATGAGTGTGGAGAAGTTCAAGGAATAGTTCAGCCAAAAATGAAAATTACCCCAAATTTTACTCACCCCCAATCCATCCTAGGTGTATATCCTCAGACTTTCAGATGAATGGAGACTCCTCTAGCACTACCAACATACATTTCTAAATAACTCAGACCTTAAAGAAGAAAGTCATAGACACCTAGGATGGCTTGGGGGTGAGTAAAATATGGGGTATCTTCATCTTTGGTTGAACTATTCCTTTAATTTGAACAAACAAGGATTATTTATGTTAAATAAAAACACAAAAAGGCATTTTCATTACTTGTGGAAAAAAAACATGTATATGTTATATATGTATGTGTGTGTGTGTGTGTGTGTATATTTCACACTTATATTTTTATTTATATTTTACTTAGTTTTTTTCTAAGATTAAGTTGGAGCATTAAAAACCTAAAACATAATTATATAAAGTCTATAAACATTTAAAAAAATATATATATAATAATAATAATAATAATAATAATTCTAAAAAGAAAAAAAAATTAATGAACAATATTTTTTGAACTGAACTGAGAAAGATATGCACAATGTTTGGGAAAAGATAACCTGAACTGTTTTGTAGAATGGCTTTGGGCTCACTACGTTTAAAATATCTGCTCGACAACTGTAACATAAGCCCTTTTTTAAAGACCCTAGAGAAAAATGGAAAGAGACATTTGTCTGCGATTTAAAACAAGGGTGTCCTATTGCAAATGCCAAGTGTGGCTTTGAATGACGGAGGTACAGTAAAGGGGAAATGATTATGATGTATTTAGAGGGTTAAAAAAAAAGGACTGGAAAAGAAAAAGTGAGGGCTTGTCATTGAGTGCCGGTTCTTTTCCATCACAGTTAGCCATTTTAATGAACTTGGCTGTTGTAGCCTGCATTTGAGGCCGAGCGGAGAGTCAGTGGGCTGAAGGAATGGGACGGGGAAGTTTAACGGTGGCATGAACATAAAAAGAGAGAGAAAAGAAGTTGAACTGCAGCATTAGCAGCCTCGACTCAAACACCACAACTGCGGTTTGAATCTGAACCATACAGATCTGAACCCAAGTGAATGTATAAAAGAGGTTAGGCTGAATAAATGATTGGAGAAGTCCAGCGTAAGATGTATTATGAACATTACAAGGTCAATAAATAAGTATAAGGAAAATGCACGGATGAATTGTTCATAACAAGAAAAAAAATGCATTTTGAACAGATTTTACTCCACCCCTCAGACCATCTCAAATATAGACGGGATTGTTTCTTCATCAGATTTGGAGAAATGTAGCATTTAATCACTCAATGGATGCTCTGCTGTTAGAATGAGAAAGCAAACATCACAATAATGCACACCACTCAAGTCCATCAATTAGAGACTGCTACAGTCAAAAGACATGCATTTGAAGGAAATCAAGATGTTTTCATTTTTTTGTAACTCATAACATTGCTAAAAAAAGTGGTCTGGTCTGAATCAGGAGAGAAATCTGCACCGTTTACAAGTCAAAACAGCTCTAAAGAGACAACAGGAAATGGATTTTATGAACTGTTACATGTCTCCCAATCTGATGAAGAAACACACTCATCTAGTTCTTGAGGGTGAGGAATTCTCCAGCGTGACACTTTACCTGTTTTTGTACAAATGTGTGCATTTGACACTAGCTGATTTTTTTATTGTCTTCTCTCACTTTAATTCCTGCTGTATTTGTGCCAAATAAGGAATTTGCTTACAAAAAGACTGTCATACTGTGAAGTCGTGTCTGTTCAGACAAAACCACAGAATATTTGGCAGATGGAGAGAAACTGTCATTGTTCTTCCAAAAAGATTTCTTCAATATCACACCAAACCCATCACAGGAACGGTCTCTTTTGCTTTGGAACAGTATGTCCTGTGAGAAGCACTATAGAAAAGAAATTCGCAGCAGTCAGTGACTCAGATTCAGTCTCAGTTTGGAAGAGAAATCTGTAATCTTGGATGAGTTTACAGTTATCTGAGGGGATTTGTGAAACATGAGCAAGGGTAAACATTAAAACACTAGCATTCGTTTGTTATGCAAAAATCAGTAGTGCCTCTATTAAGGGAGACTTGGGTAAGTTGCCCTCCAGGCAAGGGTAAAGGAGACTATTCAAATGAGACTAACAAGACTAATTGCTAATTTCAGACGAATAATAATGTAGGAAACATGCACAGTAAAAAGTTCACATGTAATTCAATGTGTTACCTGCAGATTTCTTGTAATAATTTACTAGCAATTTCTTAGAGTTGTGTTTCTGCATCTTAAATCAGAACAATGTTAATGACATTTTAAAACATGCTGCAGTAAATTGTTCACATTTGTGCAAACATATCCATGTTCATGAGGCTCTAAAGGCTTTTTAACAAGTTTTTTTTATTTTATGCATGTATTTTAATTATTTAAATACATTTTAATAAATCTTATTTATCCAAAAGTTACTATTTTAAAAAGGACAATTAAAAATGTTTGACGTAGGAATTCATGGTTAATCTTTAGCAGCCCAAAAAATAAAAACACTCAGACTGGCTATTAGCTGACTCACACAAGATATATGTTTAGGTCTGGATAAAGCATGTTTGGAGATAAAACAACTCAAACTTTTCAAAAATAAAACACTTTAATAACACTACTACCATCTGCTCATTTAGGTCTCAGACAAAAGTATAAAACAGAACCTTTCTAAATATTAGTATTAATATTATACTAATATAAATATAATAATATTAATAAATAGTGGTCACACAGCTGGCATGTTTCCCAAACCCTACAAATAACTATGATTAACATTACAATATATTTGACTATATTTATAACCCTTATTGGTTAGATTTTATGTTTGCTTTGAATATGTGATCTCCAGACACCTGCATGTCAGTACCCTTACTATTCCTCATCTGAACCTTCTTTAATGACGCTCAGTGTCCGTCACATTCCTCTGATGTTCTAGCTGTAAGATATTGGAGTTTGGCTTGACTCCAGCTGCCCAGTCACGGCTATATGCTCTATATTGTCTGAACTAGCAGCTCAGAAAGACACCAGCGTAAAAGTGAGGCCACCCAAAGAGATTTTCACAGAACGCATGCATCAGCAATCCCTCCCCACATACACACACACACACACACAGAGAGAGAGAAATCTCTGGATCAAGCTGATCTAAGCAGATGTAATGACTAAACAATTCCAGCACTGAACTGATTTGTCTTCAGGCTTAAGTAGCTTGTCTGGATAACCTACAATCTTGTGTAGCCCAACTTGACTATCTTCATGAAGTCTGGTTCACTTCACAGTTTATTCTGGCACTGAGACGGACGGTCTGACTGATTCAAAGCGACCAACCGTGGTGTGTTTTGATTCTAGCAAGTAGTTTATGGGTGTGTTTTTCTGAAATGAAGCCAATAAAATACCAACACGCGCAAAAACACATCTTTACATACAACACTGAAGAAATGAGCCGAAATCAACCGATTACTTTACGAACTATTCTGCTCATTGACAGTTTTATGCCGAGTATCTTAAACTTATTATACAAATAAGATGAATATGCAGCTGAGTTTTGACTGAAATTTCATAATGTGATTAGGAAGTTTTTCATTTGAATCCAAAGTCAATTTTTAATACAACACTTTTATTTGTACACCTTTCAAAGGAAAGGCATGTTAGTTCTACTCAAGAGAAAAAATAAAAACTCAATTAAAGCCAAAACTAAACTAACTTTTTAATTCAGTTGATATTGTATTTTTGATGATAAACTGATTTGTCTAAAACATTTCAAATTTGCACAGAAGTCAGTTTTTATAACAATAACTTAATACATTTGTGATGATAAATTATGTTTCTATTTACTTTCTGAAATATGAAACAGTGGATGTCAATTATTTTCATGACAGATTTATTCAAACACACACACACACACACACACAAGACATAAATGACAATATATTAAAAAAAATGCAAAATCTAATGCTCTAATTTTAATGCTAATTCTAAAATTCTAATGCTCTTTAGTTATTTTTTCTGAGATGACTATCAAGTTCACGTACATCGAATACTTTTCTGATGTAAAAGTAATGTGCCATGTTATTTACAAGGTGTTTTTTTTACACTAAGCAGCTACAAGTTCTAGTTTCTTCTAACACCTTCTGATGTTCATTTATGTTTATTTCATCATGCAGAGCATCAAAACCTCAGACTATTTGAAATTTCATAGTAAAATTGAAAAGTTTTATCGCACAAGAAAGCACAAAGCTTATTTTGATTATTGGATGACAGGCAATACATTGGAACAGCTTTCCATTTAAACTGCTTCATTATTTCAAGCACACTGCTAAGAACTGCTGTGTATTTGTGGTTTCTCAGCTGATCACCAGATGTTTGATTTGTCTTCATCCATCAGCAGGGAGGAATTCACCTTGAGAAGCGTAAGGCGATAGCTAAACTGACAAAGAAGGTCGGTGAGTTAGAGATGCACATACAGAAGATTAATGAGATTCAGAGGTTTTGATGTTGCGTCCGATGAAAGGGAAACAAGTTTTGCCAGTTCCTCCACACAAACATACCATACATGCATTTCTTTGAAAAATCACAGGCGGGCTCGAGCAGACATCGAGCATGCCTGTTTCTAATCCCTCATCAACATCCTGTCCTTAAGGAAGAAGCAGCAGTGTTTTCTTCAAGGGTCACTTGTTTCCTTGTGGTCATGGCTCAGCTCACAAAGACACTTTTGTTTCAGTTGAACTATGGCTCATCTCTCTGCTCTGATAGGTTGGAACTGTGATTTCAAGACAGCCATTCTCTGTTATTTGTCTCCAAAAATCTTTAACATTTACTTTTTTACCAACTTGAAAGCAACAAAATGAAAGAGCAGACGCTACACAGAGCCAAACACAAGAGAGACTACAATGACTTAAAATGATTTAAGGAAAAGTTGGTTTACATTTTATATGTATAGTCCACTTAACTATACGCATCTCTGTAACTACATGTTAACTAATTTTCATTAATTCTCAACTACTTGTCTGCTAACTCAGAGTAGACTGTTAGGGTAGGTTTAGGGTTAGTAGAATAAGTTGGCATATACTTGCATCTGATAGGCAGTATGTAGTGCGTTGTGGATCCATCAAAATAAAGTGTTAGACAGTCTACTAATACTCTAATGACTGCTAGTTGACGTGCAGTTGTAAAGTTACTTAGTTACTTAGTAGTAAGTGGACTATCAAAATTGTTACTAAAACTGGTTTAAAAGCTATAATTGTTTAATATATTTCAGCAATAAAGTATGTCAGGGAGAAAAGCATATGCTTATAAGGTATGTTTTGAAGCTGGGATGCTGGTTTAAACTGGTCCTAAGATGGTCCAATTAGCTTATGTAAGAAATGTATTGTAATAATCATAAAATGTCTCTGTTATGTTCAACAGGCATTGAGAAAACCTGTTAATTTAAGTACTCATATCGCTGACAGCAGTAGTACAGCCTGGATATTCTCGTTTAAAAAGCGCAGTTGAAGCCCGCAACTGCTGTTTATGTTGTCATGATTTGTTTTGGTCTGAAGCCCCACCCTCCATCTATCTCCCAATCACCAAATCAGTAGTGTTTCTGCATCCAGGTGGCCAGCTTTGCAGAAAATACAGTGCATTTCATTTAATTCATTGTCATGTGAGTTCGTTCCTGTTGGTGTCGGGGCCGGGTGAAAAACCCCTCTCCAGTATTTTGGACTGCAATACCTAGTTCAACCACTCGGTGTCAATCCTACATACGGTGCCTTTAAGACTAGCAACAAAACAAATAAAGTCATTATTTGTTTGTTTTTTTTGTGCACCAAAATTTTTCTCTTAGCTTTGTAAAACCACTGATTTTTCGTGACACTGGACCATTTTTAGGGGGGGGGGGGGGTATATGGATTCTCATATGGACATGTCACCTGAAGATAGCAGCAAAATGTGTCCTTATTTCCGATTTCACAAAAATATAGCCAGCTGTGCATTTTTACAGGAAAGTGTTACCAAACTGAACACTATCAAGGTTTAGAAAAAGTCTGGAATAATAGAAAAAAATATATATATGTGTGCCTTTGCTATTTTCCTCAGCATTATCATCCAGATTCAATTTAAACCAAGCGTTGAGAAGCCTTTCCCATGCCAGCCCAGCAGGACATCAGAGCACGCTGTGTGAAAGCCTCTGTCTTCATCAAAAGACACAGATGAACAATGCTGCCTGCTATGGGTGTGCTCCGAACAATTCCTGTTGCTCTGCCTCGCTCAATACATCCACCATGTTCAGCATCAGCATTACCTCCAGCTCTGAATCCGCCTTGTGAAAGACAAACAAATTAAAAGAAACAGAAAACCGAGAATGGAGTTGCACACATGTCTGAGTTCTCAGGACCTTGAATGACCTTATTATATATCAACCTTTTCTATTTTCTGTGCATCACTCGCAGCGATGCACACGCTTATTTGCTGACACATAAGGTCAATCAAGTCAAAACCTATAGACGCTTTTGCCAAACTTTATTCAAAGACTGAGGTATTTTTGTGTGAGGGTCACTGCAAAGTTGCAGCGATATGCAACTTAAAGTATTTATAAAGGCATACTTTAAACAGCAGAAAAATGGCAGAAAGACATTGGTCTTGTCTAAAGATATAGGATGCAAGCCTGTAGCCATGTTCCTGGAGAGTTATAAATGTCCCAATGTGTAGCGAACCAGCATCCCTTAAAAGTGCTAAATATAAAGATTCACACGGATTGGCTTTAAAAGCCTCTGTGAATGTTTGAAAAAGGTCTAATTAACATAGTAACTAAAATGTGTGGAGGACGTGGCTTAATGATTGACATCAGCATGCATCCCATCCGTAAAATTCATCTTTCATCAAAATTACATATAAAAGAATTCTTTAATGCCTTAAAACCCACACCTCATTTAATATGTGAATACTTATGAATATGCTAATTAACCCCGCCTCCACTTATTCGCACCTGTACCTGTAGTAAACACTACACAACTGTGTTTTAATTAGTTGGATTAATTCAGTCATGTTTAATACAGATTTCAAAAAAGAGGAAGGGTGAATTGTCTACAAGTCTTACATAGAAATGCCTGCTCATGATATGGAAAGCCTGGCCCACAAGTTGATTGGACTGGGTACAGCTTTGTGACACGTTTCTGAGACGGTCTTAGAATCACTGCAGTTTTAGGAGAACATGCTCAGCAATGGTGTCCCAGCTGATGAATTTGTTCATGGTTTGTGTTTGAAAAACACTAGACAAACATGTAAAGAGCATTAAAAACTTGATTTTCACAAAAAGCAGCTTTCTCTCAGTGTTAATGTAAACTCAGTCTGTGGAGTTCCCACAGTATTTCAAACGCATTTTATGCATTTCTAGCTTCATCTGTAGCATAAAGCATAGCCTCCTGCTAGGCCAGGACTAATAGTCATTGCCATTGTCCTCTGTTAATGGCACACTATCTTTTTTTCACCTAAATCTTCTCTCGGTACACAATAGAAAGGGGGCCATGCGGCCAAATGAAAGATTTTTGGGTGTTAGCAGGGGTTCGGTGAGCTCGGAGGAAATGTTGCTTTCGATGGGGGGGGCTCACTTTTACTGTAACTCACAAAATGCGTTTAATGTCAGACTATGAAGATGTTTAGCACTAGATAGTGCACACTGTGATTGACCTTCTGGCTACTTTTTAGATCCTGCCATTGATGTTCATACATCAATAAAGGTTTGCACCTTTGCAACATTTTTTTTGTGCAATGTTCAGGATCATATACCCATTGTGTGTAAGATCATAAAACACTGAATCAGATGCTGAAGATAACAAAACATACAAAGGCTGACACTCAAGGAAGCTATATAACCATAATTGTATTATATGTTGTCTTGAGAAATAAATGTAAACATCTGTTATGTGAAAGAGCTTATTCAGTACATAATAAAAAATAAAAAAATATCAAAATGCATTTTGTGCATCTAAACGACAATTACATGGTTACATTTGGCCTCTGTTCTTTACGTGGCAAAGTCACATTTTGTGTTCATGTGATTCGACCGCTGACTGAATCAACCATCATTCTGTTTTATTAAACACAGACTGACACATTTGTCTTCCTACGAGAGAGAGAGAGAGAGAGAACAAGACAGTTATTAGCAGGAGGCGGACAGTCAGACTGTGTTTTAAATAGCCCAAATTATCAGCTGTTCGTATGGTGATGGCATTTGCTCAGAAAAGTATCTGTCATAAGAATTCCTTCAACAAGGACATGCATGCTTTTAATAGAGTACATATCCCCGAGACTAAAGATCTGCATGGAGCAATTTTCCCATTTTTAAAAGCAAATCTAATGTATTTTAGGTAAGAATGTGATGCTCTATAAAAACAGTCTCTGTAAACACTACAGCTGAAAGCTTCAAGATCAAATTGCTCCATCAATATTTTCACCAAATCTTTTACATTCTTAATTCATTCTCTGTGACATCTCACAATATTCTTGCAATATTAATATTTGCACTTGCAAGCAGCAAAAATGAATGCATTACACTTTACAAAATCCTAAAACTCTTGGATTTGATCTCGCTTTATTTACAGGTTTTGGTGCCATCCTTTAATTAACAATTTAAACCATTAAAAATAACAATCAGACTGATGAATATTAATTTCGCTCTTTGTGTAAACACCATTTGTCTGTGATCCCTCCTCACTTGAGTATTGTGAAAGGATCTTTGTTTATATTGTGTTTTATATTGTTATATTGTATAATGTGTATATTTATTGCAACGTGTTTTACAACTCTCTGTATCCCACAGCAGGCACAAAATCACAAGCTAAGCAAGCTTTATTATAAAACATTCTGTATACAGTCTATTTAATATTGGTTAATAGTTTTGTTTTTAATGAGTGAAAACCACATTTCCTGATGCATAATACTAATATAATTCAGAAATGGTTCTCAGCTCGTTTCGAATGTGTAGCCTTTATAAAGCACATGGCATGAAACACACACAAAAATATTTCCATCTGAATTATAATACATTGATAGCCACAATTACAATATTAATTAAATAAACAATGATTCCTTTTTTTAAATCATGCCACTCTCTGTATCCAACAGAATTTGTATCCAAAAAAATTTAATATAATTTTTCAGAATTGTGAGATATGAAGTCGCAATTCTGAGAACATACCAGTCTTTTTTTCCCACTCAGTATTGGACTATATCCACCTTTTTCCTGAACGCTGAAGTAAGTTCACTGTGGGTAAGGCTTCCGGTTTATTAGGCGCTATAGTGAAATAACGAGGAAAATACCAACAACAGTAAACAGTAGAACTATTTGCACTATACACCAGTGTGTTCATAATTAACATAATGCATTAAAATAGCATAAGACACACCAATTCCAAATATCAAGCAACAAAACAAACTGTTCTGTACAGATAAAAATAGCTGGACGTGGATAAGAACAGAAGCTATACTCATACAATTTAGAAATGGTGGCGCACATTTTCGCATTAGGAAAAAGGTGGATAACTCAAATCCCAAGTTTAAATCGTACAATTCTGACTTTTTTTTACGTAATTGCGACTTCATATCTGGCAATTCTGCCTTTATAGCTCGTAATTGTGAATTTATATCGTAATTCTATGGAAAAAAAAGTCAGAATGGTGAGATAAAAAGTTGCAATAACCTTTTTTTATATTTATTCTGTGGTGGAAACAGGCTTTTATGCATCTATATCTGGCGATTATAGCACCACGACCTCTTACTATGAAGTCTGTGGAAATTATACAATTAAAAATATATATAAATTATTAATTCTACTAAATCTAAATTATTGTACAAAACTTACAGTAACAATTCAATTTAAAATAAATTGAGTATAAGAAAAATACAGCAATAATAACAACCGTTTTATTTTACATTAAAACTCTACAAAAAATTTACAATACTAATATTCATGGCTTTATTTCTTAATTTTTAAACATTACACTAAACTTTTATTTTTAGATTACGATCTGATTGATTGCAATGTTGTACACAAAACTGTACTAGCATCTAACATTGACACGCACGTATTTCATGCAAAGTGACCGCTTAAAAACAAACAAAATAATAAAAATTCATCGAAAAGAGCAGTTTTTCTATTAGTTATCAAGTTAAACTCACTACTCGCTTATTCAGGAGTGAAGCAGATTCCTGGGGACCTTTTGATTTTGTCAGCCTTGATGAGTGAACCCACAGCTTTTCCCACAAGCCTTTACTGGGGAGAGTTTGTCCCACAATGCTCGGCAGGGGTGCGAGGGGCCCAACAAAAGCACCATAGGCAGAATGAGCTGCAGTTAAAAGTAGAAGAGTCGTGAAACTCACACTTTCTTATCCCTCTTTTCAGCGTCCCTCCATCCCCCACCTTGGAGAAAACCTGAGCCACAGAAAAGGGGTAAAAGGAGGAAGCAAAAAGAAAGAGGCTGATTGATTGAAAGCTGTAGGTAGGAAATGCTTGAATCTCATACCAAAACACTAACAAAGCCAGTTCGCCACAGGACTCAAAAACAGCTTAACACCCCTGAAAGGTTTGTCACTCACATATGCGCACAAAAAAAAAAGAAAGTTTAACATCTAGTGGTCATGATGAATCAACAACGTACACTTTACAGTTACTACAAAGGTAGACTATGTGATCTCACACATATACCGTGAATCACTAAACAACAGAGTTATAAAGCCAGTGCTACTTCTCATGAAAACGTAACCGTATTTCAAAAGACATTTAACCGCTGTGAATGGATCGGGTTTCATGTTAGCATGATGAAATCAGAAAAGTGACACCAAGATTACACAAAACCTTTGTGTTCATGTTCCCCGTCAGCATGAAACAGTGGCTATTAAAGTCATTATACGGCCCATTGTCTGGAAAGAAAAACCACTGGAGTCTGACTTTCAAAAACTGAGGTGCTTGATGGATCAGTAACGAGGCAAATGTTGGTTCCCCTCGCAAGAAAGAAACACGCCACTTTTTTAAATAGGCCCCCAATAGTTAAACAGTTGAATTTTACTGTTTTTGAATCCATGGTCTCCAGATCTGGCGATAGCACTTTTAGCATAGCTTAGCATAGATCATTGAATCTGATTAGACCAGAAGCATCTTGTTTTTTTAAAAAAAAAAAACAAATTAATTAAAACTTGACCCTTCTACAGTTACATCGTGTACCAAGACCAACAAAAAATGAAAGGTTGTGATTTTCTAGATCGATATGGCTAGGAACTATACTCTCGTTCTGGCGTAATAATCAACGGATGTTTTGGTACAGCAGTATATATTATAAACCTGTACATAACTGTAGATAACCATTTTTATAAATAAGATAAAATGGTCATACAGTTTCGATCCTAAACGAACAAGTGCATTAAACAAAACAGTTAAGTGAATCATTCAATGACTCCGTAAACATACTCCAGAATCAATAAGTAATTCAAGATTTGACAAATTCTGGTTTCTTTTCTTGGCAGAAATTTATTGTATGGTTTTGAATGTAATCCATAACTTACGCGAGAAACTTTTACAAAGATATTTTAGTTGTTCTAAAATTTGACAGCTCCAGTTCTCTTTAGCTGTCATTATACATAAGAGTGAAAGGTATACGACCCGAAACTCAATCGGTGTGTTCCACAGGAGCAGGAAAGTCATACGGGTTTGGAGACGACATGATAACAAGGACATAACTTTCATTTTCGGCTGAACTAATCCGTTAGGAATATGATTGGTTTTTGCAGCGTGTTTGTGAACTCCTGAGACAAGCCAGGCTTATTATAGGCATCCGTCTCAAGCTCCTGTTTCCTGTGTCTCTCTAATGTGAGAGATAAACTGTCCCCAGGAGAAGGATAATAAGGTCCGTTTGAATTAAACGGCTATTGTCAGTGGAAGATTGAAAAGATAAAACATTTTGGTTTTGTGGGTCCAGATTTTATACATGCACCGCCCCGTTTGTTTAAAAATAATACAACAATTAACTTAAGTTAGAAAATTAACAAAATCACACACAATTATAGAGGGAAATCAGGTTTTCCTGGCATATTTCAAGTTTAATATTCTGTTATGTTGAGGTTTCTGTCATGTCTGCTGTTTGAGGACAGGACAAGCAGACATTAAAAGGAGCATAAACAGCATGTTGCTTTATATTAAAGGTAACTGTATGTGTACTTGCAGTTATGAAATCGTACAAAAACATACTAGTATAGCTCTTTATATACGTACTTTATTTTAAATTTCTCAATTCATAAAGGTATATTTATGCTTTAAATAAGTAGACTACCTACTATTGCATGTTAAAGTGCATGCCAAGAGATGTCGGTATAATGTCCGCAATCAGCAAAACAATCCGTTAGTGCCCCTGTAATAAATTCACACTGAGCTGCATACAGCAAGCTAACTCAGTATGCAAACACCACACAATGTCAGTTTTTTACTGACTTCCACCTGCCATACAACTACAAAAGGCCCTTGCTGGCTCAGAGATACACACTTTAAAACAGCAGAATGGAAGCTGTATTTGCGAAGGCTCTTGGGGCCTCTGATTGATAGACCTGTCAAAGACCAACAGTCCAGCGAGCAGCGCATGTGTCATTTGCTCTAGACACAAGAGCAAAGGAAATAAAGCTCTGATCATATTTGCAGAAGAACAAAAGGAGACAGGCCGTGCGTCCTTTAGACAGGACGTACTAAAACAGAGCGCGAGTTCAAGCGAGTCCCCGAGGGACTGACGGCTATTGACTGGGCACAGCTGATGGGTCAGCGGAGAAAAGAAAAGGGGGAAGGGGTTCCCCAAGAGAGCTGAAGATCAGACAATGGTTCAAGGGACATGCATTAGGCCAGCATCTCCAAACAGCTGCTGTGAGAAGACAGGGATGAGAAAGTCATAGACAAGCATACAAGGCATGATGCTTCAACCAGACTAAAAAAAGACAGCGACTAGTAAAACCAAACTTTTTTTGTATTCACTAAATTACTTTTTACATCAAATCTCCATTGTGATTGTGAATGGCTAACTCATTGTCTCAACAACAATCGGGCAGTAAATCACAATTAGTAAACGTCTGCAAGTGTGGCTGTAAACACAGTGAATCAGTGAAATTTAGTCCAAAAATAAAGGCTGTAGTTGCTAGAAATCTACATAAATATGGTAGAAAAATATTCAGTTAAAAGGACTGGACATACATTTATGGTTAAAAAAAATTAAATAAATAAAATGAATGTATAATCGGTAACTAAAAATGATGTTAAATATACAAAATGTCTTGAATCTGCTTTTTTTGCATTTGTAATACACTGACAACAAACTTAAACAGACGTGGTGAGGAACAAAAATATGATGAATCAATTACAACTAGTTTTTTTTTACAAGCTGAGGAAAATACTAACATATACAATACCATCATAACACAGAAACAACATAAGATGTATTAAAAACCTTAATTTACATTATCAGAAATATTAATTCAACAATTTAAGATGTAATATAATCCTAATCTGTAAAAAAATCAACTATAGGTTGACCGATAGTGGATTTTACCGATAACGATAACTAGGTTGAACCTCGCTGTCCAGATTTTAAAATAGACACCACGAATGATGTAATATAGTAAATGTTGATACAGCATTTTTTCAGATGGCACAACATCCAACGATAACCCTTTTTGGCGTTAACTGATTGTTTCAGAAATCGGTGCCGATTAATCGGTCTAACTTTAATTTAAAACCATCAACTGGCAATTTATTGTTTTTCATTGTAATTTCTAAAATGACTTGCTCTCTTAAACTTCCACAATCTGTAATTTAACACTATTTTGAAATGTACTAACTGTTTTTTACTGTTTTAGGTAAACTTAGTGCTAAACAATGAACGGGAATCATAATTCCTGGAATCATAATACAATATGGATTGTATGACCGTATAAAATTGAAGTCAGCATGTTAAACCGTTACACTTCAGCTAAAAACATCTTCATTTAATCTTTTATTCATTTCTGACCTTTTCATGTTTAATCAAAATGTCATAACTCAATCTTTCTGTGAAAATGGCACAATTCTCCCTGGTGGCAAATGCAGGAATTCTCAGATTATTCAGATCCATGAGCTGTTGCTAAACAGCTGGAAGTACAAAACATACTGGAAATATAACAGGTTACAGCAAGAGTTTTTTGGGTTTATTTATTTATTTTTTACTAAAACGAATCCCCACAAAAAGAATCTGGATTTTTTTCACCACAAACAGGTATATCTTATATATTTCACATCTTAGTACCAACTTTGTTTCGCAGTACCAGTACTTTTTGTACTTTTGACATCAGCTTTCGTTGAAGTTGATTTTATGCTGATCTTTCTTTCCTAACTGACTGTGTCCCATGTTCAGAGGGGACATTTAGAGATCGCTCCAGACATATGGAAACAGATGGCTACTGACCGGGATATAAAGGCTGTGATGTGTGAGACAGACTACATTAATCCCCCACCTTCATTTGACTGGAATACAGAAAAGGGCAGAGCAGCAAAGAGTCTCGTCCACATACAAATAAGTTCTTCCTCCGGCAGGGAGTCGCATTTCAAATTCTGCCAGATAAGCACTATGACCCAGATATGCCGTGATGTCCTGTCATCCGCAGTCTCCTTGTGTCTGGACATGGCCATGCTCATGAAAAAATTATCAGAGTAACGGCACCATACTTAAACAGCTCCGTCGGGATGCCGAGAGGCATTTGGAAAAATGTCCAGACGCCATTAGAGAACATGGCTTTAGTGAATGATTGACCTCCTGTGGGAGAGATCCATCAGTGACACACTCCCTTCAAACAAACAAGAGGAGAAAACAAGCCTTCTGACCCACAAGTACCAATACTTGGGAAGAAGTAGTACATTGTAGCGTACTTACAGTAATAATATACTTTAAAGGAAGGGTTTACCCAAAAATGAAATTTCATCATTTACTCACAGTCTGGTTACAAAATTTCTACTGAATATCTTTCTTCGTGTTTGCCAGAAGACGATATTCATACAGGTTTTGAAATACTTGAGGGTGAGTAAATGACAGGATATTAATTTTTGGGTAAAATACTGCTTTAAATAAAAAACTGAATGTAATGTTCGTTTTCGGACAATTGCATGTTATATTGAATTATATTGAAAAGTATCATAATTTAAAATGTATTAAAAAAAAAATGCAATTAGACAAACGTTACAGTCCATTCTTAAGTTGGATTAGTGTACATCTTTATATGCAGTTCCACAAACACTCACTATCTTTGAAATATAAGTACTGCAGAATATACCTAAATAATACTTTAATGTTTTATATTTCAATAAATTTTTAATTACACATTTGCAAGCTAAAATACATTCACTTTAAATGAAATGTAGAATGACTCCTTAAATGTAAATTCATACATGTTAGTCAACTCATAAAAGTGTACTATTTTTTTTGTTAAAATCTCACTTAATTTGACATTTACTTTTTGAAGTGTACTTAAGTGCGCTAAGAAACCTATTAACAAAAATATAGTTTAAGCACACTTAAGTGACCTTTTATTTATGTAAGTACTGTACTGTGTCTACTTTTACTAAATCTACTTTTACAATCTGAAGCGCACTACATAAGTACAATTACGCACAAAGAAACCAACGAATAATCGTCACTGAGCGTAAGGATTATTTTAAAACAACATTGTTGAAAAGAAATAACGGCCAACAACCAACAACTTATCCGAATACAAAACCCAGTCCTGATAGTTACAGAAATAATGCAATAAAACATTGAAAAGTCATGGGACTCTGGACGGAAGCCAAAGGCAATCCACCCATTATCATTATTGAGGGCTTCTTTCTTTTTTTTTTTAAAAGTCTTATCTTGCATGCTTGTAACTTAGTCCTATGAATGAATTCACTGTGTAGAAGCCAAAGGGTTTGTTTGATCTTAGCGCTATTCTACAAAATCATGTGACTCCTGACACAAGGGCCTCATTTGCACTATTCATCGCTTGATGCTGCTGCTCAAGATTGTTAGCAGAGCAATTCTACCAGCGGCACACAAGGTAATAACCTAATGAGTAAACAGTCACAAAACAGGCCCTTGAACAGAGACCTCTATTTTATCAGTTTTCCTTCACCCAGTCTATAACCCCATATTTAATAGAGACTGTGTTTATACATTTTATTATAATTTCTGTCTATAAACTGCACCTGTGATATACAGTAGTAATAGCACATACTGTACTGTAAACAAAGGCTTTCCTTCAGGAACAGATGTTAAAGTTTTTATTTTTCAACAAACACGTATACTTCAGTAAAATAGAAAAGTACAGTTAAGTATTTGTATTATTTTTACTATAACCTATGCCTTAATGTGTTGATTTTCTTCCAAACAAAACTGAAAAAATTTTGAAATGATTGAGCAAATCAGATATTGTTTTGTATTGTTTTATAGATTTTAATTGTTGGTTTTATATATATATTTATATATTTTATACATACATATATATACATACATATATATATGGCATATGGCATAATAGGGTCACTTTTTAATTGTTTTAAGATTTGCCTAAAAAAAAAATTTTAACGATTTTATTACTTTTGTGTTTGGGTGAAAAAACCTACGAATTATTCCAGATGTCTACAGTAGAAAAGGACAAATATTTTGATGTGCTTAACTGGCTTTTAACAATATTTATGTTTTACTGAAATGTGATTTTCTATTGAATTGTACTTCACTGCATTTAGATTAGAAAAAATGATTTTACACCATTACATTCTTTAAACACTTTTGTTGTACCAAAACACAATAAAATAAATCCTGGCTAAAAAGCAGGATGGCGAAAACAAAATTTGATTTACTCCAAACCATATTTATTTTTATAATTTTGTGAGAAAGGAAAAATTCAAAGCAAACGTGGTTGCAACTTTCACTTCATTGTCCAGAGAAGTAGATGTGGTGTGTTTGATTAGCTAGAGTCAACTGCTTTCTTGTTTTGTTCTGGTGTGTTTAAACAAACCAACAAAAACGGTTCACAAACTAACAACAAAAAGAAAAGTCGCCGTTTAAATAAGTGAGGACACAAAAGAGTGCATTTCATGTTCACTTGTCTCTGCTCGCCTGTCATGTGCATGACTCTTTCTGCGCTCTTAGTATTCACAGTCATGAAAGCAAATAAAAGGAACCACAATCTCCTGGATCAAAACCAAAGGATATGATATATGGAATAATCAACAACAGAACAGCAGGTGTGTATTAAACTGAACTTTACTGGTCTATAATTATAATCCAATTAAGGGTGCTTTCACACCTGCCTCATTTAGTTCGGTTGAATCGCACTAGAGTTCGTTTTCGAAATGTATAGTTTGTCTAAAGTGATGTATACAAACTATATAGTATACGATGACCAGCAATACAATCAGCGTCCCTCCATACTAAATAGCGGCATGTTACATTGGAATTTTCCCGCACGTTAATTCTGACCAATTAAAAAGCAGTTTATGAAATATTAATGGCACATCTGGCCAACGAGTGATGTAGATGTTGTCACATGACTGCATTTTAGTTCGTTTCAACTGGTTCGGACCAGAGCAATCAGTGTGGTGTGAAAAGGACCCAAAACGGCAGAAAAATGCTACAATGTATCATTTGTTGCCCTTGGTCCGGACCAAATGAACCGAACCACAGATGTGAAAGCACCCTAAATCTCCACTGGTTTATTTAATAAGAATATATTCATGTAAGTGTTCTTCTCTATTTGGATATACAATAAGAATTATAAAGGTTCTGAAATCCTAAGATTTGTTTCATGTTTGCATTCACACAGACGAAAAATAAAATGCATTTAAACAAGATGTCATGCATGAATCAGTAATTACTAGAGGCATTCAGAAACATCATTAACATCATTAAAGCTGCAAAACAAAAGATTCGGCCCTGTATATGTAACAATGGTCACTTATGCTTGCTTAAAATTTGATTTCTGCTCATATTTAACCAAAAATCATTCACACTGCAGTTTAAAACAACATACCCTGTATTGAATGTGCATGTCTAGTGTACTTTAAATCTTTAAAGTGTATCTGGTTACACTTTATTTTAGTGTCTTTTTTACATGTGCTTACTCTATTAACAACACTAAATCATGCAGAATTGCATTCAATTAACTCCAAACCTAATGTACAAATTGTTAAATAGCATTACTATTTAACACTTCATTTCATTTTAATAAACTGTACTTGATTATAAACTATTAAAAAATTAATTCCAACTCCACACAAGCAAATTAAATATAAATATAAAATATAAATTTAGTTGCAATTAACATGAAATTTACTGTAATTGTCAGAGAACATTACATTAAGTTCACACTTGTGCTGTAACTGCATTAGTGTCCTTGTTTTAAATGACAGGTTACATTAATAACATTACTAATACAACAAAATAATAAAGTAAACCCTATTCCTTAATGCTACATTAATATTACCCTATTATGCCATTTTAAAGGTGGCTAAGATTGTTTTATGAGTCTCTTAAAACAGGTTTACATATTTGCAAGGTCACACTTTAGTTCTCCAAAAATAGATTT
Organism: Enteromius viviparus; assembly: GCA_032353835.1. NCBI lineage: Eukaryota > Metazoa > Chordata > Actinopteri > Cypriniformes > Cyprinidae > Enteromius > Enteromius viviparus. The sequence goes on from JAUCNO010001819.1 coordinate 21,567,956, forward strand.
AATTTTACCGCATTTCTAAATTATTCGTAAACTACGTGTGAAGCAGTTCAAGACTCAGTCAGTCTAAACCCCGCCTCTCCGTGAGCCCTCACTGCTGTGATTGGTTAGATGCCACAGTCCTTCGTGATTGGTCTACCGCTACAGCATGTGTCGGAAAACTAAACATCCATTAGAGTAACTGAATGACAGCACAGGGTACAGTGTCTTCTTGACATGATGTAATCCACATGGAAATTGTACCGTTTGTGGGCGGGGCAGGTTGTTTGCGACGTAAAAGGTGGGCGGACATTATGCAAATATGTTACTTTGTGACGTGTGTGGCCGTACCAGAAAAAGATTTGAATTGCTGACGACTCGTTTAGGCAAATGTGAGTCGACTTTTTTTTGATAGACAATAACATTTATTGTGCACTGTCAGCGTCACAACTTTGCAGATAGCAATTTAAAGAGTCAAAAAGCACCACTCAGTTTAAGTAAATTTAATCAATATGTAAACTACAATACGTTTAACGCAATTACAAGAATAAAAGCATTGACTTTTATTTTGCATTTTAACTTTAAAAGATCATTTAACATGCTGTTTCGATTGTTTTCGATTCAAATGTACTTCAAATCAAAGCGTGTGTGTGTGTGTTTTCAAAATAACTTGCAGATAAAATTAAATAAGTCACTTAAGTGTGCTTGGAGAAAAAGAGCACTTTTAATTTCATCTGACTTCATTTAATATAAATATAAACTAATTCATTTTCATACAAATGCAATAAACATGCAATTACACGTCTAAAAACACTGTCCGTTTGCGCTTAAGATTTAAAGATCACTTAACATGCGGTTTTGAATGTGCATTTCTTAAAATATTGTGTAGACATACACGCACACAAATTAAATGTTCTTGCAGATAATATTATGTTAATGAAGCCACTTAAGTGTGCTTGAAGTACAAACACTCAAAATCCACAAACTGCATTTAATATAACACGTAAACTACAATGCACTTAACGTGTCTGAATACACTGCATTCATTTCACACTGAAGCTAATACATTTAGCATACCCTGTAATTATTATTAACCAAAACCAACGAGGAAGTTCTGCACGATATGATTTGAGATGCAATCTAGACAACAACGCCTAGCAGATGAATTCGATAAGGCATATAAATACCATAGCAACTGAGTAGAAACTAAGCTAATTTTTGAGTGTTTTAGAATAATTAGAAATAAAAGTATAACCCTCTTTTTGTATGTCAGACTGTGTGGGAAGAGTTCAAAGAATACCACATAAAAAGAGAGGGTGGGTGGAATCAAGGGCAAGCTGCCAATGGAAAATATCTGATCATTGACTGTGAAGCCAGGCACCAAATGATCCCTTTTTTTTCTGTCCGCTGCCACGACTGCCCAGCAACTGGACCGCGCCATGCACCTGTCTCACATGCAGGACAGAGTCTGTGGACACACATGCAGTAAGCTCAAACAGCAACACACACCCGCAGAGATAAAAGTGTGCACACGCTGCCCTAAAGCCGCGGCACCTGTCAGACTGTAACTGAAGGCTTACGTATGAGACTGGCCGAGGAACACTGGCACATTCACAGCATTCCAGCCCAAATCCCCATGAATCACTACAAACCTGCAGGAGACACGCACTGAGCACTGGAGACTCGAGGTGCCACGACACCTTTATTTCACAAGTTCATACTTACTTGTAATATGTATAAATTAAAGCGTGTTTGGCGTGCTGTCCGGGGAGAGAGATCCCCGAGAACCCCCCGCTGAGGAAGGATAGTACGAACGGTGGAATCTGGGGTGGCAGAGGGATGCTATGAATGAGATATCGAAGAAAGGGGGCTTGTGCTATTAATAGAAGGTTTCTCTTGCTCTGATAGGATGATAACATGATTAGGAAATGAGGAGCCAGCCGTGATAATTACTTGTGCATGCTCCTCCCAAAATTTGTTAGCAAACATCTCACAGTCATACAGCAGCTGAAGGATCGCCATACCACGAGTACCGCTCGGAAGAGCCAGGGTCTGTTCTCTACATAGTTTGTTACTACTGTACACTGAAAACATGCAGGAAAGATTTACATTCAGATATTGCTAGTAATTTCATAAATAACAAAGGAATAACACATTGAATTAAATGTGTAGTATCTTTGTATTCACAACAACAACAAAAAGTAGTCTGAGTTTTACTGTACTTCTGTTTGCATTTTAATAGTTAATCTAATTATTAAAAGTAGAAATGCACCGATTGACCGGCTAGTGATCGGAATCGGCCGATTTTTTGTATGACCGGCCCAGATCGGTGACCGGCCGGTC
>JAUCNO010001819.1:21574347-21584489 GCA_032353835.1 Enteromius viviparus
GCAGAAAGCATGTCTGAAAGCAGCTAGCCTATGAGAACACAGAAAGACCAAACACACAATACATTCAAATATAATTTCGTTTTTATCGAAAACGTTGCACCATCACACGGCACATAAATCATACATCATGTCGCTACCTCCCGGTCCCGCAGTGTTTTTTTAGACGCCCATTCCCGCCCGCGGTAAAGTTCAAACCCGCGAGATTTGAGTTGGGTCCCAATCCCAATGCAGCCATCTACACTATATAGACCATATAGATGTCACTTAATGTCAACTGATAAATACTTACTGAAGTTTGCACCACTTAACCAGTTCCATATGTGTGGCTTTTCTGATTTTGTAAACTTGCTCAGTAGCGCACCCGGTACAACATTGCAATTGTAATGTGAAGTGCTTGGATACAGGTACTGAGAAACACAAGTCACAAAACTCAGTAAATAAGATCAATGACTTCTCTAAAAAAGCTTAAGAAAATATTTTTAAAAAGCACTGTTTCCTCAGCAAATGTGTTTTTGGCCAATGCTTGCTTTTTTTTTTTTTTTTTTTTAAATACTAATCAATAAAGTTGAATGTAGATGACATGTTTAAGCATTAAACTTTTATCAACAGTCACTGGCTATTTACCGCCACTCACTGGAAATTTCACTTTGAAAATGTCACAAAATGTGCAATAATATCAATTTGCAGAAATGTCACCCCGGCCGACATTTTTCCACTGAGCTAAATTGAGTAAAATGGCTCATCTTTATCATGGTTTAAATGTACTTTAGTGATGACATGCAGATTGAAAATCCTCCTAAATGCAGTTACGCACTACACAACAAAAACTGCCAATTCACAGCACAGCACCATATCCTCGTTCTAAAAAACACTTTTGGCTAAGCGGCAGAGATCAGGTGCAAGCGTGAACCCAGTTTAACTTTTTTGTCCATTCTAGCCCACGTTCACTGGTGGTCAAATACACACGTAACCCCAGTGCACCTGTGGAGTAAACACTCATGCACTCAAGCCTACTCACTTGTCAAATAACCAGTGCACTAAAACAAGCGTTTCTTTAAATAGTCATCTTGTTGAAAATGTGAGGGAAAAAAATATACACAGTTGATGCAGTAACACAGTTAACGGACAGCACACATGTTGAGATAACACAAGTAATGTAAAATAACTGAAGTGTCATTTGTTGCTGGATTTAAAAGGACATGTGCACATTTTTGTTCATGCTTTCTACACTCGACACACTTGATATAGAAAATGATGATAAGAAACGCTCCCTTCTAAATATGATTGCATGTGGTCACGAGACAGATTACTGCCAGGTGTTTGAGGAAAAGTTTCTATTTTAGTAATACTGTATTTTTAATATATTGTTCATATTCTACGACATTGTTATAATTGATCAAACATTCACAATGCACAGGAATGTTTAAAGTGACCATTAAAATGGCCATATTGTTGAGTATTCACATTAAAGGCAAGGAAAATTATTTGGTTCAAAAACATTTATTTTGTTATGCTGGCTGAAAGTCTCTTAACGTCCCAAAAGCAATCACTAAGTTACATAGTCTAAATATATGCATCATCTGTAGGTGTAGGACTGTAAAATGTTTGTCCAATTAAAATGTTAGGGTCCGAACAAGCTATTCTGCCTGCCTGTCAAATATGCATATAGATACCTCTGCGTTTCAGTGAGAATGAAAGATGCTATTATTGTAATATTACGTCTCACTGGTGAATGAGACATGAGGTAATCTGACAGCATTGTTTTCAATCCTCCACCAGCTGTGTCTCTCCTCATGTCACAGGTTAGTCTCTGGTATGCCTGTGGACATTCATGTGTTTTGGAGGAGGCGTGGCTTTGCAGGGAGGGTGGGATCTTATGCTTTCAAAGCTAGCTTGCTATCACCAGCCTTTTGGGAATCGACTACCCTAACTTGAATACACATTGTCATGTCTTGAGGGAACATAAATGGCTGGACAGGGGGAAATGGATCTGCATTTTGTGTCAATATATGGGATCAGTTCATTAAGTCTTAAAGTGACAGCAGCCTAATATACCAGCAGCTGGGACCTTCTGTGTCCTTAATGTTAATTATACAACTAAAGGCAAAGATAATCACTCACTTGTCTGAATAACATTTGTAGCTCTAATAAGGATTTATTTATATTTAATTCTTGCAGTGAGGCTTTTTTCATATATATATTTGATTATTCAATTTCTGTAGTATTTCTTATTTTTTACTTGAATGCTACCTTTAGATAGACCTTACCTGAAAGAATGTTGCCGTATTTTGTTTGTAGTTTGATAACTTGTTCTTGTTTAAAATAAATATGAAAACAAAAAAAATACAAAACAACTCAAATAATAATGTTACAGTGAAATAAAATGACTCATTTTGTGAAAGAAATATCACCCAGCTTAAGGCATGGGATTATTTTGTCATTACTCACACCCTCCAAATCAAACTGAAAAATGTTAATTACTGTATTAACTATCAAACATGTACCAACGTGAAGACACCATATTCCTTAATGAAATCTAACATTTCTTTTCAACTAAAACCTCAGATCTAAAGCAATGCTGCTTTAAGTCCCTCTTCCAGTGTCTGCACTTGTAACACCTAGGTATATTTCCATCATGCTTACAAAAAAAAAAAGGTATTTTACAACAACAAACAATTCCAGAGTCACAAAGATCCCATGGCATCTTCAAATTTGAATTCTTCTGAATCACTTATTTTTAACTTTAAAGTGAAGTGATGTAGAAGAAATAAAAAAGAAAATCATCCTGCCACAGAGAAGGATTCAACACCCAACACTAGCTTGAGCAGACGGCCAATAAATAAAGATGAACTGATAATAAAAATCAAACTATGGGCTATTAAAGAAAATACAAAAAGTCCTCCTCATAATGTGTGTACCTCTACATTAACTGCTTGACAACCTGTCAACCATTCATTTACATATTAGTTTCCTAACTGATCAGAAACATGTCTATATATAAAACTCAATCAAGTTGCAGCAGTGAAGTCTTCTGCAATGTCTTGCAAACAAAGAAAAACCTCCAAAGAACAAAACAAATGTCCATGCAACTAACCCTAGCAAAACTGCAGCTGAAATGTCCTGCAAACCTAAAAAAAGTTGAGCTTTACCTCCAAATAAAACATGATCTACATGTTTGTGCATGTGAACCTCACTGCTGATGAATTTACACACAGAATGACAAAATGAGGTGTAGTTGAACATGACAGCAATCTGTAGCAAAAAAGAGTGATTTATCAGTATGTGAATATAAGGCAAATGCATACAATTAGGGTTATGTAAGCGCTAAAATTGTTTGCACACAATGAATAATGACACGCATTCATTTTGTAATCTCTTCCAATACAAAACACAATTCAATTGCATTAGTGCTTATGTATGAGTGGTCAATTCCATTGCAATGATTCGCAAAGAAAAAGAAACTAACTAAAACTAATGCGACTAACCAAACCGATTTATTCTTTTTCTAAAAATCCTCCAAACAAAATATGATGTATATTTTGAATAGAGTGCAATGCATTTTTATTTCCATTAAGAACTGCCTCAATCAGGTGTAGTATGTCACTGCCAAACACTAGAAAGCACAGTGTGTCAAAGTTTAGTCATTTCTAAATTAAAGAGCATGACATCAAGCTGTTGAACTTGAATCTGAATCTGATTTGTCAGTATGATGGGAACATTACATATATAAGGCATGGCTAACATAGATGCATATAATTAGTGTTATGTAAGCGCTGCAAATGTTTGGAAAGCATACAATGAATCACAAAACTCAGAGCTGCATTTACGCACGCTTTTTGCAATCGCTCCAAGGGTCTTTTGTTTCCTGATATAGAAAGGGAAGACATCTAGTTGACATTTACAGGCCCGGCCATCTAGTACACGGCATTTCAACCGATGCAACGCTCAGTTTATGCGTGTAATTCTGTCAAAAGTGGTGTCCGTGCGTTTCTTTATTAAGGCCGAAGCTGCGCTTTGAAGTCGCTACATTCCTGCCCGCGTGCAGCGGCTGTTCCAACATGTTGCGAATACAGTGAGCGGCGACTGGTGACTTACAAGCAAGTGGCGATTACGTCTTTTATAAAAGACAAGAGTGCACTGAAAAGATAGCCTACCTGGCGTGTTACACCTATTGTAGAAACGTGCACGCTTACGCGAACCAAAGGCACCAAGTTGGGTTTGAACCAGCGAATAATCTAGGGGTTTTTTTCTGCGCTGTAGATCAAATACTATTTATACACACACCAACAACTAGATAGCAGGATCAGTTTCATATCCGACAGCGATTTTCTGCTTTAACGCGCTTTGGCTCCATCACGACTCGCTGTTTTGGTTTGTTTGCTGTAACTCTTTAAAGAGCACACGCGTCGATTCTGCTCGCCCAGACTGTTTTGCAGGCTATTTTCACCAAGCACCGATCTGTTTGTTTCCCCAAAGCCGAAGCAAAGAACTCCAAAACACTTACCTTCGGCGAGAAGCACAAAAGTTAAAAGACTGCCACAAAGCGCCGCAATGAGCCTCATCGTGAAGAATCCTCTCGCGCTTTATTTCGCAAATGTTTCTCTCTGAAGTATCAGCACCCCTCGGATGAACTGAGTTAGATGAATAACTCTTTAAAAACCATTGTTCAAGGCGTCTTTGATCCCGTTCGGACACAGGCTAAGTTGAAGTGCAGACGAGGCTCGATTCAGGACGCACCGCAACTCCAGCGAGAACCTTGAAATGTTGTTGCACAGTCAGTCGCTGCTGCTTCTGCTGGAATGATCAAAAGGTGCATTGGGTTGTACCATGTGTGTTTCAGGGGTAGTTCCTATTCCAGCGTAGGATATCTAGAGGGAAACCGAGGGGACAAATCACAGATCGCCGTTCGCTAGTAAGAAACTTTTCCGAGTTCGCACTCGAGGTTTCAGCCGCTTTGGAAGTCCAATGCAAACAACTCCTCCGTAAAGCAGTTTTGGGAATACGCGCTGTTCGTGCCTCGCCACCAAAACTTTGAAGTTCTTTGAACCCTTTTCAAATGGGAGACTCTGTAGCGGCCCTTCTAAATACAAAGTGAGGCAATCCAAGTCAAATAAGGAGACGTCAATAGGCCAGTTGACTGTACTTACTGACTCCTTTAACTTTCGGCTTCAGTAAACCACACTTTGTCTGCCCGGAATATTTACTGGATGAACTACTAACATACAAAATGTAACCACAACTGATTCATGTAATGCTATAGAAATGCAGTGTGATCCTGGACCACAAAATCAAGGGTCAATGTTGTGAAATTAAGATTTACTTCACTTAAAGGCTATGCAAAAAAAAACCTTTCCGTTTATGTTTGGTTTGTTAGGATAAGACAATACAACTATTTGAAAATCTGGAATCTGAGGGTGGGGAAAAAATCTAAATACTAAAAAAAACCTGACTTTAAAGTTGTCCAGATGAAGTTCTTAGCAATGCATCTTACTAATAAAAAATTACATTTACAATAGGAAATGTAGAGAAAAACATTCTTAATGGAACATGATGTTTATTTCATACTAATGATTCCTAATTTTGACCCATACAATGTATTGTTGGCTACTGGTTTTCTGTTCCAGGGTCAAGATATGTAGCTTTAATATTGTGGTGTTAACTATTTTCCAGTGTATCATACATTGTTTTTCCACAATATTAGACTTTTCCCTATTGTACTGCAATCAGTTTTAATGATTGTTATGACCTCAACTTGCACTCGTGAAAAATAAGTACACTTCATCAAACTTTTAAATGGACTACCTATGTCTAAAATAATATCTTAAAGTATATACTTACATGCAAACTGAATGTAACGTTTCTAGACTTCCATAGGTTTTGTTTCTATACTATGGAAGTCAATGGTTACCGTCAACTGTTTGGTTACCAACGTTCTTCAGAATATCTTCTCACGTGTTCAGCAGAAGAAAGAAACTCATACAGGTTTGAAATGACATGTGGGTGAGTAAATGATTTTATTTCTTCAGGAGTTTATAGACATTTCAGTGGTTTTCTCTGTGGTGTAAAAAGGACCAAAGCCATTAAAGCAGTTTGTGTATAATATACTTGGGGTTTGATATACAGTTTGTGCATTCGTGTGTTCCCTAATGCATGTTTAAACACAAACAGATACATTAAACTTCAACATTACTGGCATACTTGACTAAAATATTACCTGCGATGCAGTCTTTCATCAGCACTGCTGTGAACTCAGTTAGAGAGGAGAGTCGGCCAAAAAATGATTACTCTATAAAAAAAAACAAAAAAAAAACATGATGCACAGTACAGTTCAACAAAGGCAACACGCAAACAACTACAGCTAAAGCCCAAAAATACATTTGTTCCTTGAAATCAAATAAATGTTAAGTTAAAAAAAACTATATATACATATATAAAAAGCTAGGAAGTATTAGTAATTTTCTCAGTTTATTTTAGTTTAGTCTTAAAGTTTAAGTTTATTTTGTATTATTTCAGTTAACCTTTTCATTTCAAGTAACAGAAATTGTGTGTGTGAGAGATTTTAGTTTTAGTAAAAGATAATAACCCTGTTGCATACTGTTCTTCATTAGTTATGAAACTGTTTTCCTGGTATTCATAATATGAAAAAATGTTGGTGATATTTATGAGGACACTGACCAGTGTTCACTGAATTACATTACTTTGGTTGTGCTGACGAAGGTTGTGTGAAGCTCATGCTGTGGTAACAAACAATGAATATTTCATAACGTCAATATCAACATATTTTTTCCTGTGTTTATGCAAAATGTCTCTTCCTTTCATGTCAGCCCCATCCAGAAGAGGATTCTCTCATCACAAACTCAATAGAAATTCAGATGGCCATATTGTCTGCAAATGTGTTCTTTGCTAAATTTTGACCTTTAATCTTCTGATTATTTTAACTTCAAATGTAATGTTTCATGCCAGCGGCTCTTATCAATAAACTGTGTAATGACTCTACGTGATGCCTTTTTAGAACTTCTCTTTGAACTTTATTTTTCAACCGGAGTAGCACCATAAAGACCAGCATTTGCTCTTGCTGTCTTACTGGGGTAAATAGATGTCCTTGGGATTTAAAATAATAGGCACCCAGAAATGTAAATTTCTATCCAATATGTAGAGGAGTTTGTTTCTTCATTTGGACAAATGTAGCATTACATCACTTGCTCAGCAATGGATGCTCTGCAGTGAATGGGTGCCGTCAGAATGAGAGTCCAAACAGCTGATAAAAAACATTTTCACTTCTGGTTAAAATTTTCTTCCAGTAAAAAAAGTCCCTCTCTCATCCAAGAAATCACCGACATATTTGTTTATAGCTGTTTTGGCCTGTTTTTGTTCTTGTAAACAGTGTGCAGATTGCTCTGCTGATTAAGACCAGGCGATTTTTTTCAATTGAGAAACCAACATTACAAAAAGTGTATTAAATATTTGGCAGGAAACAACAAAAATGATGCATTAATGCAATCATGCATTTCTTTGTCTTGTCAGGACACTATTGATGGACTGGAGTGGTGTAGATTACTGGTGGGTTACTGTGATGTTTTTATGGCTGTTATTGTGACGGCACCCATTGCAAGTGATGTTATTCTACATTTCTCCAAATCTATAAAAAACACACAAAAACTCATCTATATCTTGATTGGCCTGAATGTGAGTAGTTTCAATATTCCTTTAAACTTAAGTTGTGACATAGGCGTAATCTTATGGGGGGACAGGGGGACACGTCCCCCCCAATATTCAAAGATTAAAAAAATGTGTGCATGCGCCAACACAAAAAGTCCCACAGCTGTCCCCCCCAATGTGTGATTGACAATTTCGCCCTTAAGTTGTGATATTTATTTTTTTGGTGGCGTGCAGAAATCCATGAAGAATGAGGAAACACAAAAAAAAAAAAACTTGAATGGGCTGAGTAGATTTTAATTTTTGGGTGAACCGTTCCTTTAAACAGACTTGTACGAGTGTTGAAGACAAAGCAACTAAAATTGAGTTCATGTTGAGTAAAAGGTTTCTTGTTTTTTACGTTTTACTTAGTCTGTTTCTGGACTGATGTTAATCAAAAGTTTTGCTGGGCTCAAAGCGAACACAGTCTGTTGTGTGATGTCTGCAAGGCTTTTTGAAGGAACTGCATATTCAGAGGCCATCTGTTAAACTGTTTTTTATCAAGGACACGCCACTACTTTGCAAAGACTTGAATAACATTCACAGGATGAATATTGAACACCGCTGCAGCACCATCTGCTTCTCTATGAAGGTGCGTTGACACAATCTTTAAAATAGCCTACTTTGGTAGGATTTTATGTTGCAGTCCACTTCTACACGTATGTATGTATTTACAGTACTAGTATTAACCCTGAACCCAACCCTGACCCTTATTAAAGGGACAGTTCACAAAAAAAGATCATCATGAACTCACCCTTAGGTTGTTCTAAACCTGTATGCATTTCTTTCTGTATGCATTGCCGAACACAAAAGAAGACTTTTTGAAGGATGTTAGTAACCAAACAGTTCCAAAATCACCAAAGTAACCAAAATCTTCTTTGGTGTTTAACAGGAGAAATATTGTCAGTCTAATGAAAAGTGTAACCATAATTCTCACAACACGTTATATCTATACTGCAATTAAGCTTTGTTGATTGAATAATAAAATCAAGGGTGTTTTCCTGTCAACGGCCTGCCATGCTGATGAATGAAAATAGATGGATGACTGGTGTATTTATTGCAGTTTTGCAACTGAATATTAAGTAAAACTTAACAAGTAGCTTGAACTTCAGTGGAAACTAATAGGCCTTGTTGTGAATTGACTTAAGTTGTCTCCTTTCTCATAAAAACAATACTGAAGAAGTGTGATAAAACTCTACTGGGTCATTGAACCAAAGAATAATTATTTTTAGACACATATGCATGTGTCACGTTGTAAAAAATGGAAAACTAGTATTTTATAGCTCTCTTTGGAAAACACACAGAAAGTGGCACAGGGACTTGTTTGTCTGAGTAATTTTTAAAAAGGACGCACAAGGTGCTGTGTTGAAGTTTCCAATGAGTCTTGAAGCTTTGTTGATTTAGACATCAATCCATTTCTAGATTAAAGCAAGCATGATTTTATTATTATTATGATACTCGTTTTGATTCATATCCATGAATATGCTGTCTTGAAGCATTTTTGAAGTTACCCTGTAATCTTCTGAGGAGGTTTGTCCAGAGAACAAGTTCTACATACCCTGAAAGTTACCTCAGGTTTTCGAACCAAAATGTGAGATTATCTGTTATATATAAGAACTTATGCCCTGTAACCTGTTTTTAAGAATTATCCGTTGAACTATATCAAGTGCTGTGAAACAAACTGATGGAGGTGCTCTGAAGTAATATTCAGGCGAGGGCTCCCTCTGGTGGGCTGGAGAGGGAGATGCACGGCACAGAATCCTCGTTCTCCAGGAACCGGAATAATTTATTTTAGGGTCTTAGATGGTTTTAGCGATTTAAGCCACTTAAGCCATATCATTTGAGCTGGCTGATAACAGGGATCTCCATACCAGAGCCGCTGGTCGCTTATTATGCAATTCTCACAGCCCTATACCTGAGCAATTTCTGCATCATTTATATCAAAAACCTCCGGCCCTGTTTGAGATGTTTTTTATACAATCTGAGATTCACTCTTAAATGTTGACAGTATTGGTACATTTCAGAATGTAAAGCAATTTGGATAAATATCGATTGCAAGGCTGAGGCATGTTATATAAGTGATTCACAAACATATTTAAAACCAAGTACTACCTTTTACAAAAAGTATAAAAAGTATAGTGTAATATACATAAAAGTATGAATTTAATTAGGTGTGGGTGCTTTTAACATGTCAGTTGCGATTAACTGAAATTTTATTTTAGATTTATGTGAAATTCAATTAGATTTTAACAAGCAGGACGTAAATATATCATTAGGTCATTTTTATTAGTCTTTGAAAATGTAAAGTGTATTAATGTACTGACAAGCATTTATGGTAACATGTTTAATTTTATCCATGTTTATATATATATATATATATATATATATATATATATATATATATATATTTTTTATTTTATTTTTATTTTTATTTTTTTTTTTTCATG
>JAUCNO010001819.1:21600351-21613169 GCA_032353835.1 Enteromius viviparus
CATGAAACATATAGTGTTCATAGAAAGCTGGAGTGCCAACAGTAGTCTTTGACTGGCAGCTCCAGCTGGGCGTGACATAATAACATTAAATGGCCACTTAAGTGTTTTTTTAAGTGGAATTTTAACCCTTTTCAGAAAAATGCATTTCTGATGTGCATCTAAAGACAATGTTTTGATATATTTTTTCTTCAGAAAAAGTAAAAGGTTTTTCTTCAGAAGAGTACTTTTAAATTACACCTTTCTTTTTTGTTAATGATTCTATGTTTTTCTTTTCTTTTACAGTAAACTAGGGGCAAACTCTTCTTCTAGTTTAGGAGACATTGTTTCAAACTCACGTAAATCAACCCCTCCATCCTCAGGTATGTTATCAACATTTGGTGTCACTTAAAAACTCAGTACCTTTTATTTACATTATCCTGAACATCAAACAATTTAATTGTAAAGTACTTTGTATGATGTATGTCGCATTACATTATATTGCATTTTTCAACACATCCTGTTGCCCAGTCAAAACATCCAACAGGAACGTTAATGGAACATTTTAAGTTATTCCTGACAATTTCAAGATTGTTTTACACTTAAGTACAGTTTTAAAGAGTCCACTTTGTAATATTGTCAGATTAAGGGTTGTATTTGTATTGTAATAAACTTTAGTGTGTTATTTAATGTTACTTAAATATATGTTAAATATACTCATTTACAAGTTTAAAAATGTGCAATTAAAAATAAATTCAAATACATTCTTACATATTTCGGATGTTATTAACTGTGTTGAATGCACACAATCTTAAAAATATTTAGATAACCTGATCAATAAAATAATATTACTGAAATAAAAGCCCACTTAAGTGATATATATTTTTAACACTTATTTTTAACACTTTATTATTTTTAACTTAAGTATACTTTTAAAAAATGACCTTTGTAAAAAAAAAATATGTTAAAAATGTTGGCTACATTTTATTTTAAGTGTAATTATGCATTAAGTACTGAGTAATATTAATGAACTACATGTACTTACTGTATATTGGTTTAGGGTTAGAATGTATTAAAGCATAATTTATTGTTATTATAACAGTGCATGTAACAAGGATACCTTTCCAACACTTTACAATACAGTTTTAATATGTAAGAGTAATTTCTAATAACACACTAAAGCAAGGGTAAAGAAGCTGATTGTAATTTTAAAATTGTGTTTTATTGTATTGCATTTAAATGTTTTATATTTTAAATGTGCTAAAGTTAAGGTTACACTTTATTTCGGTTGTCCACTTAGACATTCTTCTATAACTATATGTAATTTTGTAACAACATGCTAACTAATTGTCATTAATTCTCAACTACATGTCTGCTGACTCTCAGAGTAGACGGTTAGGGTAGGTTTAGAGTTAGTAGAATAAGTTGACATATACTTGCAAATTTCCGATAGCCAGTATGTTGTATTAATAGTAAATTAAGCACTCTAATGCTCTAATGACTGCTAGTTGACATGTAGTTGCAAAGTTACCAACTGTTAGTAGATTGCCTAAAGTGGACTTTTACTATAATAAACTAAAGTTAATTATACATTTAAATACATTACATACAAGTTTCAATAGAAATGACATTCAATTATATTTTCAATTCAATATATTCAATGTAATTGCAATTAATATGCACTCAAGTGTATAAAGCCATTCCATTCACTTCACACACAGTTTGTATATGAGCAATTAAGTATTATTTAAGTATACTTAAGTGTAATGTTTTTACTGAAATGCTGAGTGCTTCAATGCATAACTGTAATTTATTGCCTCATAAATGATCGTTGTGCATTGTGAATGAATTCCTCTGTGTGTTTTGTGGGGCTCATATGTGTGTGTGTGTATTTATATATGTGTGTGTAGCTGTAGACATAGATGCTGCAGGGTTAGATCCGGAGGAGAGCGACCCTCCTCTCCATCAGCGTTCACCCAAAGCCAGTCCAAACACAGTAATATCCCCTTTAGCCCGTGAGAAACGAATGCCTTTCTTTAAGAAGGTAAAGCATGCCGATGGACGTTCCCTCGCTCTGCATCTGTCCGTCACAGCAGCATCGCACCGCAGAACCTGCACCGCTTGTCTCGTCTGAATGTCCATGCCAGCTCACTCACTCTTTCCCTTCTCTCTCCCTGTCTTGTCTCTGTTCCTCTGTATCCCAATCTTTCTGTCTATTTCCCTTGCTCCTTTCCCCAGCTAAGCAGAGGCATAAGTCGGTAAGTCAGGCCTCACAGAGAGCCGGGGCCTGCAGCCGCTCATTCCTGTTATGCAGTACTTAAGAGTTTATTAATTATAACTCATTCTTACCCAACAACAATCTGCTCAGTGACAGATTTACCTGATAGCTTTAACGTGGAGATCATTTTGATATATCAAATATACAATAGTAAAAGTGTGGAAAGATCTTTTTCATGTTTTTGAATGAAGTCACTTCTGCACAGCAAGGCGGGATTAATACTTCATTAAATAGCGAAAAAATAAATACAGTAAAACCAGCAATATTGAGGAATATTATTACAATTTAAAAGAAATGCTTGCTATGTGAACATATACTAAAGTGTCCCTATTGAAAATGAGCTTTTATGTATGTAACATGGTGAATGAAAACTGAAAATTACATTTATAAAGATTTCAAATACATGGTTTTCTTTTGAACTTTCACTTCATACTGAGAAAAAAATGTGTATATATATAACAATCAGCAAAAACTGGCTTCAGCATTTTTAATAATACAAACCATTAATAATAATTCAGTGCCAGTAATAATTCAGCTGCAATGATTTCTGGAGGATCATGTGACTCTAAAGACTGTAGTAATGATGCTGCAGATTCAATAAATTACATTTAAAAATATAAAACCATAAAAAGCATTAAATTGTAATAATATTTTACCATATGCTGTTTTTACTGTATCTGTAATCAAACAGTTGCAGACTTGGCAAAAAACTTATAAATAAAAACCAAAAAACTTATGGTGTATATGTAGAACAAGGTATAACGTTTTACAGAAATACCAACTTGTACCACCAAACATCTCTAAAGGTGCGGTCACATTTACCGTTGCTTGGCCAAGTTGCACAGATGAAATCCAGTCATTTCAAGAAGAATCCGCTCTATCCAGACTTGCATGAAAAGATCCACACAGATTTGTTTGTGTTCAAAGAAAGCTCTCTCATAAAAATGTGTATAAAAAGTATGCCACATAAAAACATGAGACCATGTAATTATATATATTCAAAAATGGACTTTGCTCATGTGTTTGGTGTGCATATAATATGCAGTTTTTGATGTATATCCACCCCACAAGCCTAATTTCTACTCACTGCGTATCAGATACATGGCAAAGTTGATTTTTGCACATAAACAGTTCGCCGAATCGAAACATAAACTCGTGCCACTGATATGCACTGTCATGAGGTCAGGTGTTTTTCAGTGAACAGATAGTAAAAAAACATATTTTCTTTGTGTGAAGAACTTTTTAAAAATCTAAATAACCTTTTTCCACTACAAAAATCTTCTTGTGGAATGGAAAGATTCCGTGAGCGATTCTTCATGGAACCATTATTTCCAAAAAATAACCTTTCATTTGAAGTTTATGCTTAGAGATGTTTGTGCTGGTATTTTTCTACCAAATGTGTCACTTCCAGAGGATGCTGTTATCAGAAAACTAACATCATAAACCAAAGCTGCTCAAACCAAAGTGGTGAAAATGTATTTTTATTATTATTTTTATTTTAGAATTTTAATTCAATAGTATCATTTTAGGAAAGTAACTACTATGACTTCCCTCTTTAACAAGAGAGTCCAGTCCTCCTCCTGTAGGGCCTCCTTCTTGGAGTTACCTGCTTGGAAGTTTCCAGTAATCTTGAGGACTTTGATAAGTTGATTCAGATGTATTTAATAAGATTTGGACAGTGGCCCTCCAGGAGCAGGTCTGGATTTCCCTGATCTGAAATTGGTTCATTTCATATTCTGTCGTAGACATAAGGGGGCACAGAAACGTACAGTATTGTAGGAATGATGGCATGGCCACTACTTAGTAACCGTTTCACTGTGTGTGTGTGTCTCCCTTCTGACATTTCTCTGTTATACAGCTTCAGATTTATGTTTGTTTGTGTGTGCATGTTTAACCAAGAAAATTACTGTTTGTACAATTATATACAAAATTGCACAAAAAATAATTTTCCAATTTGCTTAACAAAGCACTGTTTCAAAAGCCTGATATTAACTAATTATTTTACTAAAGCTCACAGTGTGTATGAAACACTCCATGTATTCCAGGCGGGTGTCAAACTTAATTTGAGCTCAGGCAAAACAACTGAAATGCTTTCAACGTTGTCCCTAATCTGAGAACATTTGAAATAATTAACAATACAGCAGTGTACGAACTGGACATCCTCAGCCTGCTGACGTTAACTTTGACACTTGCAGTCTAGATCTTTCCTCTCTTGTATCTCTCCCAGCTGTGATTGTGATGGTGTGTGTTTCTGCTCTACAGTCTGAGCATGTTCCTCCGTATGACGTGGTGCCGTCGATGAGACCCGTGGTGCTCGTGGGACCGTCGCTCAAGGGCTACGAGGTCAGGCGCTGCAAAAACACATTGTGACTTCATTGTCAACTCACTCTTCATGATGTACTTGTTTTGTGGGGATGTAACTTTATCTTTCTATGAGGAACAGACAGGAATTTAAGCTCTGAAAACAGTTTTAATAAAGAGAAACTTGGATGTTCAGACTTATACTAATGGCAAACGCTGACTGACTAAAAACTGTAATCTCTTTAAATGCCATTAATCCTACCTTTTTATATGCACAGCTTTTTTGAACTAATTTTAACAATTTTCCCATCTTACATGATTCCTAATAACTTCACGATTACACTTAAATATAAAGCATTTACGTTGACTCTGAAGTTTAAGCACAGATATGTTGACCTGACATGATTGTTTTGTTTATGAAAGGTAACAGATATGATGCAGAAAGCTCTGTTTGACTTTCTAAAGCACCGCTTCGAGGGGAGGTGAGTGTTTGAGCGGTTCTCTTCCTCCTCTGTCGGGATAGTTTATATATTTGTGCGTGTGTGTCACGTGAGAGTATGATGTTTCTTTAAATAGTCACATCTCATTGCCTTAATTGGCCATGCTGGTCCATGAACACACAGCCGGCTCACATGCCTGTAGCTTCCCTCGACTGCAGTTTCCCAAACACCACTGCGCTCGATTTACAGTATGACTGTTAAAATTATACACATCTTTTCGGTAAATCGGAAGCCATTCATTTTTTTCAAACTAAGTCCTTGCCAAATTCATAAGTTGTTTGAAATCCAGCTGAAATGCATTGGAGTTTCTCATCTTCATGTATTACTTCATGTACAATGGATGTGAAGATGCTAATTTCAATTCATGTGTGCATTTATAACAGACTAGTCAAATAGAAAACATGGATACACTTTATACTTGATGGCCTTAAGTACACTTCCGGTCAAAAGTGTGGGATTCATAAGATTTTTTTAATGTCTCTTCTGCATTTCTGAATTTATTTGACAGAAAACACATTTTATTGTTATTACAACTCAAAATAGCTGTTTTCTATGTGAATATATGTTAAAATGCATCATTATTCCAGTGCCGAGTCTCACATGATCCTTCAGAAATCATTGTAATATACTGATTTTCTGCACAAGAAATAATTCTGCTTATTATCGGTTGAAAACAATTGTGCTTTTATGGAAACCATTATGTATTTTACTTTCCAGGATTCTTTGATGAATTGAAAATTCAAAAGTACAGCATTTATTTGGAAGAGAAATCATTATAAATGTCTTACAGCACACCTGTTTTCAACTTTAATAATAAAACAGATTTTTTTTTATCCATTAACTGCAATATTCTTTTGCAAATACACATGCATTGCAATTACATTTAAAGAGCTTGCATTTATTGTGTATAACTACTGCTTGTTTTGTGTAATTCAGGATCTCTATCACGAGGGTGGCTGCTGATATTTCTCTGGCCAAGCGCTCTGTGCTCAACAACCCCAGCAAGCATGCCATCATCGAGCGCTCCAACACACGCTCCAACTTAGGTAAGTGTTTGACGGTTTAGTGTGAATGACTAACAAAGGGAATCTTATCTAAAATTATGAGATGGAGTAAATAACTTCCCTTTTTGAATTCAATATTTTTACATTCCAGCTTCAATCGCATTCTCTTATACGCCCTTTATTATTGAACTTTCCTTCCTACAGTATCCAGAGCAGGATCACACAACAAAAACATATTTGTCATAGTATGTTCTCAAATCTGGAAATGAATTTAAACACAGAAGAGAAATGTTTAGTTTAAGCAGTTCAATTTTCTGCCATTCTGATGTTAATAATGTCTTATAAATATCACAAATATAAGCATTTTGGGCAATGTCTTTCTTTCTCCTCAAATAACAAGTACAATAAGTTTGCTTTTGATTTACCACATTAGTATATATGCTGTGTATCAATTTTTGGGTGAACTATCCCTTTAATGAACCCATGGAAATTTAAGGAAATTGAAATGATAATTATAAGTATTAAGTTGCGTTCACACCGGACGCGAATGAAGCGTCAAGCGCGAGTGATTTACATGTAAAGTCAATGCAAAGACGCGAATAGACATCCTGCAGTGAGAATCCTATGCGCGAATCGCGCGAATTAAACGTTAAATCCGTGTTAACCAATCAGGAGCTTGCTCTAGTAGTGACGTGATTACTAGCAAGCGGAGGCAGAATTCCCAAACTATGGAAGACAAAATCATCGTCGCTGTATGATACATCTTCGAACTTTAATAAAAACAGGAATAAAAAGGAAATGTATAATAGATTAATTAAACTAGAGTTTGCCTATGAGATATACCCAAAACGAATTTTACCTCGTGTTTAACCACTAAAGAGATCAGGAGGCAGCGGCAAGTGTAAAAGGGTTAGTTCGCCCAAAATGAAAATTAGGCTGTGTTTGACTTACCTTCAAAGCATCCTAGGTGTATGTGACTTTCTTCCTTCAGAGAAATCCAATCAGAGTTATATTAAAAACTGTTCTGGCACTTCTAAGCTGTATCATTGCAGTAGGCAGCTGGTTCCCTTAAAAACACATTAAATAAAGCTTGCGCAAACAATATAAGTAAACAAAGGCCTCCTGTAGAGAATACGTGTTTCTGTAAAAACAAATATCCATATTTCAAACATAATAAACACTTATCTCACTTCTGCTGAATATAGCATGCGAAGCAGTCCCAGCGGAAGATTGCTTTGCGCGATTATTGATAAGAAACAACACAAAACGAAACACCAGTCATGAACTAGAAGCACAAACCGAGGATTTGTAAAGAAAAAAATTGGAAGATTTCAATATATGCCAAGAGGAGACATTTGCGCGACCTTATGTCATCCGCGTGAACATCTTCCAGTTACTTCAGTCAGCAAAAGTGAGAGAAAAGTGTTTATTACATTTGAAATATGGATATTTATTTGACAAAAACGCATGGACTCACATTCAGCCCCCCACCTGGAGCAATGTGAGAGACGTTTTAAGTTTGCACGCACTTTATTTAACATGTTTTAGACTATTTAAGGGAACTACTACAATGAAGAAAGTCACATACACCTCAGATACTTCCAAGGTGAGTAAAAGACATGAATTAACCCTTGAAGACAAGGAATCAGAGCAATGTTTTGGTTCGTAATGATTCTCTAGCATAACTGTGTGGCTTTAAAGTTGTACCTGTTTTCTTGAATTCCTCACATTGCATGTTTATTTCACCACATTATTCTTTCTATATTGTAATGGGAATTGTAATAGCTTCCAGTGGTTTGGTTCTCTGGTGTTTTGAGCAGTACTCTCTAACTGTTGTGTGTGTGTGTGTGTGTGTGTAGCGGAGGTTCAGAGTGAGATTGAGAGGATCTTTGAACTGGCTCGTACGCTGCAGCTGGTGGTTCTTGACGCAGACACGATAAACCACCCGTCCCAACTGGGAAAGACCTCTCTTGCACCTATTATTGTCTACATCAAAATAACCTCTCCAAAGGTACACAAATACACTTAGAACATACTTTCCCCCTTCCTCATTAAATAACCAATAGTAAGCATGTTTGGCGTGTTATCCGGGGAGCAGGCAGAGAACCTAGGGGATCAACCCCTGGGAGGCAAGGGCTAGGTAGAGCTCGGAGCCCGGCCTGGTCACGGCGTCCCCCCGAGAGGAGGGTGGGATGCTGAATAGCTAGGATGGCAACATCGGTTTGAAGGATTGATAGTTGAGCAATAGAGGCTTTAGCCTTAACTAAACCATGTGTCCCCAACTAAGCAAGCCAAAGGTGACAGTGACAAGGAACCAAAGTACACTTAAGTAGAATTTTATTTTATTTTTTTAATTCTTGGAAATATGGTTGAAGTACTGCCTAACATGCTGACAAACATGTATGATAAATACTTTAAAATCATTTCAATTGAAACTTGTATTTCAGTGAATTTGTTTCAGTGAGTTCCAAATTTTGCAAAACTTAACATCATCAAATATAACATTATAATTAAGCACTTCAATGTGTTAGTTGAACACGTCAAATGTGTCTTTAAAGCACAACAAATATCCTGAAAACAATTTTTTAAATGCACTTTAAGCATTTGATAAAGTGCACTTTGCTAAATCACTCTGCTTAGGCATCAGATCATTTGTGAACGTAAGCACTCTATTCTAAAATATACTTAAGTGTAAATGGAGTATAATGTTTTTAGACACTTAACTGCATGTTAATGACAATTTAAATAAACAACACAAAATGCATTTTTTTTAAAGTGTTAAGAAAGTCATGAAAATATCTCATTTAAAGTACACTCGTTGCTTTTTATTGCATGAAGATTATCTGCAAGTACATCTGCCACTTATAAGACTTGAAGTACAGTTTAATTGCATAATTAACATGATTAAGCACACTTTTTAGACTTGTCAGATTGTCTTTCTGTTTAACACTGATATCTTGCTGGGATATTGTTTCTGGTGTGTCCATCTTTCAGGTTTTGCAGCGGTTAATAAAGTCTAGAGGAAAGTCTCAGGCAAAACATCTCAATGTGCAGATGGTGGCAGCAGACAAACTGGCCCAGTGCCCTTCAGTGAGTTAACAGAATATATACGGCACACGTCTCTCTCATTCTCTGCTCTCTGACGGCTTATTTCCCTCTTCGCACACGTGTTTGATCTTCATCCAGGAGCTTTTCGACATCATTCTCGATGAGAATCAGCTGGAAGATGCCTGCGAGCACATGGCTGATTATCTGGAGGCCTACTGGAAATCCACTCATCTTTCCAGCATCCCGCAGACAAATCCTCTGCTGGAGAAACTCACCACAGTCGCTGCTGCTATGGTCGCCAACAAAGACTCGCTGATCAACACACAGCCGAAGGTGCCTATGAGACTTCACTTACATTAACAAACGAAGGAACCAATAGTAACTGTAATCAATTATTTCAGCTTGCTTGCTAAGATGGGTTTTGCAAGCATAGGTTGCAATACAGGAGAATATAGTTGTCCTAGTTAAAAAGAAGTGCTGTAGTGTACTTTGAATCTTAAAATATATATATATATACTTAAAGACATGACTATTTCTTAATTTACTACTTAAGTGTTTTTTTTTTTAAAGTGTGCATTTGATAAAATTTTAGACTGAAATGCATTTTGGTTTAATCGCAATTAAATGTCCCAAAACACAGCATTTAGTTTACACTTAGACATATTTTTAGGTATATTAAAGTATATTTTTACTAAATTGTAATTATTTTTCATAAGGGTTCCAATAATTGTTGTATCTCTCAATTCCCAGACAAATTACATTTAAAATAATAATCCACTGAACACTTACAAAACTGCATGCTATAATATACTTTTTTTTTTTTTAAACAAATGTCCTTATTGTTCTATTGACCATCATTGCTTCTCCGACTGAGGAGGTTACTCCTATTACAGATGAGTAGCCTCAGTCACGGTGAGTGTGTGTGTGTGTGTGTGAGACTGAAGCTCAGTCATTTCTTCATCTGACCAAGTTCAGAACAGTAATCCTAATTTCATTAGGATTTAGCTTGAAGGAATAACTCACCCCAAAAAACCCACTTATCATTAACTCCCCCTCCTGTCATTCCAAACTCTTTCGTCCATGAATCACAAAGAATTTTCTCAAGCTGTGTTTTGCAGAAAAAGGAAATTGTTTATATGCGCTACTATAATGGTACTTTGCAGCTTTTTTTGTTTGTTTTAATCTTGACCATGCATGCTCATAATGTGCTTTTGTAAAAGAGCAACATTCATTTCTCCATAGAAGAGAGAAATTAATACTACACATGGATAAGTAAATGAGGTCGGTTTTGGGTGAACTGCTCCTTTTAAATATGGAGTTAATAATTTGAGTATGGATTGGTTTAAAATTGGAGTGATGGTAGATCTATGGAAACTTGCTTCTGCCACTGGAGAAAAAAAAAAAGGTATTGTGACTTATTATCTCACAATTCTGTGAAAAATATAAGATAGGATTGTAAGTTCATATCATAATTCAGAGAAAAAAAGTCAGAATTGTGGAGAAAAAAAGGTAAAAAAAATCTGAATTTTCAGTTCATAACAAAATTCTTAAAAACGAAAGTCAGAATTGCGATAAAAAGACAGAATTGCAAGTTTATGTAACACAATTCTAATAAAAATGTCAGAACTGTGGAAAAAGTCAGTTTTACGCAAAGAAGTCAATAGCAAGAATTTATCACAATTCATAAAAGTCAGAATTAACTCTGCAGAAAATTCAGTAATATGCAAAAAAGAGGCTGAAAAGACCAGATTATATAATTACAATTCAGAATAAAAGTCGAATCTGTGACAAAAGTAAAAAAGTGAAAAACATGTAAGTAATATGCAAAAAAAGCATGTGTGAGACAAAAGTCAGAATTGTGAGAAAAAGAAAAAAAAAAAGAGTCATAGTTACCTTTTTAAATTCATTGATTGGCAGAAAACTGGCTTCCATATAGCCTACAGTGGATCTGATGTGGTTTGTAGTGATTTCAGAGACGTTTGAGAGTGTGTGTGTGTGTGTGTTAAAGTTGAGCATTGAGTTGTTTACTTTAAAATTTTCTTACAGTTTCTTACCTTTCAGCAATTTGTTAACTTTAGTTAACCACATTTAGTCTGTGTTTGCAAATGCATATAACTGCTTTAATGTGTTGCTAAAGCAGGGCAGAGCGGGTGAGCAGACCGCAGAGAGACCACACGACCACAGGACGACAGGCTTTTACGAAGACTACCATCATCATCATCATCACCAGCAAGAAAGTCTGGATGATGACAACAACGCTGAGGAGAGAGACGCTAAAGCTAACGATGACCAACAGCAGGGGGAATGGAGAAGCCGTCACAAACACCACAGCCATCATCATCATCATCATCATCACCGACATCATCACCACCATCACAGTCGCACCACGAGGACGCTTTCCAAACAAGAAACGTCAGACGCTCTCGCTGGACAGACGCAGGAAGAGGAACCGCCAAACCATCATCATCATCATCACCACCATCATCACAACGAGAGGAACGGCCGGCAAAGAGGAAAGCAGAGGGACAGGAGTCAAGGAGAGGCGGAGTGGGCGAGAGAGCATCACATAGAGCAGTGACACACGTGCCACAAACACACCGACCTCAATCTTTCGGGTTTTTACAGGCCAACGTAACGCAAACCACACGTGTATCCATACACCACTTTTCCAAGCGGGGACAATTATATGTCATTTAATATGGCATGAATGATGAAACTCTCTTGTATTTATTTTTACTTCTGTTTTTACATTCCTGGTTCGCATTCTTGGTCTTACTGAACAAATCACAGATGCATGCTTAAAAAAGGAGGGGGAAAAAAGTTTGTATTTTTTAAATCAAAATCTAATAACTGGCTCTGCTTTGAAACAATCTAGGTTTTCATCTGATGTGAGTCACAGAAAGTAATGCAAGTTTGGGGCAAAAGTAGAGCGAAAGTGATGGAAAAATGTGTTCCTATATAGAAATCTGCTGTTTATTTTTTTATTCAATATATTTCTTACAATTCTTTAGGCTTAGTTAATTACTCAAATATTATTTTTGTTGTTAGTTTTATTATTATTATTATTTATGAAACCTTATTTTTTGTTCTGTAAGAACTAAAAGTAAATTAAAATTAAATGTAAATTATTTGCAATTATTTTTTTATTTGCAATTTATTTGCAAAGATATAAACTCATAATTTTAAGATTAAAAAGTTGCAATACTTAGTTTTTTATTGTGTGGTGGGAAAAACCCAATCGCAACCGCAAGAAAGTAGTCAGAATTGTAACAATTAGTTGCAAATACATTTTTATTTTTGATTCCACGGCGGAAACAATGTTTATTATTATTTTGTTGTTGTTGAATATTCTGTTCACCCAGAAAAACAAACAAAAAAAGTTTGATGTTGAATTCTGGATTGCATCTTCACTGCTGATTTTTTTTTGTTTTAAAGCAAAACATGATATTTATTTTATGTTGTGTGGATGTTATGTGGATTTGTTATTTAATGTTAATTACTTGTGTTCACGTGTATTGCCTTGCATATAGGATAAAGACGTTACAAAAACAACATGATAGTTCTGCTTTGTTTTTCCAGCGGTCCTGAGCTCAAAGCAATAGCCACAGGTCAGTTACATTAAAGAAGACTACTGATCAGCTGACGGCACTCTGTTACACACAACGCAGTGTTCAGCAACACAAAAGCACACACTTCACCTGGATCTGGACG
>JAUCNO010001819.1:21618153-21664146 GCA_032353835.1 Enteromius viviparus
TATTGTTCCTTTGTTCCTGTGTTTCCCTGGATTGTATTTACCTGTGTACCGACCCACGCCTGGACTTCGACTATTCTAGTGTTTTGCCTCTGCCACTCCTGTCTGCCGGAAACAACCTTAAGCCTGCCTGTTTTACTCTGTGTTCATCAATAAACAGCCTGCATATGAACCCGCATGTCTCCTCGCCTTGCTCTCGTGACACTTAGGTCTAAAAAACAAAACAAAACAAAACAAAACAAAACAAAACAAAACACCTTTTGTATTTTAGGCCTATAATAAGATATCTAAAATAAAATAAATACAATAAACCTTTTGTCTTTAAGGCACATAAAAAGCTATGTAAATTATAAATAAAAAATAAATAGCATACATAACATAACATAATATTTTTTCGAAATAATTATGTCTCCGAATAACCCCTATGAGAGACAAACAAACAAACACACACACACACACACACACACACACACAATGGGGGGGACAGTATCACAGAGCTCAGTTCTCCCCTTTTTCTCATGCACAGCTCTGTGTCCTTGCAGTGGGTTTGTAGTGGAAATCTGAGCGGTATTTGAAATGTGTTTGACGTGAATGGAAAGCATTGTGGAAAAACCGACTCACCTAAAAGAGAGAGAGACAGAGATAGAGAGACCGAGAGGGGGGAAAAATGAGGATAGGGCAGCAGAAGTCTTATCTGTGGAGAGAGGGATGGAAATATATTTGTGGGAAGGCGTGTGTAGGGTTTTGAAATGGTAAACAATTCAACTGGATGCAAATGGTCATATGGATGTCTGTCAACAGAACGAGCAGAATGAAGGACAGAAATGGCAAAAGAAGGATGGGCAAAAGTGAAAATGAGGAGGGATGCTGGAATGGGAGAAAAATTGCGATGTCAAACATTTATGTCATTCTTGGCTGGTCAAGGACGAAATGAGAAGAGAGTGAGAGAGAAGGGGTGTGTGAGAGAGCAAGAGAGAGAAGTTTGTGCGTTTGTAAGAAAGACGAAGGCCTTGAAGAGATTAGTTCATGTTTATGCGATTTGTTAGGAGACAACTAAGACATACTGCTTTAAAAATAACTTGTTAAATGAACCCAAATTGCCTTCTTATTTAGGCCAGAAACACGCTCTACTCAGATGTTACTTTGGCGGTTTAGTAAGATAAAAAACACTGATTAAGAAAATACTAATGTTTTACAGTATAAAATACAGTCAGTTTTAATATAGTATGTGCATTTAAAGATTCACTTTGGGTTGCATTCTACTTCAAAGTTTTTTTTACTCTTCCCACACTAATTTCCCTCCATCTCGGGGTCTTGGGTGTACATCCCTGTTTATATAATGAGTAAATAGCAGAACCAGTTTACAAAGTGGAACACACATGCAATGCACCCGCAGGGATTCCCTGGAGAGGAAATGTTTAGTGAAGTTCTCAGAATGTACAGTCTGTCTAAAGAGACTCGCAATGCAGAGACATTTGTGGAGCTATAAGTATTTATGTTCATGTACACTACTGTTTAAAAGTTTGCGAGCAGTAGATTTGCTGCATTTATTTAATTAAAACACACTAATGGTATGACATATCATTACAATTTAAAATAAGACATTTCTAGTTTTATATATTAAAATGTGATTTATTCCTGTGATGGCAAAGCTGAAATCTTTAAAAAAAAATTTAATCATTTAAAGGCAGGGTATATAATTTTTCAAAAATCCCTTTAAAAAAGATTCGGGCCCTTTTGTAAAACAAACTTGTAGCCAATCAGCAGTAAGGGGCGTGTCTATTCATGACATGGAGGAGACAGTGCTCAGTAAACAGCAGAACAGAGCAACAGAAAGATAAAAAGCAAAAGAATAAAATGTCTACGGAATGTATGACCCGTGTAAATATGGTATCAGCTTTCCAGCGCTGGAGAGAACTCGATTGGATGCCGGGGTTGTTTTTGTTCTTCTTGATAGGTGAGTTACACTGGATGTGATAAAGCGATCGTTGAAAATCATTTGAAATTCATGTGAGCGCATCATAAATAGAACGCAGCAGCAGTTTTCTGTCTGAGATCTGTCTCGCCGCTTGCACCCCATGTAAGTTAGTAAGTTAACTTTAAAGGTTTGGCTGAATAAACATGTTCATTTCTATGTTCTCACTACATAAAACCTTGACCCCTGTCTAAAATGACATTTGGTTTCATGTAATCAATACCTGCTCTACTTCCTACTATCCAATCAAATCTCACTCTAAATGAATTCCCACAAAAAAAAACAGCTTTCCTTAAAATTTGAAAATGGAGATTCATGTTGTCTTATACACTTCCACAGCAAACACAGTCCTGACAGTCGAGAGACAAACATCTTATTTTTAAAAACACAAAACTGTCCACAAACTCTGAGAAACAGTAAAGGGTCTTTTCTCAAATCCAGTAACAATGCAAGCTACACTTTTCACTTGACCTCCCTTCCCCGTCTTTCTCTTTTTGTCCTCCTCGCACATCACCTAAGAAACCTGAGCTTCATCATGCGGCATTACATAACAAGCAATCATCATCTAATGAGGCCACATCACTCTCAGCAGGGGCAGAGAAAAACATTTAGAACACACCAGGGTTTGGGAACGGCTGTCAGAGAGGTGTGATGGAAATCCCACGAGGCCTTGTGTTTTCTGCTGACGCAGAACCCTTGTGAGATGTTGTAGCAGCCTACAGAGACACTTGTACCAAAGTAGGACACACACTCTTACACAAATGCAGACAGAAGTGTGAAAATGGAAAGCGGTAGATGCAGAAAACTGTCACATTCGGGGAAAAGTACCAACAGCTTGCTGTGGGCTAAGGTTTTGACCTTCTGTGAGAAAACTTCAGAGTGACAAGAGCTGACAGTCAACCTCTTCAGTCATTATTGACGAATCGGACAGCGTTTTGTGAGACACAAATATAGATGTGCTGAACAAGAACCGCATGATGCCACTACATGACTGCTGTTACACTATGACTGAATGAGTGTCGAGGATAATGAGGAATGTGATGTAGTGGTGTAATAATGTGATAGAGTGGTGAAAGCTCAGGGTTTGTATCCAGAAGGTTGCTGGTTTAAATCCTGTATGGAGTGAGACGAGAGTCATTAGGTAAAGCACTTAACCCTAGGTGACTGCAGAGGGATTGTCCTTGTAATAAGTTCATGCTGGTGGTCCATGGCACCATTGTGTTGAAGCTGAGTTTAACCATTTAAGTGGCTCTACTACTAAAAAAATAAAATCAAATAAACAACATACTCTCAAATATCATTGTGAACATGTGATATTGTCCAGATATTTGCCTCAATCTGTATCTATAAGTCTAAACCAGTCTATAGATTCTGATCAGTTCAAGTTGACATTACACAGAAAATTGAGTAGCGTAGGATAAAAACTGACTTTTTACAGATTTTGCAGATTTTTTAGCTTCAGAATAAGATTTCACCCATATCTGATATTTTGAGTTGATACTAAAACACATTGGGTTCTCATTTGTTATGTCACTAGTTTGTGTGTTTAGAACAAATTGCAAGTGTGTGATCCTCAGTCATAATGTTTGGTGCCTGATACAGTATATTGAACTCACCACAATTCCCTTTGACTTGATGCTTATAAGGACAATTCAACCAAGATAAAATTCTGTCATTATTTACTTACTCATGTCATTCCAAACCCGTATAACTTTCTATATGCTGTGGAAAATACATGGAGATATTCTGAAGAATGTGTTGGTCTCTATACAACGAAAGACAATGGGATCAAAAAATAATCTTGGACCCTATTGATTTTAATTGTATGGACATACTGTAGGACACACACACACACACATGCACACAGTGATATAAAATCAAATCTTTAGCACATTTTCATTAGCCCTTACATAAACTAAACTGGAATAAAAACAGAGAAAAAAGTGTGCCATGTCATACTTATCCACACATCACGACACTTATCATTTTAAATATAGGCCATTTATATATGATATATTTTATTTTAATAATTTATTAATGACAGTAGAATTTACAGGTGCTTAATGTGCTAACATTATTTAGTCTATAGTCTACGGATACTAGGCAAGACCTTGTTAAATTTTCATTAGGACAAGTACAAAGTGGAATGGAAAGCTTTAAAGGCTGGACCTTCATGGATTATGGAGGAAGCTGTCAGTTCTTTCTTCTGTTCTAATGATCTTTGATTGCAGGAGAAAAAAACACTGCCTTTGGTTGCCTTTAGAAATCTCAACAGGTGACTGTACATCAATAATTAAAAATCTGATCAAAGGAAAACTGTATCTGTTTAGGAGTCCCAAATCCCTGCAAGAAAATTTGAACTCAGGCGCCTATATAAATTACTGCTAATTAATTCACATTGTTGTTACAATACTGTAAGGAAATTAAAAAATCACTGCTATGCTGTCAAATCTGCATTTCAGTGGAATAAAATAGGCATTGTTATTGGTAATTGTACTTATACAATAACAATGTCACCATAGTTTAGGTACAATGTCCTTCTGAATCCCTAGTCTGTGTGTGTGTGTGTGTGTGAGTGTTTGCAAAGTATGTGGTTCTTAAAAGTGCACATTTGCTATACAAATGTGAGTAGTACCTGAAATAAGTGTGTTTTTACATTTGCAAATGACTATTGGTGGTTTAGAATAGTTTGTTTTGGACATTTGTCAATCTGAGTTGTGTGTGGGAAACCTATATCAGACCTAATTACAGTTTGATGTTTTTTATTACTGCTGCACCACAGAGAGAGGTCAAATAAAAGGCCAAGTCTAAACCCGAGAGTAATTAGTCACATTTAGAAGTGACTAATTGACTGTCACTGAATCCAGAGTTCACAGTCTCTATAGCGATATATAGCGAGGTAAGGATCTCAAGCTGTTACTGGCTCCTAGATTGTGAGCTTTCATTGCCAATAAGCAGCATTTATTGGTTGGACAGCCAAGTATTAAAATCAAATCAAAATCTAAAAATCATTATAAAAGTAAATCTGACATAAAATCTCTCAATAGATTTTCCTAGATAGTAGTGAGAATAAATGGAGAGCAAATATTTCAAAAAGTCTACAAACAAAAGTTATGATTTATATGAACTATGTGAATATAATATGTGTTATATGAATGAGATATGATTTATATATATCGGTAATATATCTGTGATATGCCATCCATATTCATTTTATACCTATATACATCAGACTTGTTTCTATTTTTATTTCTCCCAAGGAACTTTATGAGCAACTGGCAATTCCATTAAATCTCCTGAGGGTTGAAAGAGCAATAAAACTTTAACTCTGGGCACCATAAAAAAACACAGATAAAAGCTCTAAAAGTATAGATTTGCTGCTGATAAAGAATCAACATTTGACGCTATTATTAACCCTTAATATGAGGACATCGATGGTAAAATAATTTGCTCAAACTGAACCCTTATAAGTTTCAAAAGGTAATAAATTATGCCTTATTTTATTCTTTTGTAATTGTTATGAAAAAGTGTTTTACGCTATTGCAGCAGTGCCGTGTTGTATATGTAGGACAGGGTTGCTCAAAACCAGAATATGTATAAAATGTGCTTAAAGGGACAGTTTACCTGAAAATTATTTTAAACCTGAATTTCTTTCTGTTGTTGTTTTTAAGAATTCTGGTAGCCTTTAAATGTAGATTCAGACAAGCACAGACTGTCTTTGCACATGCTGGCACATGTCTTGGTTAGAAGAGTCAGTGTGTCATCATAAAAATGTAAATATTGGCTCTGATAAAATATCAGCTTTATCAGCCAAAGTCCACCTCCACCCTTATTCTTCCTTGCTTACTCACTTGCCACCTCCTACAAACAAACATACCCAACTATCAAGAGATGGTATACTGTAAGAGGAAGGAAATGGGAGATGTCAACAATCAGCCAAACGTTTGAATGCAAACAGGGTACAATAAGGTGACATTATTCTACTCTCACTTCAGAGCATTCATATACAGTAATTTAGAACAATTAGTTTTGTCATTAAGTTTCGTCGTTAACTCGCATTTCTGAATTTTTGATATTGGTATACACTCTTTCTGTACTTGTAGTTTATATTTTCAATATGCATCTGCTTAAGCTAGATCAGCTTGAAAATATATAGTGTGATTTGAGCAAAAACTCTGGTTTTTTTTTAAATTATACTAATTTTCCAACTCTAGAAGTTAAACATTTGAGTTTTACCGTTTTTGAATCCTTTCACCCAGTTACCATTTCCAGCTCAAAAATGTCCAAAGAGTTTCAATATTTATCCTATTCCCTATTTTTCCAATTTCTTCTACATTGCGTACTAAGACCAGCCAAAAAGGAAAGGTTGTGATTTTTACTCTCATTCCAGCATAATAATCAAGGAACTTTGCTCCCATACCATCCAATCCAATCCAACTTTATTTGCTAAGCACTTTTAGTAAACCCAAAGGACCAAAGTGCTGTACTGTACATACTATAAGACATAAAGC
This sequence comes from Enteromius viviparus, assembly GCA_032353835.1. Taxonomy (NCBI): domain Eukaryota; kingdom Metazoa; phylum Chordata; class Actinopteri; order Cypriniformes; family Cyprinidae; genus Enteromius; species Enteromius viviparus. The sequence goes on from JAUCNO010001819.1 coordinate 21,624,637, forward strand.
ATAAAACTAAAAAACATAATAAAAATGAACAAACACCATAGAAGCAGGAGCAATGATAGGTGCATTGCACCTTAGCGAGATGCTAATGGTCTAATCAGATTTAATCTATGCTAAGCTGCAGCTAAAAGTGCTACCGCCAGACCCAGAGATCGGCTGTATGAATTAGAAAATGGTAAAACGTAACTGTTTAAACGTGAAAATAAGTTTTTTAAAAAATAGTGGCGTGTTCCTTTAAGTCAGTGGTTTTCAAACCTGTCCTACGAGCACCCCTGCCCCGCACATTTTGCATGTCTCCCTTATCAGACACACCTGATTCAACTCACCAGTTCGTTAGTAGAGACTGCAAGGCATAAATCAGGTGTGACTGACAAGGGAGACATACAAAATCTGCAGGGCAGGGGTGCTTGTAGGACAGGTTTGAAAACCATTGATCTAGACCTACATGTTTTATTTATTGAAATTAAACTGCACGTTTCCGTTAATTGTAAAATTAGACATCGAAAACGGCAGATCAAGCGCAGGGGGCTGTGCGTTAGCAGAGACTGTCTTTTCTTGTTGGTCGTGCAGGTGTTTTTCTGTGGCGTTTGAAGTTTTGTTTGCTGAGAGGATCTGGCTCCATTGTTTTCTTTCTTCTGCCGAAGGTGCCCAGTAGCTTCTCAGGCTTGTTTCACACTTGTGCCCTGTGACAGTCATGATTTGCCTGCTCTCCAGCCCTGCTTCAGACAGAATTTGAACTGCGGTGCTTCTCAGTGAATGGTTGGTGTATCTTTTGGATAACCCGACTACCTCGCAGATGCGAGGAAGCATATTTCCGAGGTAGTTCACACCCATGGGTTCGCGGGAATACCAGAACTCTCGCCTGTCAAGGTCCTCCTGTGGCGCTCTCAGAGGATGAAGATAGAAGGATGTGGCATCAGGTGGGCATTTAGTGAGGTACTTTCTGAAACTTTTAACTGGGCAAAGGGGGTCACTTGTGTTGGCAAACATGAATCCTCGGTAGCAGTCTTTGTTGGGATCGGTGGGCTTTTTGTGGTTTTTTGTTTCTGCATTATAAGACAAGCAAACATATTCATCTCCATTTTCATCTTTTTTAATAATGAATGAATGCTGTCTTAAATCTCGATTTCCTTCACGCCCCCTCCTCGCCAAGTTCAGCTGAATGTCAAACCAGACCTTGCGAACCAGTCCGGCTGCTGTGTCTGGTGACAGATGCGGAGAGTGACGAATGCGCTGTATTTCAGCAGTGGAGATGGAAGGATGATGAGAACTGACGTCTTTCCCAGCCTTTCTAAACTTTTTGAGGACGGCCCTGAATACATCGTTTGATGACTTAAATTCCGATTGACCAATGATGTTATACTTGGATATGTAGCGGTTCAGTCCAGCTCTTAAAGAAAGAAAACTTGACACTGAATACTCTGCGCCGGATGCGTTTCGGACAGTGGCATAGAAAGCTCGCAGCTGGGTATTTAAAGTGTCTGCCCCTTCTTTCTCTACCTCATCCAGAGACGTATTTTTGTCTTTAAGCCAGTCGTTAAACACATTAACTGCCCAAGCTGTTGTTTTTTTGGTGTTTTCTTCATGTTTTTCTCCCTCGAGTATGTCTAGCTGTTCTTCGCTAATTGTTTTATGTCTTTTGTTGTTGCCGGCTGCCTTTGATGTCCGCTTCCGTTTATGTTGTTTTTTATCTGGACTGTCTAATACTGCTGCAGCCCAGTTATTGAAAGTTTCATATTCACCGTACATATTAAAACTTACTTTCGGAAAATCGTCTGTCATGTTGTTGTTTTTGTTAGTCCTGTGTGTTGTATAGGTAGCCTACTGTATGCCAATTTCCGTTATTACAGTTATGCGAAGTGATATGGAACTGTAATGCGGTCAAGAGAGCTGCCTGGAACTACGTTCGCCGTGCGTTTCCCTGAAAATAATTGCACACCTACGAACAGTCGTCAGCAAATCAGATTCAAGCATTCAACGGCCCCGTAGTATAAATAAAAGTAATTATGACTTTTCATCTCACAATTCAGCCTTTTTTTTGCACAATTCTGAGTTGATATCTCATACTTGAGTCTTTCTTCTTGCAATTATGAAGAAAAAAGTCATTAGTTTGAGAAAAGTCATAATGACCTTTGTTAGCACACAGCTTTGTTGTCACGGTGTTGTGTTAATGTACATCCCCCCTTTCTAACTTTTAGAGTCACAGCACCACTTAGAGGTGTAACTCTGCAAACACGTGTTATTGTGGTAAACACAGAAGACGAGTGTTATAGTGCTGTATACCGTAGTGAAGAGCTTTCTCTGCAGAGGCTGGTAGGAACAGACTTCTTTCAGACTCCAGCTGTAGCTCATGTTAGGCCTCTGACCCAAACCACTGCAGGGAGCATCTAATAATATCCGGTCAAAACTCTCCTCAGGATACGGGGGACCGTCAACAAATACACACACATCTATAATTAGTATGTCTACCAAAACTATGTTCAGCTAAAAATCTGATCTAAGAGACTCGAGAATAAAACTTTTGTACTTTTGAGCAAATGATAATAACACTTTTCACTTTAGGTAGAACAGTACGTTCATGAAAGCCATTGACTTTTAACTACTGGTACATACATGAGGGCAATACGAGTCGCCTATTTGTTGCTCACTCCTGACACAGAATGAATTTAGTGCATGTGTGTGAAGCTCACCTGCACTGCACTGAGACGGATCTGAGCTCACAGCACGCACACTGTTACAGCAATAGGCTTTAACGCAGTCCAACCTCAGCAGCTGTGCGTTCTGAATGATCTTTTCCATCTTGGATCGGATTTTTTCCAAAGCCACAACGGTACCCTGTGGAGACTGAGTCTTTCAGCCAGGACTGCTTTTTCTTCCCAATATTTCAGATACTCTTATTATATGATGTGCTTACAGGACTGCGGACGCACACTTGCCTGGTTTTGCATGAGAGAAGCGATGTGTGTGGTCTTTCCTCCAGGAGCGGCACACATGTCGAGGATTCGCTCTCCTGGACGAGGCCCTAAAACATGACCCACGACCACAGACGGCAGGTTCTGTGCGTACACACACAATGTAAAGACTGAGAATCATTTCTGTTTTTACACTTATCTATATAAGAGCCTTTGTTTTATTTTTTATTATTTGTACAATTTATTGTTTTCTATAAAGAATTCTATGACTAATAATAACAACAACAACTATTCTAATAATTACATTTTGCTATACAAGTTAAGAAGTAAAAATCAACAGAATCATACACAGAAGCTGCTTCAAATTTGAAAAGCAGTGTCTTGGTGTCTTGTCTCATTTCTAGTCAAAATATCTAAAAAACATTCTTAAATTAAGATGCATTTACTTGGTAAGCAACGCAACATGAGATCTAAATAAAATGTATTTTGCTTATTATTTTGTTACTGGAAACCAACAAAAAAAACATTCTAAGAAATAATAAGATGAGTCTTTTTTTGCAGTGTAAATTTTTATCATTTATATTTTCCCCCCCGGAACAGATTTATGGGACATTTTTTTAAATTATTCGTTTTGGACAAGTTTACGTTCAGTTGATTAACAACACCTCATATTATCTACTTACCCAACAACACATAGCTAATATTTGCAATATTATATTTCATAATGTTCCCTTTTATAAGATAATAATGGAACTGGCTTTAGTGTTAAAAAGTTATTTTTTTCTACAATTATTTACAATTTCATGGGTTTAAACACAAGAAAAACATTTTCACCAAAACATACAGTAACCTGATTTACAAAAGTTACTGAATCAAACCTAACATATCAGTCTCTGAGAAAAAGTCACAAAAAGTCTCATAGGAACTTCTGTAAGTAAGAAATACGCAAAAGCATCTCGTACAGCCTTTTATAATTATCCAAACATCAAACAAACACTAGCACTGTGTAGGAACACACCACTATATTTCCTTGATTGCATGGTGGTTATCTGAGGCGCAGAAGCACGTACCTGTAGAAAGAGCTGATCTGTAAGAACACCATCGAAGGAAGGGCTCTGATAGAGAGGCTCAGTCATTCGCACGGCAACACCCCTGAGCGACAGACACACAAGTTACAGCAACCGAGTGTATAAAGACCATCACAGAGAACTGGACTCACTTCCCAGGTCCATCTGAGCTGAATATTTCTGAGCGATCCACCTCAGAAGTCCCGTTACCCAGAAACACCTTCTTGCCCTTGAACTCTCTGGCTCCGCGTGTGCACTTCCCCTCCACATCAGAAAACACAGACACCACCTCGCCCACTTTCATATCTGGCAGACAGACAGCATTCAACATCATCTAAATCAGATTTCAGAAGAATCCTACAGCCCCCCCCCCAAACTGTAAAACTATTTCTATATGAATTGTTTAATGCACACATTTAACATTAGAAATAAACAGATCACGTCTAAAGAGAAACACTTGCATTATTAATATTATCAATGAAAACGTGCTCCAGGTGAAACTGGTGAGTGTGTGAGTGTGTGTGTGCCTGTGAGGACCACCACACTCTTTTTTACAAATTCATAATTATTTAAATTATTCATATAATATTACTTATCTTTAAAAGTAACTCTTTTTAACCTACATCCTTAAAGCAGCATACTAGTGTGAATACTAGCATGCAACGTGACACGTGTGAATGTGTGTGTGTGTGTGTGTGTTGCTCACACTTTGGCGTGCTGAGGATGCCAGGCGTGAACACATGAGCTCCTCGAAGAACAGCGTTACCACACTGAGCACCGACTATCACTTCAGAGGCCAGCGGATCCACAGACCTTCAGAACAAACACAGGCACACCAATCACTGTACAGAGAACAGACCTCACACCAGAGATCAGCTCATCCTCATGCTGGACAATCTACTTAAAAGTAACAATAAAATTATTTGGGAGAATACAATCATTTTCTAATAACTGCAGATGTGTTGTGAGCGTACAGAGGGCCGTGGACGGGCAGCAGCAGAACATCTGGAAGCTGCGGGTGAGTGTAAACTGATGGAGATCTGTCCAGCTGCAAAGAGAGAAACTATATTACCCTAAAGAATCACATTAGCTCATTTAAGATCAGTCAGGGTGAGTTTCTTTCAGTTTAAACAGCTCACATTTACATTTAAGTCTAGGACCAGCTCAAGCCTTTTCTGTGAAACTGGGAGCATGTTTAAGTTTGTGTTTATCTGACACACACTGTCTTTATACACTTTTGTGGGGCCATTTTTGCATGTCTTCATATGCTTCTCCTGTCTATTATTATTATTATTATTATAACCCCAGTTTTTGCACACACACCTGTGCTAGATGTTGCTGGAGGCGGTGCTGGATGTCCTGAAGTGAGTGCAGGTGTGTGCCAGCTCTCAGACAGGTGAAGAGAGGCGGATGAGACAGACAGGACAGCAGAGCTTCGAACACCAAATCAGCTTCATCGGCTCCAGACTCACACACCAGCTACAGAGGAACACAAGAGAAGAGACCCTGGCTTTACAAACCCAGTCCATAAGAATCAACAGCCAACAACGCATAGTATGGGTCAAAAGTGGTCCAAATATCATAATGATTTTAAGGCAAAGATCATGTTCCATGAAGTTATTTTGTACATTTCATTTAATTTTACTTAATTTGAACAACTTTAAACATTACTCAGCTGAATATTGTCTTATTTATTATAAAAACGTATTTATTTATCTTTCTAATGATTTATAAACCTGGTGGTTTTGCGGTCCAGGGACACGTATAGTAAACTTTGGCCATGTCACGAAGCATTTCCATTAAAAAAAAGGTAAATAAACAGTAATTTGACTCAAAATGCCCACCTCGTTGTTTGTATAAACATTGCGAAGATGTTCTCGCACTTCTGGGTTCATGGAAATCTGAGGGAAAACTGACATTTCCGTATCTACTGTAAAAAATACATTAGTGTTAGTAAAACGGTAAGCTAATCAGTTCCACAGTGTGCCACTGTCATGTAATAAAAGTTTTCCGTGTACAAACACTTACGTTAGTGGTATTTTAGCGCAACAACAAGCTATTTTGACTCAACCATCAATGTGTTTCTTAAACATAACGACCACAATCACATAAGCTCGTAACTCAGCTCTTTTAATCAGAAGTGGGCTAAATGGAAAATGAATCGTTCTTCTTCGTGCTCGTGCTCGTGTCGCGTTCGCGGCGGTCGCCCTCAACAGCGACACCTACTGTCTCCTTCGCAGAAGCGCCTGACTAAAAATCTAAACTTCAGAGCAAGTTTTCATGCATATCCGCAAAAAATGATGCAGAATAGCCTTGACCTGTATAGATAATAGCTCTCTTGCCTTGTTATTCTAAGATTTGGACCAAATTAAATAATGTCATATTTAAAGTTATAATTAAAATAATATTTTTGTGAATTGTACCAGGTAAGGCAAGGTACATACTAGCGCGAAAGCTGCTTTATATTGTTTATATTGCAGTTTTTTTGTTGGTTAAGCATTTCAGTCCACATTATATTCATACTACTTTTTTGAGGAAACCGGTCAGTTCGAATAATAATAAGTTTGTGTGGGGGGGAGGGGGTTTATCTTATGTACTTCCAATACGTCACATCTCAAAAGAAATCCTGCACATTCAAAAGTTAAACCATTATGTTTTTAATTGAATGAATTGCCTTTTGTTTTTTCAGAAAACTGCTAGATTTGTTTAGTTGGTAAAAGGTTTTTAAATGTTTCGTGAATCTGTTGAAAAGCTGTAAGAAAATATTATATTTAATGTAATATTTAAAGTTTTGCGCAAAATTTAAACTGTAATATTTTAAGATTACATTAGTAATATCCTTGTGAGTAGTAACAAGCAAATGCAAGACTTGATTTTGCTAGCAAACCTACACTGAACAGAAAAAAAACTGGCAACATCATTCATTCATTCATTTTACAAACATTTGTCAAAAAACTAAATGCAATGAAGTGTAAAATTCCCAAATACTGTTAAAACACCAGTTTAATCAAATTAATCACACAGTATATTGTGCCTAGTGCTCCTGGAAAGCTTGCTGAAATACTCTGCTCAAGCGCACCGAGGGCAAAAACACAAAGGTTGCTCACACCAAATGTTGATTTAATGTGATGTGGTGACATAATTTTGACAGCATTCTCATTTTGCAGTATTTTCACAAGCGTTTATCAGTACTGGAGCTTTGCAGGTGGGTTTCTTGAAGCATCTTGGAGGTGTTTGGCACGCTTCTTCTGCATTTAGTCTGATTTTGTTCTGTTTCTTCACGTCATTCCAGACAGACTGGATGAGGATCAGATCAGATCTCGGCTGCTGTCAGACAAAAACCTCACTGGATTATTACATTTAATGGAAATGTAAACTGATATTTCCTATACTACAGCAAAAGATAGAAATAATAACCGACTGACAACATGTACTGCATATACAAAAAAAAGAAAAAGAAACTGCACATGAAAGTTTTAATAAGAGAGATTTATTCAAAATATTTAATATTATAAAATGTAAAAAGTTAGGCAATGAAATCAAATGAGATCAAATGCATCTAAACATTAACACGTTCACATTTTTATCATCTGAATCGACAAAATAAAGTGAGACTTAGAGGTCTGAGAGAAACTGACTGAGTGTGAATATCTACGTACTTTAAAGTTACCATTATAAAAACCTAAGACGTGGTCATAACATACAGAAACATGATCCACGAGAGCCCAGTACTTCTAAAACACTTTCACCAGTTAACAGTGAGGTGATGAAATCAAGTGGAATTTGTTCCAGTTGGCATAAAACACAACACTGGCACGCAAGCCTAAGAAAAAGAGAAGTTTAAACACCGCCAAAATAACAAAGTGCATGGTTCAGTCTTGCATTTTAGCAGCTCAAACCATGAGCGATATTAAGTGTGATTCGATATCATAACCCGTTTATAATACGAGATCTTATTCCAGTGAGTTGCAGAGTAAACGCTTAATTTTCATTCAGTATATTGAAGTTAAAGGTGGGTTCTCACGGGGGTTCAGACAGCACGGATTTCTCTCACCTAAAGAGGGCTTTTAAAGAGGAAGCAGGGCGTTTTGTTTTAATCGTCTTTGTCTTTGGCTCCGTGTTTAAGAATACGGGTGAACTCCACGTAGTTGAAGTTGCTCTTTTTATCGATCGGCGCTTCTCTGAAGAGCTCGTCGACTTCATCGTCTGTGAATCGGTCACCCATAGTGGTCAGCAGCTCTCTCAGGTAGTCCTCCGGGACGAAGCCTGCGAGCAAGAAAAAAAAAAAAGGTCATAGCTTCGTCCAATCTGCTGGTTTGTTGAGAGGAACGGCTAAAAATATTATCATTTTTTCATCTGTAGTTCTATAAGACATTTCAGATGTACACAAGAAAAAAATAAATCAGTTAAACACATCTTCAGTCATTTTAGTGTTGGTTCTTCACCTTTTAATAGATATCCATTTGTAAATCTTGCACTAAACCTCATATTTAAGCTTGAAAATCATGCTGAGAGCAGCTGTAATATTCATTGTGTTGCATGAACTCAATAAGAGACGATCTGTTCACCTGTTCCTTCCTCGTCGAAGCAGGCAAACGCATTACGAATGACTTCCTCCGGGTCTGTGCCGTTAAGCTTCTCTCCAAACATGGTGAGAAACATAGTGAAGTTTATGGGCCCAGGAGCTTCGGTCATCATTGCCTCCAGATAGTCATCCGTTGGGTTCTTCCCTGAGAGACAGAGATCAGAGATCAGCCTTATTGAGATGTATACATCCTCTGAAAGCTGAATAAATGTGTTTTCCATTGATGTATAATTTGTTAGGATAATTGGCAGAAATACAACTATCTGAGAGTACGCAAAAAAATAAATAAATAGATGAAAACCTTGAGAAAAATCACCTTCAAGTTGTCCTTAGCAATGCTAATACCAATCAAAAATTTACTTTTGATATATTTATATTAAAAGAGATTTACAAAATATCTTCATAGAACATGATCTTTAATTAATATCCCAATTTTTGGCTATTTCTACAAATATACCTGTGCTGCTTAAGACTTAAAAAAGTGCATTAAGGTGTTTAGTAATCTAGATTAAATTGGTCCTCGATGCCAGTCAAATCTTACCAAGAGAGGCCAGCATGTCATGAAGATCCTCCTTATCAATGAAACCGTCGCGGTTCTGGTCGATCATGTTGAACGCTTCCTTAAACTCCTGAATCTGCGACTGATCGAACATAGCGAAGACATTGGAGGTCGCCCGCTGAGGGCGTTTCTTGGTGATCTTTCCCTTGGTGCGACATTTGCTCGACATTTTGGCTGTATTTGGTTTTATCTAAAAGCTGAAAAGACACATCATAAATAAATGAGCAACACTTACTGATTCACTTGCCTAAAAATAAATTGTTTACCGTTCAGCTCAAAAACTAATTATAAAACGATTGAGTTATCAATTCTTTTTTGTGCACCAAACAAAAATGAAAACACACCAACAGTGTCTTCGGTATCTGCAGGTTTTCCTGGAAGTAGTAAGGAATAAATTAAAGGGAACCCAAGAGATAATCCACTACAGTACGTTCACTAAATATAAATGTCCAGGGATCACAAAACGAGTAGCATAGCACAACTTCCATAGCATCTACTGCATTACTTTTAATGCATTTTACAAAAAAATGTAATCCAAAACAATGCAAAGTGCTGTTCTTTCTCATTAGTATTTTTCTCATTTTCAATTCAAACATATAAAGAGACATTTATTTGAAAAGCAGATTTACTAATGATAAGAAGTCTTGTTTTGTGAAATGAGTTCATATTTAAAAAATTAAAAATACCTGTGAATAGGCATACTAAAACCTATTTAACTAAAATATTTGATCCTGTTTTAAGTGTAAACTCTCAAATATCTCTCTCAATGTAATTATGTTTAGATTGAAATACATGAAACCAAACAAAAAACTACCAAGGAATGCGTTCATGTTTGCAGTCTATGCAAGGACTTAATGAATGTAATAATCTCTGATCCCCTTTTTTTAAAGGCCTGAATTTGTGAAAGGGGGAATTAAGTCTTTTAAAGACCTTATTAATGAGAATATAAAATCTTTTCAGCCGGGGCAACAGGAGTTAATATTAGTGAATCTGTCTTAATAACAACACAGTAACACTTCCCGATAAAAGCACCAAGCCTAGCTTCAGTGTCTGCATATTTTAACGGCATGCTGCGGCAAGTTCTCCTGCATTACATCAGCCACTGACTTAGCTTACACGGAGATCTTAAGATAAATGCAGTAAAGACAGGTAGAAGAGCTGCTTCATTTTTACGAAAACACTGACGCGTCGCAGTAAAGTCTGCGGAAGAAGGGCGAGCGCCTCTGTTTCATCATAGCCTACATTTATGACCCATTTGATTTATTTATAGCACATTTCAGTTAATCAGGACACCATTTACAATAACGCTCAAAACAATTTTAACATATTTTCAAGGGCAAAGTAAATGAGACAGGAAGCCTGTATAACTACACTTTGGAAGTAGCTTAATGTTAACGTTACATAATTACAAAAACTAAAAGCGAGTAAAGCTTGTATATACAACAAGTAACGTTAAAAATATTTCCTGGGGAATAACGTTAATTACAAAAACATTTACGAGAACCTCGAACATTATGTGACTCGTTTGCTCTAAATTACATATCAAACGTTATGATGTAGATAGAATATAATAACTGAATCTTACGAACAAACATTACGAATAGTCTCTACAAATCACGTTTTAATAATTTAAAAATAAATATACCGTCTCACCGAACAAATGAGATCGACAGTTTCCAGCCGCGTTCAACCACCGCCCAAACTTCCGGATTTCAGCGTCGCTTCCGCAAACCTCGAGCAGACCAACGTGAGACTGAAGGGGTGTCCCGGATGAAACATAAGGATTCACAAAATGTGCCGTGACATGCAATAACCTCAGTAACATTCGTTTAGAAAGCTATACACGATATATATACTTTTATCATGAGACCAAGTTTGTTAATGAAATATTATAATCACGCTAAACCCCCCTCGTCTTCAGCATTGGTTTCTCCGGACACACCCCCAACAAATTCGACGTAATCGTTCTTAAACGTGACCATATACGGTATAAAACCTATTTTCGCAGGTGTTCGCGTCCAGAGTGAGGATATTTAACATTCATTGTAATGTAACTGTAACTTTTATTGAGTGATTAATTGATTGTAGGGGCAGAAACATTTGTTTGCCATTATATATAATCTACCTGAAAAACTGGTCGTTTTAAAAAATCAAACAAATAAATATTTCTCTAAATAAGTGCATAATATTGTGAAATTAAAATGACAATGAACTTGTGTAAAACGAAAACACGTCATTAAACTTCAAAGCATTAAAAATACATTCAAAGAAAGGACCTTACAGTTACATATATGCACAACTTTACTGAAAAAAGCCTCAATATATATTTTCTGTAAGCTCTCAGCAAACAAAGGTGATTGAAACATTTATTAAAACTGCTCTGAAATTAATTGTCTGTCATTATAACAGCATCTTTATTTCCGTCAATTTAACATAACTGGACAAATTTACGTCCAATTGTCTCTGTGCTTCTTTTAAGACTTGACTTTCTTAATCACTTCAATCAGATCAAGTCTCATGAACTTAGTCTACTAAGCTACTAAGTTGCAACAATGTATGGTTGCATTTGAACGATTTTCACTTTGGTTAAATTTTATAGTGCAGTTTTTATTTATTTGTTTGTTTGTTTCTTGAACACTAGCAAAACAAAACTTTGTTTTAATAAAAACGTATTTCATGTCTAGTCGAATGTGGAGAGTAAGAGCAGAAGATGATATGCAGCTGGACTGAAATTTAGAATTGCATGCCACCAAAACCTAGGAAATTCATTTCAGCTTCATAAATAATTTTTGGAAGCTGCATCCAAAATTAATTCTGAAAGATCTGAGAGTGTTCATGTGTTTCCTCACTGGGGTGCTACCATTCATAATCAGGATATTCAGAATTGCTTTTACAATGTTTGGCCACAAGAGAGCCTACTTGTACTATAAGCGTGTGTAAAATGTTTTAGCATGCTCTCTGTACAACACCTTTGGAGTTTTAGATAGATTAGCTACAGGTCAATATTCCAATTTTTCGGTACTCCAAGATTGTTATGCATTGCATTCAAAATTTGGCCATATGAAAAATATCCACATAAATAATTTTTATTTTGTAGTTTCACATAGCCTATATTCTGCAGAAGACGCAGTGCAGCAGCTGTGTTTAAACCCATGCTGCAATCCCAGGGTCAGCCAAACGTCTGTTCTTCCAAACACTATTACAAAGACAAAAATACACAGGCATATTCATGACAACAACTTTCTCATAAACAGGCAGCTGGTCTAAACAAGCACACACACAAAGGAAAAGCAGGCCTATTCTCTCTTGGTTTGACTGGCATCAACATAACTGGAAATTTATGCATTATTGCATATTCTCAGGTGTTTGCATTGAGCCTAGATGAGCCTAGATTGTAAACTACAAATCTAGAATGTATGGCTAAAATGAACCATTCCCCTCATTTGCGTAATTACGTAAAAAAAGACATACTAAGCAACAAACACATTATACTTGACACAGAGATACAACCTAGATAAAATGGGAAATGTTTTAAATGTTTTTTTTATTAATGTGTGCTAATTCAGTATTATTAGTAACACGAGAACGTATTGTACTATGATTTTGAAGCATTATTTTAAAATATATTAAAAAACATAATTAAAAATTAGCATAGCTTATAAAAATGAAAAAACTTTTAAAATCATAATAATTTCTGCTTTATCAACTTCTGAGAGCCGGGTGTGTTGCAAAGTCTCACGCAGGTTTAACAGATATGTATAAATGGTGCCAGACTGCCTACAGAAAAACAACATAGAAATAACACACACACAAACATGCACAAACACACACACACACACACACACACATTGTTGCTGGCATGTGTTGTATGTCATGGGGGATAACAATAGCCTGGCTATTGTTAGTGCGGACCACAGCTGAGATGAAGGCCTTGGAAAAGAAGGGAACTATAAGGTCAGAGGCTTATGAAGGTAATCTAACCATTTCTCCATGGACAAACCGGAAAAATCTTGTTTGGTTGTATCATATTAATATGTACAGTGGGCCCAGTAAGTATCTAGGCTCCCCTCTACCTTGCTGGTCTCTAACATCGAAATTGAATCTGTTCGTCATGTAAAGCAATTGTGTCTTGAAAAGTGAAATTACTTAATAACTTAATTTATGTTTTGAAGACAACATTAATCTTATTGGTTTGCAACAACATGAGGGTGAGTAAATATAATACTCTGGTCATGCTCTTTTGTGTCTCATGTGATTCAGGCTTTGGCATATTTGCCTGAATCACATTCCTGTTTGGGATCTATCAAATGGTGTAAGAGGTGCTGTATCTGAAAAGGGTTTACTGCTTGAAGTGGCCCTGCTTTTAAGACATTTGGTGTCTCACAGGCCTTAGTCATTAACATTAACACCAGTGCAAACTTGAATCACTGGTGGTGCTAATCAGTCAGACTGAAACTCCAAGCCTCTTCTATCTCTTTTTGTAGCGCTTTACCAAATGGTTTAAAAGTTATAAGCATAAACATAAATGCGACTTTGACCCATTGGTGGAGCTAATAGGTTTTAAAGACCACAAAATTGGTGTGGATGACCATCCAAACCATCTCTATCTCTGCTCCAGTTTTCAAAACCTTTAACCAAATGGTTCAAAAGTTATTAGGGTACTCATTGCACATTCATCCCACTGGTGGAGATGGAGAGTTTGAAAGACAGACCTCAAAATTGGTCAGATTGAAGCTTCAAGCCTCTTCTATCTCTGTGCCAATTTTCAGCGCTTCTTACCAAATGGTTTTAAAGATATTAGAATAAACATCAAAGCAACTTTGAACCACTGGTGCCTCTAATAGGTTTAAAAGACCAGCTACAAAAGTGCCCAGGATGAACCTCCAAACCTCCTTTATCTCTGTGCCAAATTTTCACGAAACAAAAGTTATTACTTTAAACATCAGTGACAATTTGAACCAAGGGTTAAGGGTTGAAAGGGTTGAAAAATCTGAACCCAAAGAAATTAGATCTGACTCAGGTAGCTCTTTTTAATAAAGTTTGGCTTTTACAATTAATTCAAATCAAATTTCCCATCAATATATGTACACATGTTCAGTGTCGAAAACGCCTCTTGCTTAGCCTATTTGTTATGTAATCATTCAAAGTTTTTATATCGTTTATGACAGGCGTATAAACTAACATTAGTGTAGGCTGATTTAATTGGTTATGAGGTACACAGAGCGTGCGGTGTAAAATGCGCCGGTACTCCTGTGCACTACGGCTATATTTAACGGCCCCTGTCGCCTTAAAAGGTCGTGAGAGTCGCCTGGACATTCCTGCCATCGCCAATATTATTTTTGTTGTGTGGACAGCAGCTCCCGTTCACAGCGACGCGCCAGTTTGCGTCTTTGCTTGGATTTGGATCTCGTCGGGTTCCTCACGCGCTGCTCTCCGACAGGCTCTCAGCTGTTTGCAGACCTTGGCAAGGTGAGATCATCCGAATGAAGTTTGTCAGGTGAAACGGGATGTTTTGTGAAATCTTGTGGATTATGCAGTTGATGCTAGAAGGGAATCCATGAGGCTGTTTTACATTGGAATTGCATTCTTTGGAAACATTAAATAATAACTGAAGTTTACCACAGCATACATGCATTCAGGAGGAGGTATAGACTGTAAATGACAACATAGCTTTGTCCAGTGGAAATCAATTAATGAATTGTTAAATTGCAACACAACCTGATATTAAAAGAATAGCTTAACCTTGCAGTAAAACAAGTGCATAAATAAATATTATACAAAATATTAGCTTTTTTTTTTACTCATAATGCATGAAAAAGCTGTTTATAACGGTCTATGATTTAAACTACATATAGTTATATATTAGTGCAGTCAAACATAAACATGCTGTACAAAATAAATGTTTTTGTCTATATAATATATGTGTGTGTACTGTGTACTATTTATTATGTTTATATAAGTACACACACACATGCATGTATATATTTAAGAAAAATGTTAGGTTTAAACATATAGAATTAAGTACATTTCAATATTTTCAAAATGTATGCTCTATGCGTGTGTCTTTATATATTCATAATAAATATACACAGTACACACACAAATATTATGCATACAAAAACTTTTATTTTGGATGTGATTAGTCATTTGACATCACTAATTTATATATATATATAAGACATCTTACAAAGAAAACCTACCAACATTTAGACTTGTTTTTTTTTTATTAAGCAATTAAATTAATGGCGTTTCAAAATAAATTTGGATGCAACAATAAACAATATGATCTCCAAAACACCAGTTTAAATTGTTAAAGCACTGATCAATCTTGCCTGTGAAGTGATTACTGTTAAATAAATGGATGTACCGCACACATGTAATATATTAATAGAAAGTTTTGAATCTTCTGACTAAAAGAGCTTGAGCACTGAAGACAGAATCTGAGCTAAAGAGGACGCGATGTCCGGATCGATACCGTTCTACCAGAAACACCACCGCCACTATGATCGCGGCTACCGTAGCCGAGAGACAGAGTCTGCTATCAGCCAATACCAGCAGAGCTCTAGCACTTACTCTGCACATAGCAGCAAAAGCACCAAGGGGTAAGAGAGCATGGAGAGGTCCATCTATCTCATCAGCAGTAAATCCTACCCAGTCCCATAACCTGAACCCATTCCAGCTCTTCCTTATAATACACTTACTGTATCCTCCACCCGGACACAAAAATGACCCACTGCTGTCACCCCTCTTGTCAACCTAAAAGATCCTTAAAACATGGTTTTATAGCTGTTTTCTGCATGCATTGTGCTTGACTGTTGCTGATCTCATCCACTTTACAACATATTGGCTTTAACTTTGGTATATTGTTTTTTTTTACAGAATAGTGTCACTCTGCTGTGTTTTTGTAGAAAATCGCTATGTACAGTAGATGACTTTTAATTGAGTTTTAATGCTGGACAGTCACACATTTACAGTATCTAAGACTCCTAGAGTGCTTCTTGATTGAAAACATGCTGTGAATCTTTTTAGGCCTTTCTGTGGTTTGGATTTGAGCCTGTATTTTGTTTGATTTACTCCCTCTGGTCACATGACTCTTGGCTTGATTTTGTCTAGGCTTTTGCTTACTGGGTCGCTCTGAATGTCAGGGAGTAAGTTTATCTTGTGTGCCTTGTAATGAGACTAATGTAACTGTAGCTTTAAGAATCTTACAACTGCTTGCACAAACTGAAATCTTTCAATGCTCGGTTAAGATTTTATTGGTTTCTTCATCACTTGGTTTCATGTCGTAATATAAATAGCATTCATAACATAACTCGCCACTTCATTTGGTGTTCTTGACGTCATGGTGTATTTATAGTGGCCACAGACGTAGATGTTGTTATGTGTGTCACATGCATTATGCATTTACATTTCTGAATCACTGTATGTGTGTGTGTGCGGGATTTAGAGCGAAAGAGAGACCTAATGCTTAAAGTGTATTTGATTAGATTAATATATAGCAGTCTTTATAACAAATACTCATATGCAGAGTACTTTTTTTGTCTATGCACAGACTTAACATATCTTCTTTTTAGAATTGCAGAGATGTCCACCATCGTCTCTTTGTATAGTTTTGCAGTCGCATATCCATATTGTTGAGTTAGCCTAAAATTTAGCACCACTTGCAAAGCAGGAGATATGTAAACAGTTTTTATGAGAGAACTGCAATGCAAAAACATAAACGTCCTCAGTTTTATTATAGTTTCAGAAATGCATTTGGTATTTATTCCTAATAAAACAAAAATAAAAGATATATAAATGAAGAAAACAGCGATTAAAGGTTCAACAAGTTTATTCAGTTCTAGACTAATCTAGTTTGTATATTAGCAAATCTTCCCGAACCGGTTCTTGGGATGTAACACTTTTGTAAGTCACTTTGTATATGCTGAATGAAATTATTTTTAATGTAAGATGGCTTGTGTTTTTCCAAATCCATCAGACATTCCTCCATCCCAATCATTTATTCAGGGAACCACATCATTCATTCATTCATTCAATTTATTATTTATGTATTTATTTATTCATAGCAAGTTTTGTCTTTGTTGTCCTATTGATTTTCTCTACGGTCCTTGTACATCAGGGCTACATTAGTAACCTTGTACTTCAGTTTAGAAATCCCAGCCATGCAGGACATGGAAAAAGAAGACATATGCCTGCTACATTCAGTGTGGATTGAACATTCCAAGTGTTCTTATTAATGATGGAACAGTTCCAAAAAGAACTATTTTGTCTTGGCTTAATGAACATTTAAAAAATTCTAATATATATTTTTTCCACTTTAAAGATTCCATGCATGTTTAACATTTTTCATGGAACCAATGGAGACCCTTTATCTTGTTTGGCTTTCATCTTCCAATGCTATGAACATGACACACACAGACCTTGCTGAAACAGTTTTTTATGAGCTGCTGTGCTGTACAGGATTTAAGCAGGATATGGTGTGTCACAGGATGGCAGGTTGCCCATTAGGTTTGTGTTTCAGCCTCTTTAATCACATTATCCAGTGATATACGTGCTCCCAAATGTCTTTGCTAAATGTAGCAAACTGGAAGCTTTTCCATGCTGGGAGAATGCCGTTTTTGTCCAATCCTGGTCTTAGGCTTGGAGCACTTTATCTGTCCTATAAGTGCCCCCACCTTCTCTCTCCTAAACTTTTGAGTCTCTATTTATACACACACTCATGAGAGGCATGAGGAAGATAGTGATATGTCAAGGGTATATGAAGGGTATAAGTCGTCTGGAGGCATGAGTGTAATGACAGATTAGAAGTAGAGGAATCGGGATGTAAACACACTACACACACACAATGTAGACCCAAACCATTTAAACCAAAGAGCAGAGCAAAAGAAGCAGGGAAACAAGGCTCAGGATTGCAGTCTTATGGAAAACAAGACTTAAAAGACAGCTGAGGATAACAAATGATACACAAACAAATGAGCAGCAGGTCGAGAGTCAGTTCTCAGGTGATTGGGACCTCTGCTGGTGGAGACCAGGTATTGCTTTGGGTGTTACAATACAGCAGATAGGATACATGATTTGTTTTTACTATTACTTAGAAAAGAGTGCACACAGGCATGAATGTATCATGTTGAATATCTTAAACACACATTACCTGCAATCAAATGAAAATATAGTTAACATTCAAATGCAATTTGCTGACCCTTGAGCTGTGTTCTGTTGTTCATTATATGCTATATTTCATTATATTTAACTTCTAAATATGTTTAAAGTACCTCTAAATGTGACAAGCATTTATGGTAAACTAAAATATACTGTTATTTCTATTGAGACATGTTTATTTATATTTAAAATGACACATTTGTAAAGATAAAGTTGCAGTTCAGCACATTTAAAATATATACATTTTTATATAAGTTATTATCAAATAAGTCAACACATTAATAAGTGTACTTAAAAGCACAACAAAAGATTATTTAAACACAAAGTAAAACTTTGGCATTGTTATAAAGTGCTCTCTCTTTAAGTCTCTTAAGTGGTCTTTTTTTTATTCATTTTACATGAAATGCAAGCACGGTTCACGGAAGTACTCTACAAGAGCAATTCAAATACAATTGGAGTAGTGCACTTCTTTTTCACAAAGGTTGTATTGAAGTGAAGGGAGTCGTAAATGCTGTTTCGTGTTGAATTGTTAAGAATTGAGTTGTGGAAGAATTCTTCAGATATTTCTTGGAGATTGGACCACTAAAGAGCATCCCACAACTGAAAGATACAGTAGATTGTACTAGTTTATACTTCTGATGAAGCTTTTATTTCAAACTACTAATTCAGGATCACTGAGGTGATTAACCTCCTTCCCATTCACTCCCGTAACCTTCTTCAATGTTTTTCAACCTAACACGCTTTCTTCACGACTCCACACCCCTTCCAAAACTCATAATAGCATGTGAAAGAAGTGCTAGATACTCACACATGTGTGTATGTTGCAATTTCTGCACCATTGCAGCATCAAAGCTGCCACATACACGGCTCTAGATGAGGCCGGGCTGAGCCCTCTGCCCAAGAGAGCCAAACCAACCTATCTGGCCATGGACAAGGAGAACCAGATCATCGGTTATGTGGTGCCCATCTTCAGGGGCAGGTAAAGAAACAATCTGGGTTTTGTTTGTGTTGGAACAAACACATGCAGCTGTTTCATACGTCATGTTTTCTATTGTTAGCACGTGTTTGGTATTATTAAGCACTTCGATAATATGCTATTTATAGCCCTACATGCACACAGTTTTAGAAAAGGCTGCGCATACTGTAGGACATGGTCATGTCCCGTTGAAAAAATGATTCATTATTACTCTTTAACCCTTCTAAAAAAGTAAAATTTAGTAAAAAGCACAGAAAAAAATATTCTTTTAAAGAATGTGAATTCTGTGTAATGTTTTGGACACTTAATTGCATATTAATTGCAATAAAATGAAAATGTATTAGATGTTAAATTTGTATTAAATGCAATTAGCTGGACATTAGGGTGTTTTCTGACCAACTTAAGTAGGACTTAAGTACATTTTTATACTGTATGTAATAAATAATTAGAATGTCTTTGAAATGTGGTTAATGTGTAATTATGCTGAAATAAAATATATTTTAATGTCATTTCATTTTTAACTTGTTTGTCATGTATTTAAATATGTGTAATTACACATTTGTAATGATAAATATGCAGTTTATTGCAATATTAATTTTAAATATAACAGATTTATCTTAAAATTCTAATCAAGTACTTTAGATGTGCTTTAGTAGGTCAGTCAGCACAACAAAATGAGTACTTTACAGTACACAAAACATAAAAACATTAAAAATTGTCATTTAAGTGTTTAACTGAACAATGTTACAAATGTTTTACAGTACATTTTAAAAAGTCTAGTTAAGTCTGTTAAGAAACATAAATTGTTAGATGGGATTTAGTGTGTTAGTCAATACATCAAAATAAGAGTACTTTAAAAAGTATGTTACGAGTATGTTACGAAAGATTAATAAAACGTGATATGCGATGTACTTTAAGATTAAACTTAAGTTTATTAAGATATAAAGTACACTACAAGTGCACATTTAGTACAATGAAGCACACTACTTATTCACAATGGAAACATTAATTTAACATTGAGAACTCTTTTGGCTCACTCGGGAATATTTTACAGCTTTAAAATGGCTCTCTGTAAGAAAATTGGCTGCAGTAAATCAATATAGCTCACACAAGCTGTTCTAAACAAGAGTTTCTTTCTTTTACTAAACATAAAAGAAGACATTTTGAAGAATAATGCTGATCAATTATTTGACAGTAGCCATTGACTTCCGTAGTGCTTACATTTTTTCATTTTTTCATTTTTTCAACTGCACTCTCAGAAATAAAGGTACAAAAGCTGTCACTGGGGCAGTAAAGGGTACATTTTGGTATCTTAAAGATA
Organism: Enteromius viviparus; assembly: GCA_032353835.1. NCBI lineage: Eukaryota > Metazoa > Chordata > Actinopteri > Cypriniformes > Cyprinidae > Enteromius > Enteromius viviparus. The sequence goes on from JAUCNO010001819.1 coordinate 21,645,213, forward strand.
CATATTCGTACTTAAAGTGTACATATTTAAACCTAATAGGTACAAAAGTGTACCTTTTGAAAAGGTACCACCCCATTGACAGCTTTTGTACCTTTATTGCTGAGGGTGTGTTTGGATACCAGAATATCTCTTTTTGTGTTTGAAGGCACTTGAGGAGCTTTCGTTTTAGCTAAACTATATGCCTTCAAGGGTGGATGTGTTGGAACATGCAAAGCGGCTTTCCACTTTCATTCATAAAGCCTTGTGTATATATTGTATGTTTTATTGTGTTGAACTGCTGTGTTTAATTGGGGAGGCGTGTGAAAGTGATGCTACATATGAATTCCCCCCTCAGTCGTGAGTTTGAAAGCGGGCTGTCAGACACAGAGGAACTGTGTGCTAAAGAGAGCGCCGGATATCTGGCTCGCCGTGACCTCTTCGCTAGCGGCATGGAGTCAGAGCGCATCGAGCACAAGTCCCGCAGAAGCGTCATGAGGGAGTCTGCAGAGCGCATCTCGCTTAGCAAGAGGGTCAGTGGAGATCATAGTCTGTTCCTAAACACATAACTCACTGCTGCTGTTTCATCGAAAGATCAAATACGGTTATACTTCATTTTAACATGTCCTTGTTACAGTGTTATTATGCATTTTAATACAGAGTACTTAAGTACCTATTAATTAATTACATGTACTATATGATTAGTGTTAGGGTTTGGTCTACGGTTACTTGCATGTAATTATGCATAATTAATTGTTATTATATTAGTAAGTACATGTAACATATGTAACAAGACATCATAAAATAAAGTGTTACCAAATAAACATTCCTATGTTTGTCAAGTAACACTTCTTACTTAAACTGAAATTATACCGACTAAAAACTGTTGGACTGCGCTGCAACACGGCTCCCTTGCTTTATTACTCTTGTGAAAAAAAGCAAGAATACTTAGTATGGAAATAGTATAAGCCTACTTTAAAAGAATATACGTAAGTGCAAATTGAATTCAATATTTGACTAAAATTAATTGCATTTTATCTGCAATGAAATGGATTTTTTAATAGTTTAAATGCACATTAGAGTGCTTTTGATCCATTTACATAAGTATCTTTTGTACTATTTAAACACAAATCTAGCCTAATAATTACATATTTTAAGTTGCATTGCTTTGAATGTAATACTGAATAACACACAGTTATTAAAATTGTAATCAAGTACTTTACATGTGCTTTAGTATGTTATAAAAAACAATGAAAGATTATTAAAACAATGAGTTAAAATATAGTTTAAGGTAAAACATTTGGCAACACTTTTATTTTAAGCTGTCTTTGTTACACATCACATGTACTTACTATTATAATAACAATAAATCATGCATTAATTACATGGAAATAAAACCTAAACCATATAGTAAGTACATGTACTTAAACAATAGTACTCAGTACTTTTTACACAATGTATACTTTACAATTACAACAATTAAACTGTTAAAAAAGACACCTTAAAATACAGTGTAAGCAGACTTTAAATTTGACATTACAAAGGTCACTTTTTAAAAGTGTACTTAAGTGTGTTCAGAAACAGTCATAAAAGAGTCTCTTAGGAGGCCTTTATTTCATTAATATTAAATAATCTGTAAATACTAAATACGTTTGAAATGCGATGTCTGCTACAAGTGCACATTCGGTAGAGTTAAGTGCACTTCTCTTTCACAAGGGTAGACAAGCATCACTGTTTGAACACTCTCCTAACCCTAACTTAGTTGACTTCAGTAGTAAGTCAAACTATGTCTGATGGATGATGAAAAGTCCAAAACATCCTATATAAACATAAATACACACTCATTCAGAAAATTAAGATTATTTTTAATAGTGCTGCAACATTTTATGATTTAATCTTTTATTACAACATACTTTTGCACAGGCGCATGCTACTAAACATAAAGGATGAAATTACAAACTCAATAAATGTGGGAATTTTACTAATTGTGCAACAGGAGTTGCATTTGTGTCTGCTTTGATTGTAGGCTTTGAGGAACACCATTTAACTCATGGATACTGTATGTTCCCTATTTTTAGATAGAAAAAGAGCAAGAAAGTATCATGACACAAACTTTATTTAGTTCTGAATATGGTGCCAACAAACCGTGGTGCCAGATTTCAAGGGCTGTAATGTTTTATGTGGTTGTGTGGTGTGTGTTAATCTGTGGTGTGTGTTAAAGTGACTATGAAACTACTGTTGTCGACAAGTTATGTGCTGATCATCGCTGAGGGAATCCTCAAGGAGATTATGTTTACTCTGACACGACTGGACAAATAAAACCAATGACTTGTGAGGAAGCACTTGATCCTAATGAGCATAACCTGAGGGACCTCAAGGGACACGTTATAATGCTCAACACATTTCAAGCAGATATTGTGTAAATCTTTTAGAAATAGAAGATGCAAATGGAAATCACTTTTGATAAGTCACCTTAGCATCCCTTGTCAAAAATAAGTGCACTTAGTATTAAATGTGTACTTGTTGTCTTAAAAGTACATTAAAAAACGGTAACTGCAGATAATATTAATGAAATAAAGGTCACTTAAGTGATTAAAGAGACACTTTCTTAACACACTTAAGTACACACAAAAACGGCACTATAATAATGTAAAATTAAAGCACACTTAATTTGATGTGTTACTTAACGTGATAAAACACACGTAAAGTACTTGATAATAATTTTAACTAGTGTATTGTTTAATATTACATTTAAAATTAATATATTTTAAATGCACTAAATTGCAAATAAATAATTACAAATGTATACTTACATGTGTTTTTTTTTTTGATGAAGTATGATAAAGTGCACTTCTTTTTCACAAGGGATATTCGTAAAAGGAGCTGAAATTTTAAGCTTTGCGCAAACAAGGTTAGTAAAAGATATGTGATGTTTGATTCCTGTGGTTATATTTTCAGATATATTTTCATTGCAATGCCTTGCCTTTGGTCATAAATGCACAGTTTTTTATGCACATACATAATGCATTTATGACCAAAAAACCATAATGCCATTTTTTTTAAAACACTATATGAATGGCTGCATGTGCTCAGATCCATGAGAACGAAGAGTACCATAAGCGTCTGAACGAGGACAGCCTGATGCACACTCCCGAGTTTGTGATCAAGCCGCGATCCCACACTGTTTGGGAGAAACAGTGTGTGCGGCTGCACTGCACCATCTCAGGATGGCCTGAACCACGCGTCGTGTGGTGAGCTCAAACACACAGACACATATTTGCATACATACACACAAACATACATGCTCATACTTACACAAACATACATGTACATGCTAATGCAAACACACATGCGCATGCATACACAAACACACATGCACATGCGTACACAAACATACATGAACATATATCTGCAAACACACATGCACATACATACGCAAACACACATGCACATGCGTACGCAAACACACATGTACATGCTTACACAAACATACATGCACATACATATGCAAACACACATGCACATGCGTATGCAAACACACATGTACATGCTTACACAAACACACATGCACATGCGTACGCAAACACACATGTACATGCTTACACAAACAAACATGCACATGTGTACTCAAACATACATGCACATACATACGCAAACACACATGCACATGCTTCCACAAACATACATGCCCATGTTTACGCAAACACACATGCATACATACACAAACATACATGCCCATGTGTATGCAAACACACATGCACATGCCTACACAAACATACATGAACATATATCTGCAAACACACATGCACATGCTTCCACAAACATACATGCGCATGTGTACGCAAACACACATGCACATGCGTACACAAACATACATGCACATATATCTGCAAACACACATGCTCATGCACATTATCCCAAAGTATTTCAAATCGTTCTTCTCTCTTAGGTACAAGAACAATGTTAGCATTGATCCGATGTCCAAGCCAGGGAAGTACAAAGTGGATAGTAGCTACAGCGTCCACTCCCTGGAGATTAACAAGTGAGCACACATGGACTTCATACTCGTGAAACAGTGTTCTGCAGCTTGTGTGAGTAACACGTCTGTCTGTAATTCCAGGTGTGACTTCGATGACACCGCACAGTATCGCGTGTCGGCCATGAACAGCAAGGGCGAGACCTCTGCTTTTGCTTCTGTTGTCGTCAAAAGTAGGTCTGAAAAGAATCACCCTAAAATCTTTCTAATGAGAAACACCAAACAGTCATTATAGCAATGACACTTATAGTCTGGAATAATAGTCTCTCCTGCTCACCAAGGATGCATTTATTTGATCAAAACACAATGGAAACAGTAACATTGTAAAATACTATTAAATAATATTACAGTAAGATGGTTTTTAAAGACATGAATGCCTTTAAAACATTTAAACTTTAGTCTTTAAAACTATTTTAAGTATTTCAAACTACTTCAATATGAAAACCTTCAAAGTTCAAGCTTGTAAAACTTATACAAACTTTCTGGCTAGGCTTTTTCAAGCCAACGTAAAGATTGTCTACGAACTTTACTCACCTAGTTTAACCTGAAATGTCTAAAGGTATGTGTTAATAGTGAGTAATACAAATTCTGCTGACAGTTACATTAGAAGGTATAGTTCAAGAAAATGTGTAGTTATTATCTGATAAAACATCACAAAATCTTGTTTTTTTGTAATTTGACATTTAGGATTCAAAGGAGAAGTTGATGAGTCTCTGCCGTCTCCCAGACTCCGTAAGTGTTTCAGTATAAAACCTGACACTTAATTGCTCTCTTTTACAATTTCTGTACATGTGCTTTGCTGAAGTGTGTGAGCATGACGCTAAAGTTTCTCATGTACGCTGGCTAATGGCTATTTTGTTTCTGATTCGCTGGTGCAGACAGCAGAAAGTTCGACTTTAAAGGTAACCTTGGTGAAGGTTTTTTTATAATGTTCTTTTAATGTTTTAGTCTCGTCTGGTTTCCCTGATCATCTTAAATGCATGATCGTCTCTTCTCATTGTTCTACTTCTCCATCTTGATGAATCTGTCTAATATAGATAACATCCAGGATTGCTTTGATAAGTTACATGCAATGTGCTGGATTCGTATCCGGTTTTAAATATGGAATTGCTATTATCCCAATATTGCATGCTTGTTTCAAGTCTTAAAAAATTAAACATTCAGTCGTTCAACACTGTACCTTTACAATAAGGCTATTATTACTCAATATACAGTAGCTACTTATTAGTCAGTTTGGACACAAAAAAAAACTGTTGAAAAAATATTAAATGCAATTTATTTATATGTATCACTCTAAATAATTTTTATTTTTGTTTGTTATATGTAACCTGGAATATTCCTTCATATTCCTTCAAAGGTATTTCAAGGCAGATTAGTCTAGGCTTATTATGGAAGCTCGTTTCCACCATGGGATACATAAATTAAAATGTAATTTTAGATTTATTTTCTTGAAATTGCGAGATCATGTCTTGCTTTCTACTTGAAGATATATTTAATGTCGCACAATTCCAACATTTTCTTCTTGCAATTCCAACTTTTTTTTTGAATACTCGGAATTCAAATAATTAAATTTTTAAAAAATTAAGAATGAAAGTTTTCATGCAATTCTCGCAATTACGACTTCTCGTCTCAGAATTGCGAAACAGGGGCGGAACGATGTGGAAACCAGCTTCCATACCGAGGACGTAAGATTTCTTCCGTAAATATCTTGTGTTCATTATTTCCATTTCCAGTTTCTGTGTGTGAATTCATCTTCTTGGAAGCGTCTCTGTTTTGTATTCTTTGTTTGTCTCAGCATTGTTAATGCAAATGTCTTCCTGTCACTAACATTCACCGCTCTTTTGTTATCTTACTGTGTTTTTTTCTAAATTGTTCTCCACCTAAATGATGCCTGCTGTCAGTCTCCTTTCAATTCTTGATGCTGTTCATGTACAAAGTTCCCAAAATCACTGTATACATTGTACAATATGAACTGAATGTGGTTCATTATAAATATGTGTATATGTGTGCATCATTTTCCACAAGGTGAATCCTGGAGTCTTTCCTATCGATACTGTAATATGAAGTAAATCTGAATTTAATGTGCGTGTGCACTGCAGTGCCCTGTCTGGAGTATGGAGTGACGTTCGAGACGCACATTGTGGAGAAGTTTGGTGTGTCTTTTGGACGTGAGGGTGAGACGCTGAGCTTCGGCTGCTCTGTTATCATCTACCCATCACTGCAGCGCTTCCAGCCTGAGATAGAGTGGTACAGAGACGGTAAGCGTGTCTTCTCTGAAAGCATCTCTCGCAAAGTTGATGTCATGAGGGGCCAGAATGCTTATTTGCCGTTTAATAAATCTGGCCCCAGATAGTAGAAATACTAAAAACTAAAAAATTTTTTAGCAACTTTATATCTCACAATTGTGACTTTATAACTTGTAATGGTGGTTTTATATCTTTATTATATTTTTATATCTTACAATTCTGAGAAATATAGATATATAATTAAATTGGAATAATATTTCAATATGTCAATTTAAATAATGATTTTACTGTATTTACTGTATTTTTGGTTAAAAAGAAAAAAAGGTCTTGGTGAGCATAGTGCTTTCAGAAACATAAAAAATACTAAAATGTATTTTCTGCCTACGCGTAATGCATAGATGTATTTATGTGTTTTAGATAAACTGCTGGTGCCATCGAAATGGGTTCAGATGCACTGGAGCGGCGACAGAGCGACTCTGACTCTCTCACACCTCAACAAGGAGGACGAAGGACTATACACACTTCGTGTGATCACCAAATCTGGCTTCGAGACACACTCAGCGTATGTCTTTGTCAAAGGTGAGGACCAACACACCCAGCTATTTCTAATAGAGCCTGCTGCAGTATTACAGGCCAAAATATTAATGCTGGTAATATTCTGACACACTCTTTTGGCTTGTACTGTGTGTGAGGTTTGCGTGTCTCTGAAAGCCTCCCTTCCCAGCTCAAGTTTCTTTCTAAATTTATCCCTGTCATTCTGTGTCTGTGCCGTCATGACATTCAGATGAAGTAGCTGTGATACACTAGTGAAAATACTGCAATACACTTTATAAAACTTAATTTGCAACTTAACACTGTACTATGCTTTGTGAAAAAGAAGTACACTTCAGCATACTTTAAAAAAAAGTTCTTATAGAAATTATACATTTGTTTTACAACTAAACACAAAGACTGGTGCAGAATTAAATGCAACATTTTGAAGTATAAAACTGATATAGTCAACACACTCCAATAATTTTTATTTCCTTATAAAGACTGTATATGTGTAATGTTTTGTAGATATTTAACTGCAAAAGTTTAACTACAATTAAATAATCATTTGTAGCAAATGCTGTTAGCTGAACTTTTAAGTGCTTTTACAATCCACTTAAGTAGGACTTAATTTAATAAGTTCACTACAAGTGCACATTTAATACAAATAAGTGCACTACTATTCACATGGGATAGCATGCAGTTACTTCATGTAAACTAATTGTAATTGCTTAAATGATTCATTCTTATTCAGACTTAATTTGTGTGTTTGTTAGATGCTGATGCAGAGGTTGCAGGAGCTCCTGGTGCTCCTTTAGATGTTCACAGTCTGGATGCCAATAAGGATTATGTCATTGTTAGCTGGAAGCAGCCTGCTGTGGACGGAGGAAGCCCCATTCTGGGATACTTTGTTGACAGGTCACTGCGTCTATATACACAAACATCTCACAAAAACAAATAAAAAGCTCTGTATTCATAGAGATTTATAATGTCTAAAATATCAGCTTGTATTTTGCTCCCTTCTCTCACTGCAGGTGTGAAGTTGGCACGAAACACTGGGCGCAATGCAATGACACTCCGGTGAAGTTTGCACGCTTCCCTGTAACTGGTCTGGTGGAAGGACGAAGCTATGTGTTTCGAGTGCGTGCGGTGAACAGGGCGGGCATGAGCCATCCATCCCGTGTGTCTGAACCAGTTGCTGCTATGGACCCTGCAGACCGCACCAGAAAGGGTACAACCCATCAACAGAGCAAATACACACACACACACAAAAAAAACACAAGCAGTAAAATATACTCTCGTTCTTTAGGTCCCTCTGCTCCTTGGACTGGACAAATCATTGTGACCGAGGAGGAGCCTGTGGGTGAGACATTTCAAATGAAAATGATCACATTGGTATTAAAAACCTTTACATATAGAGAAACCACCATAGTTCAGCTAAACATATGATTCTGTAAGTCATAACAGAGAGAAACATAATATGACTTATTCTCATTTTACTGAGAAAATGTCTCATATTGACCTCCTGTACCAAAATAATAAGAATCTGGGCTGTGTTCTCCAAAACCACCTTAACTCTACGTCATTCTTAAGTTGTACCTTAAGACGTACCTTATCTTTAGCGCCTGTTTTCTGAAACCTTCTTAGTTAAGTATACCTTCTGTAAGTCATTGGTTCGTAAGGTTGGTCTGGAGCGCTCTTAGCTATACCTTATCGCTGCTGACGTTACCGCCAATACGCAAAAAGCTTTTTTACATCGCAGTTTATCTACACATAGAACATTTTAAGTGAGCATTTAATATAAAATCTGATTTAATATTAAATTTAAATTTTTACTTTTCTTTAAATTTTTACACATAAAACAAGTTATTATAGCCTACACACCCAGTGAACGGAAGTGTTTTCATTAATAAAGTTTCCATACACTAATGGTTGTTAGCTTTTTTAATCACTGTCCTAAAGCACATCAGCTGGCGAACCACTTGACAGAAACGGCTTACAAGTCTATATGAAGAAAGATGAGTTTACACAAACTTTTATGACCATGGCAGCGCTTGCAAAATCGTGCCATTTTTTGCAGACCGTAATGTGGACAGCGCAGCGGCGGTTCTACATTGAATTACTCCCTAGGCGAGACCCCCTCTTAGCCCCTTTGATAATTTCAAATAACAGAAAGAAAAATTATAAAATTATTTATTTTGAATAAAAATGAAAGAAATAATAAAAAAGTAAAAAAATAAAGCATTGGGACGGGTTAGAGAGGATTTTGTTTTCCCAATAAATGTGTAAACCATGGCATCTATTTAATGATGTGAATAAATAATAAAAAAAATAATAATAAAACAAAAAACAATTACACTTAATAAGTTGCATTCTGTTTTATAATGCACTTTAATCGAGGTCGACGTTATACGGCTGGTGGGTCGGCATACGGAGAACAATAACACACTTATGGCCGTGAGGGTGTGGGATTGCAGACATGCTAAATTATAAACACATAAACGTATTTATTTCTGCATGTACATATTTAAATAAACCCCGATACATGATTCTTTATAAAGAACATTGTTTTCTCAATACTTTTCCTATACCGCTGTGTAGGAAAGATCGCACAATCGATCATCGAAGCATCATTATCAATGGACAGCACCTGCTAAGGTCGCTCTTAAGAAGATTTACCTTCATCCTAAGGTATAGTTCGGCGAACACACGTAGGAAAGGTATAACTGTAGTTAAGGTGTACCTTTTGAGTCTTCATAGCGCGCTAAGACAAGGTTATCGGAGAACGCAGCCCAGTAGGCTAACACATGAAAAACAAGACTTGGAAAGGAAACACAGGAAAAAGAGGTAAACTCACAATACTGCCGTTCGGGTAATGCGCACAGACTGTATTTACAGTTAACGAGGGGGTGGAGCTGATTAATTATCATAGAAACTAACAAGGGGGTAGAGACTGAACATGGGAAACACTGAAACATTGGGGAACACACTTCATAATAACAGTCCTTAAAGCATAACACAAACACAGACAGTGATAGCATATAATACAGTCTGGGAGAGAGTGCCCTCTACTGGAGTTCGTGGGCACTCCAGCTGGTGACCATGACACAGTCTGGTAATATTGTGTTTATATTTTTTAAAAGTTACATGTTTGTACCTAAACGGTGCATTTTGGTACCTTAAGATAAATATCACCACATGTTGAGCCAAGGTACAAAAGTGTGCCTTTTGAAAAGAGAGTGTATCTTAACAGTCGACTCTGATCGTTAGTAGACATGTAGTTACAAATAATGACATTTTGTTAACATGCAGTTGCAAAGTAACTTATAGTTAGTAGAATGTCTAAAGTGGACTATCACAAAAACATATAACAAAAAAGTTAATTAAAAATAAAGAATATAACTAAAACTGATACAAATAAATAAAGAAATAAAACTATTAAAACAATAAATTTGATTAGGAGCTGTTTCAAAGATTAGACTGACACGGTTTATGTTTACTTTACCATGTGCATTAGGGAAGTGAACTCTCTCTCTCACACACACACACACACACACACACTCAATATCTACCTAGTATTCAGTGTGAGAACAGGTAGTTGAGGTTGAAGCAGGCAGTCATGAGAACCGCCACGTCCATCAGTTTCTCAGGTACGATCTGTCATGATACATTCAGCAAGAATGCCACTTTTTAATCTTCACGTTATTTGAGTTTATTGATAAACACGAAAAGTCAGCACACTAACTCTGAAATGACGTCTGTCTGTCAGCAGTTCTGGGTCTTTCAGCGTTGTGGCTGATGGAGATCTCGCTGGCTGTTAACATCACTGGATCTGTGGGAAGCAACATCTCAGTCTCCTGCAGCTATCCTGAAACCTACCAGAATAACAGCAAGTACTTCTGCCAGATGAACGTGTCGTCTTCTCCAGAAGATCTTCAGTGTGTTCACATCACCAGACCAGAGACGAGCTCTGAACGAGGGAGGCTGGCTCTTCTGGATGACACCAGCACTCATGTTCTTACAGCAAACATCTCTGGACTGGCCCCGGAAGACTCTGGGAAGTATTGGTGTGGTGTAGATATCGCTCTGCTCCCGGATTTCACTTCAGAGATATGGATAACAGTCACCAAGGGTGAGATCACAGCAGCTGGAGACTCACTGCCTTACTGATATACTGAATATATACGAGAACTTGACGTTACCAAGTGATTTTATTGTCCTTGAAAAAAATAAATAAATAAATAAATACAAGAAAATAAAAATGCTGTAGGCAAATCAAATGAAGTATTAATTAAATAAAAAATAAACAATGTAATTAAAACTATAAAGTGCCTTAAAATCTATACATTTTTTAAATTAATTGAGTCATGTGGGAGAAAACAATTAAACTATTTTTAGTAACTCAAGAAGACAAACTGTAAGCGATTTGACCAATATCGACCAAATATTATAACGCTATAAATCCAACACAATCTCACGACCAATTTCTATGTATTGGTACGAGGTGCCAAATTTTGTACGATTTTTCCAAAACCCTGTGATGGGTAGGTCATTTGTACAAATTCATACGAATTAGCAACTCGTAAAATACAATTTAGACGAAATTTGTACAAATTAGCCACCTAAGCAGTAAGCATTTCTGCTGGACATTTTCAGAAAGCTGCCTGTCACAACAGTTCTCTTTAAGCTCTTATTGCATTGAACTGTTGTGACTGCATTAACTTTATTTATTTCTCATCTATATTTTTGAAATCTATTTCAATGAAGGAATGAAGGAATTAATTAAATGTTCAGCTATTTGGGTATCCAGTTCACATGCTTGCACATACGGTTTGTTATAAATCCATGTTATAGTTAGGCTACACTTTATTTTGATTGTCTACTTTTGACATTCTACTAACTAAAGTTACTTCGTAAATACATGTCAACTAATTTACATTAATGTGCAACTACATGTCTTCTAACTCTCAGAGCAGACTGTAAGTTTAAATAATCATAGTAGTGTTATCTATGATTAGTATTGCACTGTTTGGCATCATGAACACTAAAGTAAGAATGATGGGGATTTTTAAGCTGCTATTGAGTCTCATATTGGTTTCAGATGGGATGTGAGACAGCATGGTCTTCCTCTTATGAGTCTGGTAATGAGTCAGTAATGGGAACCGAACACTCCCACACACTCAAATGTAAATCAATGCCAGCCAATGCTTTGCATCTGTGGATGAAATACACACCTTTCACTTTTGTTTTCCGTGCAGAACATCCACCAGAGCAAACCACAGACCTGTTTGCGGAAGCGCCTGGCGGTGAGAATGTCAAACACACAATGATCATGCGGTTTTGATTGTTCAGCCGAGTCATTGTCGTCTTTGTGTGGACAGAGTCGTACTCGAGGTTCATGATGATGGTGGCTTTGGTGTGTGTTGGCGCCCTGTTTTTTGTGTGTCTCTTCAGCCTGTTTCTAGTCCTCAAACACAACAGCTGCAGTAATTCAGGTAAGCAGATCTCAGGCTCATCTCAAACAAACCAACACCACGTGATCTATTTGAAACCACATGATGCAGTTCAACAGATGCTAGTAAATCACACCCTATAAGGTAGTGCTCACATTCTGCTGTAGCCCATGATATTTGTATGGGAGAGTAAAATAGATGATAGTTTTTAATTAATTGAATACTTATTTTACTTTATTAAAACCAAAACACAATTGCATTACAATTTTAAAGTGAGTTGAAATTTATACAAAAACAAGCAAGCTTTTTATTCATGCTATAATAGATAATGGGTCATGTGACACCTTGAAATGACCCATTTTAGAAGAATCTGTTACTTAAACTTTGGTTCTTAGCAGGTTTTGTTTGTCGAACCAGGACTGTGTCAAACCCCGTGAGTTCATCCACTTCTCCAGCATGTTGTATTGTTATCAACATACATTTCTGCTTAATCTGATCATGTGTATATTTCTTTTATAAAGATCGGCCACCAAAGAAAGCACCGCGGCCTTCCAGACGTACCCAAAGTTCAAAGTGAAAAGGAGGAGCTTTATAAAGCCACAAACCCTGATTATACAAACACAGAGCCAACTTACTACATTGATGTTATTTCCACACAAACAAAAGATCAGGTCTACACAGAACTGGACACAAATAGACAGAGTCAAATGTATCAGAGTCTGACAGCTGATTCCCTTCAAGAGTCCGTCTATCACACCATTGATCAGACAAAAACAGAAATCAGCCAATCAGAATCCTAGTCTCCTCCGACAGCTACAAACGTCCAAATGTTGCTTTCACAAAATCAGCTTAAGATGGGATTTTATTTGTTAAATAAATGCAGTAATCATGCTCATATATCTCAGGTATTGATTTGTGATTTTCAGGAGTTTTTTCTGCATTCTTCCTCTCCATTAAAATATTAAAACATCATCTGAAAACAAGTTTAATTAGATTTTACGTAACAGTGATTATGTCACAAGATGCAACTTAAAGGAAACGATGACCACGGAAATGATGGAGCTTCGTGCATCATAGCCTTTATTCACAAAAACCAGGAGAACACAAGCAACCAGGAGATACTCGTGTAGCATGAGAAAGGACATTTTACAGCAGACAGGAAACAAGGGACAGAAGACACAAAAAACACTCAGAACAAGGGTCGATGACAAGACAGGAAGTACCAAATAAGGACAACAAAGGGAAAGTAACAAAACAGACATGTGGCAGATTCATCTTTAAAGAAACAAGCAACCAAGTCTCGGTTTAGACAAAGCTAAAATAAAGCCATAGTTCAATTAGGACATTTAAGTAATTTTTAGAAACATGCCTTAGAAAAAAGCTTTAATAGTGTGCATCTTAAGACAAAACATGACACTGACATGTTTAAAGATCAGTCAGTGCATGTTTATTAGTTTTACATTTAGTCTAGGACTAGGCTTAAGCCTGTCTGTGAAACCAGGGGTATACGAATCGAGTTGCTGCACATTTCTTCTAAACAGACCAACACTTTCACATAATCAGAACTTACTGTAAGACTAATAATGCAATGTAATAGTGTGTTCCCCTGTGAACAAGTGTCATTTGCATTTTACTTATTTTATAACGAAAAGTTCACAGGAAAGATCGATTGAGGAAGTTCAGTAAAATGCCTTTTAACCGACTACTTTGTAGGACTAGCTACTGTCTTAAGTCCGGTTGAGGTTTGTTCCTAAATAGTAACAAGGAAGTGAGAGAAAGTCTGCCAGATGTGGTTTTATTCTCTGAACACACCAGAATCAAAAACCATTTGGCATGTTGAAGGCAAGAGTCTTTTGTTTCTGCTTCTATGCAGGTGAGTTGTAGACATCACTTTACAGCAAAACAGCAGTATCTTGATTTCAGAATCACTTTCTTCGAGACTCTAGCGTCTCACGCTTGGCATAGACTAGTCCTCGTTCAAGGTCATGCTACAGATAAACGTATGTAGCTTATTTGCTATTGTGACAGCATTAATCACTTTTATGAACACATCACTTTATTCCAAATATCTACATTAAAATAGCTCTCTTTATTTGGCAAATTATTACATCCTTAAATATACATTAAATTATACGAACATTTAAATACAAAAATATGAATTTGTATATTTTTGTTGTCTTTGAACTGTATATTCTGAACAAAAAGCTATTTCAGCTAAAAAAACAGTGATTTTTAGGTCATGCTTTACTGTAAAACTGTATATAGGGGATATTAATGATCATATTTAGTCACATCATTTGTTGGAAAAAGTGGTTTTGCATTACAGTCAAAAAAGGTAATTTTGTAATTAATTGCTAGGTATTCTGCAAATGGTCATCTTAAATCTTATCTTTGCCACTTTTTTGGAAAACAGTAAGATCGACTGCTGTTTATGTGCACAGCTAAATGTCTAGAAACACTTTTTAAATGGCATTTAACTTAATTTCCAGCCTGTCTACTGGATGCTAACTATGCTAACATTGGATATGAAGGAAAGTACATAACCTTTTTAGCCACTTATCCTCCGGACTATGAGACAAACACCAAGTACTTTGGCAGAAGGGATGATTTCTTGTACTTTGAGAAACTGGTTGAAACATCTCATCCCAACCAGGAGGCAAAACAGGGGCGATTCACTCTGCTGGACAACACGTCCACGCATGTCCTTACTGCCACCATCTGGAGATTGGTCACAGAGGATTCTGGCTATTATTCCTTAGGCGTGGATATCCCACTGCTGCCCGATCTGATCATTGATCAAAAACTGACTGTCAGTAGAGGTGAGAAACATTTTTTACAGGACATTAGGTCTTTTTTTAGACAAACATGATCGAATGTAAAAGTGAACGTTGCTGAAGGATCTGGATAGTTTCACGTTCCTTCTTCTCTGCGCAGGTGAAGCTCAGAGACCCACAACTCCAGCAGTGAAATAAATGCTCAGTCATACAAAAGCTGCTTTTAAAATGTGTTAATTATCTCTGTTTGAATGCTGTGTTTTAGTGATTCTCTACAGCACGAGCAGTCCTGCAAATATCACAGGACAGAACCGGGCCAAGACCAGAGACCAGGGTGAACCGCATGTCCTTGTTCAGTTGATCTTAATTCATTAATCCTTCATGCCATTGATTCTGCCTACGTTCTATTTGTTTTGTCTGTCGTTTACCCAGCGATATCTAATATTTGTTTTATTCATGCATGCATTTTGTCCTTTATTCTGTCTAGTGTTTACTTATTCTTTTGCTCCGCAGTTTAATCATTTATATATCTATAGCTTGCTCTCTATTGTGTTTGTTTACTCTCTTCTTCTTTTTCTCCATCACTGTGTAACACAGATCTAAGTGAATAAAGATATCCTGCAAAGTTTTACGTCTGAAAGTGCAGTGCGTATAAAATTATTCAAATCTGAACCATTGAAACCAGTTGCTTTAAAAAAACAGTCCCAGCTGTTTCATGTTGACAGAAATATGAAACCTTAGTATATTGAGGCCCATTTTTGGGTCTTTTTGCGTCGGTCCGATTGAAAATGCAAATTCATTATTTGCCGCTAGGGACTGATGGCTGAAGGTCTGGAATCCATGGCAACTTTCATTGGCCAAGCCCCGCCCATGAGGCAGTTTGACTGACATTTCAAACAATCAATCACTTTGTTTCATTCAGAGTCATGTTCAGGGGCATGTTTCATATGTCAACACAGTCTCACAATCAATTCGTACATATTCGTACGAGCTACCAAGTTCACGGTAATTTGTACGACCTCACTCGTATGATTTTGTACGATTTCTCTTAAACCCTGTCATGGGTAGATTTAGGGGCCAGGTCAGGTTTAGGTAATTCGTACAAATTCATATGAATTTGCCACCTCGTAAAATATGTACGAACTGCCGTGAGATCACTTTAAATGTTTCACGTATTCTTAAAAATCATAAGCGCTCGTCGCCACAGCAGTTTTGACACTTTCTTCTTTCGGGAGATGTTTGGCATCACTGCATCTTTGTTTTCCAGAAATGTCAATAACGCGACACACACTTCTCTTGGAAATCCTGTAGAATTCAACCAATCCGATGATGACTTTGTGTGCCGCACGTATCAGATGTTTAGCCAGTGATCTGTGAGCATGATGTCAGGCTCAGACTAAACTATGGAAGGAATGAATGAGTGATTTACTTTCTTCTGCTCATTCATTCTTTTGCTTGTTCTGCGATTCTTTCATTTATTCTGTCATTTGTTTGATTTTATCGTCCTGTTGTTCTGTATTATGTTATTGATCTTATTAGCTTCTTACAATTCAGAACATTCTTATAAACAAATCGGGTTTTATCAGCCGTGTCAGAGTTTTTTTTTCTTTTCCACAGAATCTTACAGCAGGTTGGTGACAGTACTGAGTCTGGTGTGTGTTTGCACACTTCTGGTTGTGTGTTCATTTGTTCTGTTTAAAGTAAAAAAATGGGCCACCACCTGCAAGCTGCCAGGTGAGACAACTGCATTAGACTTCCTCTTTTTTACACAATCTTCACACGTTCATCACGCAACAATTAATACATGCCCTTCCTCCCACCAGCTTCTGTGTCTTATCACAACAGGAAGACATCGGCTCAGGTTGTTGTAAGACTGTAATCGATAGCATATAGGGATAAAGCTAATGAATGTCCCTGCTGATATGAAAGCTTCATTTTTTACAGGACGAGTATGTGAAAATGAACCCAATCGTTGTTTACTCAAACTCACCCCTGACTCCGAGTGATAAAGGTTCAGCTGTGGAGGACTTTCACAGGCCTACAAACACAGAAGCAGCAAGCAACACAGATACCTGCTACGTAGGTCTGGCACAACCAGATTTGGGTCAGATCTACACTAAAATACAGCACGATTTTGCTCAAGAGTCAATTTATCAGAGTATTGATTGATTGACTGACTGACTCCAGATGACTCAATAACAACAAATTAAAAATCACATTTTCTTCATGCTCTTCCTGAAACTAATTTTTAAGAACTCTCTGCAATAAGGTTCCTTTTGTTAACATTAGTTAAAATGAATGAAGAATTAAAACATATTTATGAAGCATTTATTAACTCTTTGTTAGCATTTACATTTACTGATTAGTTATTAAACTTAAAGGTATCTGTTAATATTATTTAATGGACCTGAGCTAACAGGTTTTATATTTTTAACTAGTGGTAACAAAGATTGTTATGTGTGACCCTGGAGCACAAACCAGTCATATGGGTAATTACATTATCTTTTTATTAAAGGCGACTGTATATTTATTTGTATGAATTTTTTTCTTAATCTAAAAGTGAATGAACTTTCTATTGATCTCTGGACAATATTTGGCTGAGATAATAAAAATGTATTTTAAAATGTTTTTAAATAGCTTAAACAGCTGTTCTTCTTTATAAAACACCCACATTTCTAATTTTCCTCCGTGGGGATAACATGGATCATGGTTTAGTTTTTTGGTTTAATCTTTGGCCATTTTGGCTGTTTGCTATTTATTTGACCAACTGAAAGATATTATTTTACAAGGTTTTTTTTTTTTTTTTCTCAGTTAGACTCATTTTATGAAATCACAATTATAACCTTAAAATTTTGCACATTTTTAGCACTTGTTCAGGTTGTCAGGTAACACTGTAATCAAACATTATTGAAAAACTTTTTTCAGTACAAAATATATTGTAAAATACAAAATATTTTTGCAGAACATGATCTTTACTCTTTACTTAATATTCTAATAATTTCTGAAAAAATAAAAAATAAACAACACACACTATGTATATATGTATGCATTCAGAAATGTATAAATAATATTTACACAAAATGTGTTGTTGGAAATTAAAACAAATACTTACGTGCTTCTGATTGTCACGGAAGCACATAGAGTAGGAGTTTGGGTTCAAATGCAATAAACGAGTTTATTCAAGCTCAGGGTCAGGACAGACAAAATCAAATCACCGGCAGACTGAAGCAGTGAAGGCAAAGACAGTATCGTAACGTAAATCCAAAGCAAGGGTCAATCACCAGATAAACAGAGTCTGAAGGAAGAAACAATGCGTAGGTCCAGGAACATGCAGAGATTAGGCAACGGGTAACCCAGATAATAAGAGAGTAGAAAACAAACACGAGAACCGGGTGACGATATACATATACAATGAACCATGACAAGTAAGACAAACAGACTGATATTTATACAGGTTTATACATTTATACATTTATACTGGTATTTATACTAGCAACAGCTGTAAGGAGAGGTGCATTCTGGGGAATGGAGTCCAGGAATGAAAACAGACAAAAAACACATTACAGCTGGAGTGGCAAACAGAGCTGTGCTGCCGCCTCCAGCTGAACGTTACACTGATGACTGCTGTTGTGCTTCAGAGTCACAGCCTGTATTTCCTTTTGATAATTAATGTGTTAACTAACATTAGCTAATCAAACCTTAATGTAATGTTATCAATTGTAATCACTTTGTCATGTGTTGAATTCATCAATAAAGAGTTGTTGTCTTGACTAAATAAATGTCTCTGGATGAAAATGTAGATGCTATTTAGTACTGAGTCACTGTATAGAAATGTGCGTGCGTGTGTGTGTGTGTGTGTGTGTGTGTGTGTGTGTGGACAGGTTTTTATATCCCCGTGGGGACCAATTGTCCCCACAA
>JAUCNO010001819.1:21679036-21711749 GCA_032353835.1 Enteromius viviparus
GGATTATCTCAGCAAAGCAGAAGTGCTCACTATCACACATTTAGACTGATTTGTGAACAATGTTTGAGAGAAATGGTTATATTGTGTATCTGCAATAAATTTGAGATCTTTAAGTTCATCTCATGAAAAATCGGAGCAGAAACAAACGTGTTGCGTTTATATTTTTGTTGAGTGTACATTGCGTGATGTATTTTGGAAAACCCATTGCAGCACATTTCAGATTATAGAAAACATAATTTATATTCTGGGAATGTGCTGCAATCCCAGCTGTGCATTTATGGACATTCTGCAATAGACTGTATACTCACTGTGTTTGTGCATTAACCCTGCTGTTTATGCTCTGTAAGGTCCACACTTCGTTGAGTATCTTGGTTATGAAGTGACCCCTGAGTGCTGCGTGAGACTGAAGTGTAAGGTAAGTGTCTCTCTGATAAACGCTCTAGATCAGCTGCGGTGCTGACGGTTTATTGACATCCTTATCATGTGATGCAGGTCGCTAATATGAAGAAAGACTCAGTGGCGCTGTGGTATAAGGATGGACGAGAGATTAAGGTTAATGAGAAATTGGATTTCTCTGAAGGAGTGTTGAATTTGGAGATCGCTCAGGTGAGCAGCATTTCATACATTATCACCAACATATAATTCATAAATTAAAAATATACTCAGCAACTTGTCAGGTGACACATATAGCCTTCACAAGTATTTCATTATTAAGTAGAAGTATTTAGTTAATGATAAAATAACTAAATTAATCAGTATTGCTATTACAAATAACATTCCTCCTATAAAATGCCTTAATTGTCATGCATGATCAGTGGCATGTCACTCGTGCAAATACATGTATG
Source organism: Enteromius viviparus (assembly GCA_032353835.1). Lineage (NCBI taxonomy): Eukaryota > Metazoa > Chordata > Actinopteri > Cypriniformes > Cyprinidae > Enteromius > Enteromius viviparus. The sequence continues at coordinate 21,679,882 of JAUCNO010001819.1, forward strand.
ATTAATTGCAAACACTTCTCCATTATGCGCAACTTTGTTAATTTTTAAGTATTATCCCTTCTTCGTCTACTACATCATCCAACAAAGGGCACACCATCATTAAGAGGAAACTGTAGCCTATATGTACTACTGTACATATCGACCTCGTTATAGATTTAAATTAGGGACGTTATTTTCAGTTATTTCTCCTAAATGACAATCAACACTCGTTTACCGATTATTAACTGTTAACCAACAACATTATTTTAAATTAGAAAGGATATGTGTCTGTGACCCCTTAAAAGTATTAATATTTGGATTCATTTTATATGCTCAAAAACTAGCAAACAGATGACAAGGATTCACAAGATCATATCACATCACACACCTGCAGCGCTTCTGCGTGCAGAGAGAGAGAACAAAACACTTTGAAGTATTGGCCATACGAGAAATATTTATTTTACTTAAATAATAAAACAAAAAAACTAACGCAAAACTTAAATAAAACCACCTTTGTAACTTCATCAGCCAAATCTCAACACCTGCAATAATATGTATTCTGACAATAGTCTTCATAATAACACTAAAACAGGCATACTTAGATGAATGACAGTACATGGATAATTAAAACGATGCAACATATTTACAGAACACATTGATTTCTAGTAGGATTGACCGCGGAGCTTACAAATAAACCGCCAGAATTAATTTTAGCCTAATTGTATATCTCCATAGTAACAGAAATTAGCTTATTTTTGCCTGTTGTCATGCAACTGAGACAGGACCCAACCAGGATAACTGGAAAATCCCAGCTTAATCCATTATCAATATCTTATCCGTTATCATTTGCTTTTGTGCAATACCCCTCTGTTCTGGAACTTAACACTGATTTCTAGCTGTGTCTTCTTTTGGAAGCACAAAGATAGTTTTACTTTCACAACGACACACAGCGCAACAGCAACACTTCAGCCAGAATAATAGTTCTTTCTTTGCATAAACATTAGAAAAGTGTTGCGTGTTTAAACGAGGCGTTTTAGAGGGGTGTGGACAAGTCATAACTTTGATAAAGAGTATTTTATAAAGAGTATCACAAATTTAATCAGTGGTCAGTATTCTATTAGTCTTTTTTATAGCAATTACAGTACAAAATATAAGCACCTGTTTTATAATATAATACACAAGGTGTTTTGAATTCAGCAAACTGACACGATGACTTTTTTGCCATATATAAATCACAAACATATCATTTTATATTTTAGACTTACTTGAATTCATTGCATTATCTTCACTTTCTGTCTCTATGTTTGTCGTACTTTTGTCTTCACATTACTTTAGGTTTTGAGCTTTCTTCTACATTATTTTCAGATGACAGATGCTCCTGTAGTGTTAGACTGGAGATCACACGCACTTAAACTGGAAGGCATGTGCTGATTTCAATGAATTTTCTGTTTGTTTGTCTCAATCGCAGATCTCCAAAAAAGATGCAGGTATATATGAAGTAGTCCTGAAGGATGACAGAGGCAAAGACACCTCCACTCTCAACCTCACAGACCAAGGTAACGTTCAGCAGTCATTACTATAAAGCTCTCTAAATTGATCAATTCTGCATCAATTTCCTCTAATAATTACTGCAAATAATTGTTTCGTTTGTGACCTGCTTATTGATTGTTTCTAGTTGATACTCTTTGTTTGTGGCATATAAAAAATCATCTTTTGTCCAGGATTCAAAGACTTGATGAACCAGGTTTTCAGTGTTATTGGTAAGATCATTTTCAAGAGTGAATATTTTATCAGGACATGCTGTTGTAAACAAATTCATGTCCATTGTGAGTACATATTTCCATTTAACCATGTAGTTTCAGCAGCATGTTGACTTTCTGTCTGCGCAGCGAACTCCTCGACTCCGCTGAAGATCCAGAGCACAGAAGAGGGAATCAGGCTTTACACCTTCGTCAGCTACTACAACGATGAGCTGCACGTCACCTGGCATCACAAGTAAGAACATGTGACTGCGTTTAAAGAGACAGTTCACCAAAATAAAAATTCTGTCATCACTCATCCTCAAGTGGCGCAAGTGTTAACGCTGACAGCCCTTCTTAGTATGGAAGCTGTTTGGTTACCGACATTCTTAATAAACTCTTCTTTTGTGTTCAATATAAGAAAGACACTTTAGGTGAACTTTTCTTTTAAGAAGTGATTTTATGTATTCTATGTATGCAGTTTCTTGCATCAAGAAAATTTTCCGGAGCAAATTCAACAGATATATATTTGAACTTCACAGCTATAAATTATTTTGTTTTTTGTAAATCAAATTATTGATTTACATTTTTGTCTCAGACGACTTTATGTAAACCTTGAAAAAAAGATGTATCTCTGTAGCGCATTTTGCATAAGTCATTAGTTTCAGGTTCACTTTGAATGCATTTTCTAATATTTGCATTAGTGACAAAAATTTAATTTGGCAACAAATTGACCAAGCATACTGTTAGAACAGTAGGCTGCCAATCTTAATGCCAGTAATAAGTGTAAATTTTTTCGAAATTAAGATGAATACTCTAATAAAGATAAATACGTTTTACATTGATGTGTGTTTTTTTAGGAGAGGACAATGACACTTATTACTGGTTTTGTGGACAGGGTCACATATATAATGTATTCTTAATTTACAAAATAAAGTTATTTTGTCAGGTTGCCAAATTCAAAAACACTGCATGGGGGCATTAAGATTGGCAGCCTACTGTTCTAACAGTATGCTTGGTCAATTTCTTGCCAAATTTTTGTCACTAATGCAAATTTTTGAAATTTCAATGTAATAATTAGAAAATGCATTCAAAGTGAACCAGAAACTAGTGGCATATGCAAAATGCGCTACAGAGATACATCTTTTTTTCAAGGTCATGATACAACTATTTATAAATCTGGGTGCAAAAAACAAACAAACAAAAAAATCTAAATACTGAGAAAATCACCTTTAAACTCGTCCAAATTAGGTTCTTAGCAATGCATAATACGAATCTAAAATTAAGTTTTAATATATTTACGGTGGGAAATTTACTAAATATCTTCATGGAACGTGAGCTTTACTTAATATCCTAATGATTTATGACATAAAAGAAAAATCTATCATTTTGACCCTTAAAGTGTATTTTTTGCTATTGCTACAAATTTAGTATACTCCAGCAACTTAATACTGGTTTATGCTTCAGGGTTACATATATATATATTTCTAGCAACAAATAAAAACAGTTTAAGTACAAAATCACTTCATTGGTTTAATCAAAGCCAACACTCAATTACTTTCTCAGTACCAAGACTTGTGTTCACTCTGGTGTGTGTGTGTGTGTTATTAAAGGGACGCAGCGATCGCGTTCACCGAGCGCATCAAGAGCGGTGTGGTGGGAGAGCAGCTCTGGCTGCGGATCTCTGAACCCACAGAGAAGGATAAGGGCAAATACGCCATTGAGTTCTTTGATGGGAAAGGAGGCCTGCGCAGAACTGTGGAGCTCGCTGGACAAGGTCAGGAAACTCATACGCTCCAAATCTTGTGACCTGAACCACTGTGGTTTACCTCGGTTGTGATGGGGTCTTCCCTCTGTACTGAATGTGCACTTGTAGTGTACTTCAAATATTCAAGGGGGAAAAAAACACTATTTGCAAATTATATAATAATAGCGAAAATATCACTTTCATGGATTTTAAAATGCACTAATTAAATGCTTCGAAACCGATGACAATCATGCATTTCAATTAAACATTTTTATATTTTCAGCATTTGACGATGCATTCGCTGAATTTCAAAGACTCAAGTAAGTGCCAAAAATAATTTGTGACAGATACTATTAAGCTTGAGCGGTTGAATAACTAATGATATCATTGTTTTCTTCCCTCAGAGCTGCGGCTATTGCAGAGAGAAGTGAGTAGATGGAGGCAGAAACACAAGCTTAAGCCTTCACTGCAATAGTATCTTCTGCAGAAGGTATAAGTACACTGGAAACTGACTAAATGTTCTGTTTTTCACAGATCGTGCGCGTGTGGCAGGCGGTCTGCCTGATGTCGTGACTATCCAAGAGGGCAAGGTAGTGTCCATGCTTCTCTGTATGGCTTGAAAAAACAAAAATGACACTGAAAATAACTCGTCTCCTCTCTCATAGTGTCTGAACCTGACCTGCAATATCTGGGGCGACCCCGTGCCCGAGGTCACCTGGCTGAAGAACGAGCGCGAGATGGTTTCCAACGATCACTACATCCTGAAGTTTGAGTCCGGCAGGTTTGCCAGTTTCACCATCACCAGCGTCAATACTTCTGACTCCGGCAGGTACAGCATCCTGGTGAAGAACAAGTACGGTACGGAGAGCGGAGACTTCACCGTAAGTGTCTTCATCCCAGACGAGGAACCCGGAAAGAAAAAATAAAACAAGCCAAATAGAAACCAATAAACATTTTCATTATGCAAAAACTAAATGACAGGATGAGAAAGATTTAGATGACATGTTGACAGTAATGCCCTATGTACTTTGACAGTCTGAAGCTACACTGCAGGTCAAAAATTGGGATTAATTATGATTTTTTTCATGTTTTTGAAAAAAGTCTCTTCTGCTCACAGAGGATGCATTTATTTGAGCAAAAAAGCTAAATATTTTTTCTATTTAAAATATCACTTTCTGTTTAAATACAGTTTAAAATATAATTTATTCCTGCAATCAAAGCTGAATTTTCAGCAGCATTACTCCCATCTTTAGTGTTGCATGATCCTTTAGAATTAAATAAAATTACTGTATTTAATTTTTTTTTTAAATGCAGTCTTGATGAGCAAGAGAGAATTTGAAAAAAAAAAAAAAAACATAATTATTCCACACTTTTAACCGATAGTGCTTGTCCTCAGAGGAGAGTAAGACCATGGTGCTAATATATTGGTTGCGGATTAGAAAGAGTTGGTCCAAGTTTTAATCCATCGCTTCCCACAACGTCAAAGTAGCGCTATAACTCTAATTTGGAAACAAATCTTCTTCTGTGTAGATCTAGTTTCAGAGCTTGCTTTACTTACTCGACCATCTTCTCCATCATGGTGTTCGTACAGTAGTTTAAAGTCCAGATTAGAGAGTGAATGTAGTTTGACTGTGAGTGGTTTTTCTTGTGTAGTTTTACTGAGAATAACAGATGCACTGAAGTGCATGAAAGATTGGCACTTTTGAACTGAGGGACAAATGGACGCTCCATTTCTGTATAGTTTATCATTACTCTGTCAGGGGCTTGGATTCTCAAATAAACATCAAATAGTCCGTATCACAATCAGTGCTGTAAAGAAATCTTGAATGAATCCATGCCACTGTCGTGAGCTTTCTGTGGATTCTGTAATGTTTCACATTTCTAATGAATCACCGCATGTACGATCAGTTATGACTTCACCTCCTGTTTGACCTCACAGATAATGATGACTTCCTCTGTTATTTCCAATAAATGGAGCACATATTCTCTCGACTCCCTCTTTGTGTGTCCCTTGTTTTTGTCTCCACACTTTCCTCGTCATGCACATCCCTCCTTCCTGAGACCGCCGATGTCCCGTCGTCTGGAAACAACCTGAACACCGTCACTAACTTTACCCTCGACTTCAGATTTAACATGCACACTTTCACAAAACTGTTCATAACCCAGTCAAATGTTCAGAATAAAAATGGTAAACATGCACCATTTTAATGCAGTATTGGTACAATACTACATGCTTTATTTTAAGGTGTCCTTATTGCAGTGAAGTTACATATTTACACATATTAAAGTACTAAGCACTAGTTTTATGTACTGTAATATACAAAAAAGATCATGTAAATACTCAACTGTGCTATTTTAGAACATAACTGAGCACTTGAAGTACATCATGAAAGTGCACTTGTTTTTCACCTGGGTGTGCTAACTATATGGTTAGGGTTTAGTTTATTAGTTACATTACTGTATATGTATAATCTACTGTTATTGAATGCAGCATGCAACAAGGACACTGAAAAATAAAGTGTTACCTTATTTTCATTAACAACCTGTGCGATTAAAGATTGCTGGATGCACACTGAATTAAATCCAGACTGGAGAAGGTCTAGCAAAAATGTGTTTTATTTATATATTTATATAAAGTACGAAGTGCAAAAATTGCACAGTGCAAGTGAATTGAAAACTAAAACTATTCACAATGTAGTAGACCTTCTCCGGTCTGGATTTAAATAATTTAACTTTACGCATTTGAAGAAAACTAGTTTCTAGTTTAGAAACAAACATCGAAAAGCAAAAGTTCTGACAATGGATTTAATTCCAAATAATAAAATTATACTTTTAGGCCATGATAAAAACACAATCACACTTTGATTTGTTTATGGTGCATCTCTAAATTCAAGTCAAGAAAAACAAATTGATAAGCGTAAGTGTACTAAATCCAAAATATTAGCAACTATTATATTCACACAAAATACAGCATACTGTACAAAAAGAGTGTGATTTTAACAGTAAAAATGGTTTATTGTAAATACAGGGCAAAACTGTAAACTGACATTCCCAGAATTTTTTGCATTGCATTTCAAATTTAGTTTGAATTTGTTTTATTTCTTTTAAATAGCTCTGTTTCTTCTAAGTGTTTTCTTATCAGTGATGCTTATTAGGGTTGTATGTTACTTGTAATGTTGTTAAATTAATGTTTATTCCATATTTCAGTTTAATGGGTCTCACTGTGATGATGTTTAGTGTTTAGTCATGTGACTTTCTCATCATCACCTGCTTTTGGTGTTTATCAGTGTATTTCAAAGATACAAAACAGTACTTTAACAGGTTGGTCTATTAACATTATATAAATTAATGAAATTACGGTATTTAATTGTAAATTTAACTTAAAACCGTAAAACCTAAAATGTTGTTACCGCATTTCTTTACGGTTAAATTCCAGCAACCACAGCTGCCGCTTTTTTACTGTAAACTTTATAGAATGTGTTTTACAGGCACAGTAATAGGGGTAGATTTGCATTAATGCAGTCCAATATATCAGCTTTCTGTGTGCATGTACTTTTGTTCAGAGACACACAAGAATACAAGATCACCTCCCCAAATTTCACACTCTCAGGGCATAATGAATTATGTATGGTATCCAAATACAGATGAAGAATATATCGGGATTATTATGAGAACTGTGTTTGTACATCCACGTAACTTGTGCCTCTTGCTCTTGCCAGTTGAATGTGATCGATAACATGGGTGATTTTGGTGTGGTGTCGTATCTGGCCGATGCAGAGGGAAACGTGATTGTTGGACCAACAACATCTTGTTCAACGATGCCTTCAACCAGATCAGTTCCCACAACCCCAACCCTAACATCAACCCCGGCTAACACTAACACCCAAAATAAAACTAGAGCTACTCCTACCCCTGAAAATCAAACCCTAAGCACAGAACGTCCCCCAACCACACCTCAACCTCCTCAGATCCCCGAAAACCAGTCCCCAGGTTCCCCGACCCCTCAAAACCCAACCTCAGATACACCGATCCTCTCAAACCCAGATACCCCAGCCTCACACACAGCTACTCCTCAACCCTTCAGTCCCACAGCGGGAGAGACACCAGCCAATATAGCAGCGGAGGATGAGAAGATAACAGCGATGCTGAACGGTGAGAAACGGTGCAGGAACACTCATAAACCTGCAAAATACAGACCTGAATGTGATCGACAGGTTGTGTTGTTTAATACAGATTCTGTAAATGTGGGATTATCTGCTTTAGAGATGGAGCTGTGTGATGCCATGCATGTTGCTGAACCAGAGCCGACACCTTCATCAGAACCAGACCAGTCTACACCAGCTCTTGAAACCGAAAACGTGTGTGAAAAGAAAGATGATTAAAAATGCTTGAGGATTCGGTTTAACTGTATATGTTTTAGATCCAGGTATGAATCATGCTAGTCATGGTTTTAGAGATTTATTTGATGGGTGTGTCATGTTTTAAATGCTTGTTCACCGGTGCTTTATATGGGAGGTAAAATTATATTTGAAGGCCTTTGTGTTGTTTCTGAAATAGATGGATTAGGGCCAAGCAATAATAAAACCATCTCTAGATTAAAGTCATTAAACTAAAAAAAACTATAAATACTTATAGTCAGTAGAGCGTCTTTTGGGAGACCATCACAATAAAGAAGCAGATATTAATTAGAGAGTGTCCTAATATTCTAATGAGAGTTAGTTGACATGTAGGTGCAAAGCAACTTATTGTCAACAGATTAGGGGGCCATCAAAATAAAGTGCTACTGAATATTTCAATATTTTCAGTAGCTGCTAACCTAAACTAAAACCTCACAGTTTTTGCATGAATGGCTGTACAGATAGTTTCGTTCTGTGGAAGAAGGCATACACAACCATCAAGGATCCTAAAGAATTAGCCAGTTTTTTTGTAGAAACACAAATAATTTCATGTCTGCTGAAGCATTATAATGACTTTAATCTCGAGATGGTTTTATTTTTTTATTCCTTTGCAGTAAATGCAAAGTTTCTCAGAGCCCCTAAAAGAACATCTTTTTCAAAGCTTGTGCAATTCTCTTTGCGTTCTCTGAAAAAACCTTGTGCTCTTTTGCTAAGCTTTTGCATTTTATCTACCATAGAAACTCTTAACATCACTACATGACGTCAGTGATATAAGAAGCCCAAATTTGGTCCAGGCAAGCGGATGAATCCAGAGTATAACCCAGAAAGGGACATGCTGAACTGTTTTGTAGAAAATGCTTGCATAGTGAGAGAACGCATCCATCTGATTTTTGAATAGCACCACGTCACAATGCCTTTTTACTTCTAATACATGTTCCTGGTTTGATTGTGTTAGTCATTGCATGTCCTAAATGTAACTGAACGCACACACTTTTCACCATTCTCCCATCTACAGCCCTTTTGCTGGAAATCTTGGAAATATTTTTTACATTTTAGCTCACAGTTTTACTGATACTCAAAAAACAAAACTATTAAATCTATTAATCTAAAATATGTTCTGAAGAAGTGCTACCATAACATTTCATTGAGTACTAGAATACACATTTAATACAGGAAAATGTTTTAATATGTATGCATGTTTATATGTTTGATTAAATAAAATGTAGTACCAACAACTGAGCAACAGTATTATTAAATGCCAATCGTCAATACAGAAAGACCTCACCTTATATGTAAGTGCTTCTAGAACTGCATTTTGGTCATGGAAACAACTTGTTCAGAATACTTCAGCTGAATTATCTCATTTGCAACAGAAAGTCACTCATCAGATGGTCACACACATAAAACGAGACTTTTAATAACAAGACATTTATTTGCAGCTGAGACTCATCATCGGTTCTGATACACTCCTTTATAGCAGTTCGATTCTGATTTTACATGATTTTTCTGATCAGTCTTTCTAGAATTTCTGCACGAAACATATGAAGATGGCAGCAATAACGACATGACTGTGAACATGGCATTTAAAATTATATAAATTTCTACAAATTGTTGGATAAAATACAGATTTGGGTAGTTACAGTTGATCTGAAAGGGGAGGCAAGCGGAGTTCGAGCCGGACGCCCTTGCTAGGGTTCAAACAACTAGGGCTTGGCGTTAGCAGACCGCCAAATACGCCTAAATTATCATCATAAGGAAGCGCGAACTATTGAAAACAAATCTTTCATAATATTTATGCATAAGTGATTTATCTGCCAAAAACTGAGTGGAAATGTTGTGTTTGGGCAAGGTTTCATTCAGTCATTGGGTGAGATGATTTCTGTTTTAAGTCTGGTGAGGTTATTGAAAACTTGTGCTGAAGTGTTGAAGGTTTCAGTGATGTGTGAAAAATGGACCTATACTGGATCTGTTGTAGACTCAAGGTGGCTATACTTTACTGAAATCTTTCCTTCACTGAGGTTTTCCTGAAATGTGCCAATATTTCTGAAATTTCTTGCCAATAAATGGACCGCGGTCCACATTTGGATCCAAGATTGGTTCCACCCAGACTGAATCATTTTGTAAAACACATAGTTTCATCATTATATTAAGCACATCTAAACGAAGCTGTTCTGACTGCTCTGTGTGCTCTTCTGAGAAATGAGTCACGGTCCAGGTGGAAGCAATCTTATTCACTAACTAGTGACATTTGCGCTAAAAAAAGATCAGTAGATTTACTAGCACCGTACATGTTTGTTCTTCCAATTCACAATTAATAGAAAGTGTCTGAATGCTGTAGTCATTTTCAGTTTTTAAATGGATTCTCTTTCGGTTTCTCTGCTTTGTGCTTTACTTGAAGCTTGTACAGTATTTGTAATGCATATATAAAGCATTCTTAAAGCATTATGTCACTTTCACTGCATGATCTCATGAGTAATTGCAACCAAATACTTTGTTTTTAAACCATTAGAAAGTATAATGCATTAAGGCATGATGATCAACCAATTTAGTTTTTGTGGAAAAAAAATATTTTACTGTTGGATACAATTATTTATGAAGTGCTTCATTACACATAAAGACTTCAAGTAAAGTGTTGTTGTTTTTTATTGTCTTTAAAACTCTTTACGCATCTCATTATCAGTATTTAAGTCAAGTCTATAAACTCTCAGAAAAAATTCTACAAAAGGTAAAAAATCTGTTGGTGATATAGTACACTTTTATAAAATACTTAAATGCTCCATTTAGGTACTAAGATGTGCTCTTTAGGTAACATTATGTACCTTTAAGGTAAATCAGGTACAAAACTGAAGGTACGATTCCAGTGAAAGCTTTTTAAAGGAATAGTTCACCAAAAATGAAAGTTCTGTCATTATTTACTTGTTCCATACCTGTATGACAGTCTTTCTTCTGCTGAACACAAAACAAGATATTTTGAAGAATCCTGGAAACCAAACACCTGACGATAGCCACTGACTTCAATAGTATTTTTATCTATACTATAAGTTAATGGCTACTGTTGTCTGTTTTGTTTATGTTCAACAGAAGAAAGGTTAACAGGTTTATTTTAAGGCGTCCATACTACAGAGTAATTACCTAGTAAGTACTTAGTAGCAGCCATTGTACTTACATAAAAAAAATGTACTCATGTAACTAAGTTACTAAGCTACTGTTACACACTGAGTCTGTTACACAGATATTTACTGTATGTAACCAAAAGATTGTCACATGTGTTTCATACAACAAAATTATAAATTCAAGTACACAGACATAAGCTACTTAAAATGAAAGTGCATCTAGATTGTACTTAAGTGTACTTTTTGTATACACCTTATCTAAGTGTGCCTTAGTTAGAACCCATTCGTACACAGCTTAAATACATGTAATACCTTTCTAATTACATTAACATGACAGAATAATACACAGGAATAAGCTACTTAAAATAAAACATATCAAGATTGTACTTAAGTGTAAGTATCTGTGTAACAGACTCGGTCTGTAACATATGTGTAACAGTAGCTGTCTGTTGCATCTACTGTACATAACTACAGGCCGTTCCATAACTTACTGACATGATACTGTAAGTACATTTTATCTCATGTAAGTACAATGGCTACTACTAAGTACCTAATTAGGTAATTTATGACACCTTAAAATAAAGTGTTATAGAAGAAAGGTTTGGAACAGCTTCAGGCGGAGTAAATGTTGACAATTGTACTTCATAGATGAACTTTCACCTTAATGTTCGCCATTGGCTGTGGGTTATCGCTTCCCCACTGTTGGGTAAAGCAGAACTCCACTGAATGAGGACAGGATTTCGCTGGATGCTGAAATGGCCAGTCTCCCTGATGTGAGCACCAGTCCCGTCCTCTGGCCCCGCTTCAGATGAAGAGCGAGACTTACAGAGACGGTCCCTCCACAGACACAGTCCTGAGTGTCTCTGCCGTCCGTTGCAGCAGTGGAAAGCTTCTGGATGTTGCGACTGGATACTGAGAGAAAGGCCTCAACCCTTTCTCCTGCTTGAGCGGTTAATACAGCACTTAGCAGGTACCGTCCGTCCATGGGAACAGTGAACACACCTAGAAAATCAAGATTCAGATTACAACAACGGTAGAACGCCATCTGTTTTCTTTTTCTACAAAAAATTAACTGGTCAAAGTGGAAAAGGTGTATGATATTCTGCTCTAAATGCAATTTAATTAACTGTTTTATAGCTTCGGTTTATATTAAATGTAACTAAAGGACTGTAGCTGAATTATTAGGAGCTGCTTAAGGACTTAAGAAAAAAAAAAGTCTTTTTTAAATATTCTTTAAAGATTTGAAGTTCACTAGGTGCACATTCAATACAAGTGTATTTCTTTTTCACAAACAAACACTATAAATAATAGATAATTTATGACTTTGCCTTGTCATAAATAAATGTACCTGTTTGTGGATCGTAGTGTTGTCCATCGTTTAACAGAACATTGTTGAATCGGATGATGCCGATTTCTCCAGGGAATGGCACAAGCGTCAGACCAGCCGAAAATGACATATAGGTCATCATTCGTCCTTCTCCTGCATAAATACACACATTTACTTTACTGTCACTTATTGGCAACACAGCTCTGTAAAATGCACGGAGATTTAGTTGTACCTGTTGCCATTTGTACAGTCCTCAGTGGAATCTGTGCTGTAGATGCAGGAAAGAGACAGCTGTGAATGCACTTTATAAAATGGCAATATTCAATACATGTATATTATGTTCTGCCAGTGTTGGGGAAGCAACTTTAAATTAAGCATAACTTGTAGTCTGACGAGCTACAGTACTTAATCTATAGCCAAGCTACTGAAAATCAAAGTACTAAAAAAGCAAGAGAGCTACAGTACACGAACAAAAAAGTTGCATGAAAAAGCTTTCATCTCTGAATACTACTGTTATCAGTGTTTATAGCAACACAACAATTTGAGTGATAAGAGGACTGCCACTCATATCTTACTGCTGATACAGCTTTGACTTTCCTGGAGCCTGTGTCATTCCTCCCTTCTCTTACATCTCCCTTCTTAGACGCTCTAGCGATGTGCTTTAATTTCTCCTGTCCAGGGTTTTTAACTCTGTTGCCCCTTAAAAATCAAGTCTATGGTCTCTGGGACCCTAAAATCCCATGCAGAAATTGTGTTGATATTGTAAAATTAAAAGTGAAATGCCATTTAAAGTTATTGGGGTCATCTGTATATCCTACTTCTTTAGATCTCTGTGCTGCTTTTTTGACACTTTTAATCCTAATATGTACTTGACTGCAGAAATGGCTCAGTCTATCAGGTCCAGTCTTACACTGGTTCAGATCCTACATAAGCAACAGGGAATACTACAATGCACAGGATCCTCACACCTTCAGACGCCATGTGATATCTTGTGGTGTCCCTCAAGGCTCAATCCTGGGTCCTCTATTATTTAACTTATACATCCTTTTAAATCATGAATATATATTTTATTTTATCGTTATGCAGACAAAATAAATAGTACAGCAACTATTCTGTCTATATATGAAGCGTCTAACCTTGCATCACAATGGTCAACAATGAAAGATGTCCTGATCTGCAAAGTTACTTCCGCTCTGAGCAGACAGCGAATTGCTCCATTATAGGCAGTGTAAAAATTAATGATGCTATATACATGCAGGCATTCAAAACAAAAACAGCTTTTATTGCTGATTGCAGCACAGCACTAATTTAGCTTTTGTATTAGTTTCTGAAAAGAGATCATTTTGTGTTTGCTTTTAAAAACTCCTAGGTTGTATGTCTGATTTGAACAAAATTAAGTTTGTAGCCTGTATCAACTACATCATAAAACTTGAACCTTGATAACTGTGGCTCTTTAGTTTATTTAGTAATTCCCCAACACTGATCAGCTACAATGAAGCGTTGAATACCAGAACCGGATTCCGGACTGAGAGCGGCAGCTGGAACCCCTGGATAACCTGTCAAGAACAATTGAACAGTTTATTTGAGGTAACTCGATTTTTTTTTTTTTATGTATTTATTAGAAAAACACACACACACACACACATATATCTAAATCCACTACCTGGTGCTCCAGCATAGCCTGTAATAAACGGCATGCTCCCATTGATGCTCTGAGGGGTGTGAGACGAGACTTTGGTTACTCGAGGCGCTGCTTGTCCAGACTCAAGTGATGGGAGTGTCTGACCTCCCTCCATGGACACTCTTACAGCCGCTGTACCTTCAGGAACACCTGGAGAGAGGCAGAAGAGTGATGGCTGAGACTGAGAGAAGACGACGACATAAAGACTGCCTGACAGGAAACAGGTGTGACTTTGATATATACCAGAGGTTCAATCTAAAAGAAATTTCAGCATTAGGTAGAGCTGGGGGAACTTAGAAAATCTAGAAATCTAATTTAGAGTCCAAAATGACTAAATTTATTTATTAACAGTGTATGGTAACAAATAAACCTGTCAACTTGAAGTGGCTCATTGCCTAATTCAGTGTAAAGATTTTGCATATACATCATACTTAAATATGTGTATCAGCCAACAGAAACAAAACATGCAGAAATAATAATCTAATATCACAAACAGCTCCGTGGATTTTGTTCTTTGTAAATAAAATGCTGTATCAGAGTAATCTTTATCTTTGCAGTCATCTTGATTTCTGTGGCTGAGCGTAAGACTAAATAAAGTGAGATACAATGTTTTCTAATCTTTGCAAAAACATTTAAGCAGCATTTAAAATTATGCTTTTTTGGTAACACTTGGTATTGGTTCATTAGCAAACAACATTATTTAACATGAACTAAGAATGAACAATACTTCTGAATCATGTATTCATCTAAGTTAAAGCTAATTTCAGCAATTACTAATGCGTAATGCCAAATATAACTTGTGTTTGTGAACATTAATTAATGCATCGTGAGCTAACATGAACTAACAATAAATGATTGTATTTTTATGAACTAATGTTAACAAAGATGAACAAATACTTTAATAAATTTGTAAATTTTAGTTAACTCATTAACTAATGGTAACAAATGAAACCTTTTTGTAAAGTGTTACCGAAGTTCTTAAACATGAAAATATAAGATGGACACCAACACCTGGTGAAAGGCAGAAGAACGCTGAGGGGAGAACAGGATAACAATTAACAGACATCACGGCCACAAATGACAAACCTCCATCTGGTTCAAGAGAATCCATCTTGATTTACAACCGTTTAAAATATGGTGGCAAATAATCATAAAAGCAACATAGTTCTGAATGATCTTAATAATAGGAGCGTTTCTGGTTTGTATGGAGGTGAAGACAAAGTCTATATAAACAGAGACAGACAGACCTGTCTGATATTATAGTTCCAGGGATTTCTCTCTTTCCTGAGTCAAGTTAAAGTAAATGACTTTTTATGACTTTCACTGAAAACAGCTGCTCAGAAATGTTACCGAGATGGCCATCAAGAAACTGCCCTAAAGATATTTGGGTTTAACTGCCTCAGAGCCCAGGTGTTTGTAAGAAGGCTTGTGTATTTCTCACTAAATACTTTCTGCTCAGTTACACGTGTTCTTCAGCTACTGCTGCTGCATTTTATTCACACAGATGTTCAACATAGAGAAGTCCTACAGGGCACAAGGGAAAAGGTGTTTATATTTTCTGCTACAAAACCATTCTTCATTTTTCTGGACAATTTTTCAGTGATAATAATTGGCTGATAATTAAGAGTGTCAACTTTTGGCCACTCTGTCATTAGAAACGGAATAAAAAATTTTAATAATCAGAGAACAGTCCATTATAATCACAAGATTTTATTTGATCATTTTTCTTATAACATTATTTTATAAAACGATAACAAATAAATAAATGTAAGCGTAAGTTAAAGTTGAATCTGAAAAGCAAAACATTTTGCTTTAGCGTTTATCACGGTAAAGTTCTGGCTTTATTTTACTGTAAACTTAGAACAGTGTTCTCCTGCTTCTGAAAAAGTTAGTTGCTTCTCAACAGTGATCGATGGAGAGATGGCGCTGCTTCAAATGTCACACCCACTCGATCACATGATCTCATCTAAAACACACACACACATATGTTGGCACTCCTATTATTATGAGAACTTTCCATAAGCGTAATGCTTTTTATGATGAGCTAAGGATATTTTCTCTTGCCTAAACCGACCCTTTAATATAACCTTCACAGAAAACTTGTTACATTTAGTTTTTTGCATTTTGAAAGACTTTTTACATTATTTTGTATGTTTGTTTAGTCATTTAATTACAGGGACGTGTGTATATACTGATACAATGAGCCCTTATTCTTAGTGTGATGTGAGGCTCTGCATCTGTATTTGGTAGATTATGCTGGAATCAGCTAATTAAGCGTTCATCTACTTTCAGTCATGACCAACTTCATCTGTGAGTGAGCTGGGAAAGTTTTTATCACAAAAAATGGAATTTACTACATAACACAGAATAGATTTATCAAATTGTTAGATCAATAAATCAGAAGTAGGTCAGTCTACTTTAAATCATGATTATGATGGATCAGTGCATAAAAAAAGGCAAACGGTTTAAATCAATTTATGTTAGCTACATTTAAAAAAAATTTAGATGACTAACTTTCAACATTATTTTTGAAATATAGCTAGTTTTCAACAACTTGACTATTTTTTTTTTTTTTCATTGTCTTGTAATATTGAACTGCAAAAAGAAAATTAATCTTAATGTTTTTTAAATGTTTTGGAAATTCCCTGTTATTACATAAATTAAAACTATAAATTATTAAATTTTAAATATTTTAAATGGAATTCTGTAAAATTAAAAGGAAAAACTAAAATGTTATTTGTAATAATTAAAAAAAAGTACTTTTAATAAAATTTTGGATCACAAAATTTGTATTTAATCATTAAAACATTAGTGTGAGAAAAGAACAAAAAGATTTGACAGGCTCAGGATTTTTGTAGTTGTTAGTGCTTGGTTTGGTAAGATACTTTGCATAACATACTGTATGGTTCATTTGCATTTTACTTAAAGAATTAATTATCAAAAAAGACCTTCACTTTTACTTTTACTAAAGAAAACTACCTCCTTTGTTTCTAATAACAGGGAAAGGGGTCAAAGACAGGCATGCAGGAGGTTCAACGCCCCTCTACATGTGTTGCATTTATCTTAAAAAAAGAAATGCAATAAAAGAGAGCTTCTGTTTATTACAGAGAGAGGAACAGGAAGGAGGAACAAAGGGGACATTGAATAATGGGAGAATGCAGTGGTCGTATCAATGTCTTTCTGATAAACTAATGGCCACTCTCCCAGAATGGAGTCCCACAATTAGACCTCCAGATAAAATATATAAAAATACATGTGTGAGCCTTGGAGGACAAGATCATCTCAGGGGTCAAATGTGACTGAGAAGGATGAGGGCACTACTATCACGAAGCTGCTTGTTAGTGCCTTTGATTGTCTCAAGATGCACACCAGTAATGCTTTTTTTAGGGATGACTATAAAAAAATACTTAAACGTCCTATGTGCGAATCCTGCTTTGTCTAAGAAACCAGACCTATATTACAAAAATGCTCAGCAAATGTGTCATATTATACATTCATCTGATATCTGATTATATGGCTGCTTTAGAAAAAAAAATAGTATTGTTATTATTATTACTTATAAGTGGTATTTGTCCACTTTAAATAATATCCGTAAATGGCATGATATGAGATTTATAATGCTTCAAAAATAAGTAAATGCTATAACACATTAAAACTGTTCTTATGAATATCAATGAGATGATAGAACATATTATAAGTGTATTTTACAATGCATTAATACCCTTATAATGTAGAATAAATACAGGATTCATAGAAAGTGTTACCATAATTTTTACTAAAAACTGTAACATCATTGCTTTCTGTAAAGTGTTACTGTTTTCTTATTTTCAGGCTCATAATGCACCACCTTTTATTTAGTAACACTTTATTTTAACAGTGCTGCTCTTCATGTAGGCAACACTGTTTACACAGTGTGCTTTAATAGAATAGAATAGAATAAACTTTATTAATCCCTTAAGGGAAATTACAACTAGTAATTACAATAACTAGGGAATTACTAGGTACTAACCCTGAACCTACCCTTAAACCATTTAAACCATGCAGTTGCCTTATATTACCCAGTACCTACACTGCAAATTACAAGTAAGTGCATGTAATGGACAATAAAGTGCAACCACATCTTCAAGAGTCCTTGAGTTTATCCTTTGGATTTACTGTGCAAATCACTTTGTGGCTTCGTCCTTATGCCATTTTTCTTATATTTTGTCACTAAGTGTGTTGCAACAGTACCGAATGCATTACTCTGAACGCCAAGCTGAGTCCAGAACATCTTGTAAATTATAAACACAAAATCACCAAATGAGAAGCAGATGCCCACATGTGTGTTCACGCACACACACAACATATAATCTCATAAAGGTCCAAACGTTGCACAACTCTGGAGTCCGTCTCGTTGTAACATGTGTTTGCAATTAATACATGAACAGGGAACACTACTTCCCCTGGGAGATACCTGCTTACAACACACAAACATTCTTGTGTTTGTAAAGGAAATCCCTCTAAAAACACGACCCCATGCACACCGTAGCCTACATTTGCATTCTGGGGCTCATATACGTAGCAGAAGAAGCAGAAGCTTCCAGAAACCCAAAAGATGACGAGCAAAATACATGGTTTTGGCTAGCGGCACTGACAAACACAGACCAGTCAAAGATCTGATGGAGGTGATGGGATTATTCCTCACTCCTCAACTTAACATTGTCACTTGGAAGTCAAAGAAAAACTGTTAAAATGGACAAAGAAAGAAAGTAAAAAGATTATTCATATCCAGGTAGATCGATAAAATGATGCAATGAATTAGGTCATTTTCCATGACGGACATCGTAGTGTTTTTCAATATTTTGCTGATTATTTGTGAATACCATAAGGTTGTTACAAAAAAAAGGTAAATCCAGAGTTTTAACAGTAATACTATTAATCTTATATTAATCAAAGCAGGTCAATCAAGCTGCAGTTAAATTGCTATCAGAAAAATCCTTTTTAAAAGCTATTATTTACTGCAACCTACTGTATTACTTCCCTTAGTGCATCAACCAGCTACAGACAACGACACGCTTTCATGCGTAATAAAAAGGTGAGTATTAACTGAAATTAGGTAGAAAATGGTACAATTGGTCCTCTTCTCACTTGCAAAGTCAAAATGATTAGTAAGTTTTTGATGTTCACATCAATTTCTGATAATTCTATAACCTAGATGGTTTCTGAACCTAGTTGGGGCTCCAACAAAGTGCAATAATGTGGTTTTTAAAGGCTGTTTATAAGAACCTTCGGTAACACTTTTTTTTATGGTTACACATTTTAGTTGCTTATTAGCATAGAATATTAGCCATTTATTAATGCTATTAAGCACATTTTAATGCTTTATTCTACATGACCTTATTCTACACCCCTAATCCCACCCAATACCTAAACTTAACTACTGCACTAACTATTATTAAGAAGCAAATTAAGAATTTATTGAGGTAAAAGTCGTTGCTAATATTTAACAATTGTTAACTTATTCTGAAGTGTGTCTTTTTTCAGTACATTTTATTGAAATCTACTGTAATTCTCCCCTTCAGCCCTTTGGGTTTAGGGACAACTTGCATATGGAAGAAATAAATATTCTAGACACCAAGACATGAGCATCTGAAAATCCAGCTCTGACCTTGCCAATACTGCTGTAAATAAATCCCCTTTAAATAAAGATAACTGTCCAACCACAATTTAGTTGAAACCAGAGGAGCATTGCTTACCTGTCTGTGCATCAGTGATCCCATCCTGGCCACCCAGTTGTGAATTATCTTTAAACGTTTTAATGTCTCTTGTATGTCCAATTACTGTACTGTTTAGCTGACGGACGCAAGTCCACAAGCCACTGACGTGTTTGTTCAGTCCATCTTTAATCCGCTTCAGACTGTCAGACATTGGCTCAAACCGACCACAAACGCCTTCAATGCCAGCCACGCGTCCATCAAGCCCATCAAGCAAGCCATTCATCGTCCTCGCTTGCTCTTGGCTTCGCCCAGAAGCCACCTCTAGATTCTCCACACGTTGCAGGACGGTTTCAAAACTCATGGTCAGATTGAGATCTCCTTTAACCTCGTCCTGCAGGAGCTGTGCATGTTTCTCCAAGACTTCCAGGCGCTGATCAAGGTCTAAGAGTAGCTGAGAAGTGCTGTTGTCACATTGAACTCCCCTGAGCTTCTCTTCGAAAGCTATTCTTTGGTCTTCCTCTTCCTTGAGTCTTTCCCTTCTCAGTTTCTCCTCAAGATAGAGGCAATGCACCTCTGCGCTCCTTTCCGCAAGACTAACCCTTGCCTCCAGAACATGCCCTTGCGCACTCATCTGTGCAATGGTGGCATTGTGCTCCCTAATGGCATCTTGGAGCGTCTGTTGGGTGTCCTTGAGCTTCTGGACCTCAGCATTGTCCAACTCTTGGGTTTTTTCAATGGGAAGCTGGAGACGCAAGTCTTGGATCTCTTTGCGCAGTTCAATCTCTTTGGAGTCAAGGAGCTCGGCCAAGCTCAAGTAAGAGGTTTCCTGTTCCTCGCACTGTTCTTGCACAGACAGCACTTTGTAGTCGCACGCATTCTTCATGTCTGCTATTTTGATGTCCATTCCTTGAAGAAGCTCCTCACGAAGGGCTGAAAGCTTTTCGTCTATGTATGCTTGACACGGACACTCGTTGGTAGCAGCTGTTGAAGAAGGCTGAAGCGGGTCAGTGTTGCTTGCTTCTGTTAGTCGATGCATCTGTCCATCAATGTTTTGGATCCTCATCTGCAGGTCTTGGATGCTATTAGTGTTGGTACTGATGGTGTTGGAGAGCTGGGTAATGTGGTTCTGAAGTTCATCAGTGCCTGGTGGTGAACGGAGGTCATATGGGAGCGTAATGCTCTCGATTCCACCCGTTTTGACGTCCTGTGGCTGTTGCAAATTCCCCAACATGTTTAGAACGAATTTGGTAACATCTTCCTGTAAGTCTAGTCGTAGGTTCGCATTGGCTGACGTCGTGGCTTGCAGGTGGAGTACTGTCTGAGAAAGACGCTCCACTTCTTCTTCTAAAGCCTGAACTCGTTGACTCTCATGTTGACGGTCCCCATAATCTCCCAGTTGATGGCTATGATGTCCTTTCTGCCTGGGTTGAGACCATGGATGTGTCTCGGAGAACACTTCTGGTCCTAGAACAACCAAAATCACTTGTACTTGTTTCACAGGAACTCAACAAAAAATAACAAAATATCAAAAAATCAGTTTTCTTTAAAATGCCCCTATTATGGATTTTTGAAAATGACCTTTTGTGTAGTCTGAATGAAATATAAGTGAAAGAAACTTCCTGCAAAGTTTTAAATCTGAAAGTGCACCATGTATCAAGTTGTATCTCAAAAGAAACAGTTGATTCTGAATTATAGAAATTTTTTGTTTTTAAAACCAATCTCAAGCCGTTTAATGTTTACATAAATATTAAAAACATCAGCATATTTGCCCGCCCATTTGTTGGCCTTTCCACATTGGTCTGAAGGAAAATGCTAGTTCATTCTTCACCACTAGATGCTGCTTTTAGAGCGATAAAATAGACATAAAAAAAATTAACCCCCCCCAAAAAAACTTTATTCTAACTAATTCTAATTTATTCAACATAACATATAACATCTAGCATAGCATATGTTAGGTTTATTAATTAGAGTTCAAATTGTACTAATCTAGATCAAATACTGCTTATTTCACATTTACCCAAGAGGCTCTGTTGTTGGCTGTTGGTTGAAGGAACATCTCGACGTGGTTCCTCAACACCACTGGGTTTCTGAGGAGTATTTTTTAGCCCGGTACAATCATGGCCTTGATATCCTGGACAGCACCTCCATTCCAGTTCAGTCACTTGTTTGTAGCCTATTTTGTACATGGGCCTCATGTGAGTATGATACCTAGAAAGACAGTTATGGATTAAGATGTTAAAAGTGGATTAGTTTTAAATGCGACCTGATTCTCCATGAACTACAAACAGTTGATATAATACACTGTTTTGGCCACTTTACTACAACTAACATTAAAAATGAACGGTCACAAATCTGTCCCATTGCAAGGGTTGTGGGGAATATTGGCCAAAAAGCATATATAGATACACTGCATTTAGTGAGACACTAATTCTCCTTAACCTTATGGCACTGATTGACATAAGAGTATCCAGGTTAATAAAAATAACTCATATCATGGGTCATTAACAACTATGTACAAACTTTTTGGAAACACTTTAGAGACACTTTTATGACTTCTCTTTCTCAACATACAATTACACAAAACGTGCACTTTGTAATAAGGTCAAATTAAATATAACCCAACATTTTAGGAAAAATATGACCTAAACCTAAACTAATATGGTTTTAGTTCATAAAAAGGTAAATTAAAAAATAACTGTAAATTCACCCTCTATCGTCTCTGAACATTAAAATTGGAACATATTTAACCAATAAAATACACACTTAAGCTTTAACTACCACATTATAGCGGAAGACCACTAAACAGCTCATATCCTGGATGTTTGTTGCATGTTTCAGAAAAAGCAAAGTGCCAAAAGTCCTGCGAAATCTGAAAAATGCCACTAATCTTCTTCGTCTAACCACTCTGTCCACAAAAGGAAGCATTCCTGTTTTCGTGAGCCATTGCAAACATAAACAACAAAGTGCAGAATTACGCTCATAATTTATTAGGGTTACTCCAGCAGTGACACACATCTGGAGTGCAGCTTTAAAAGCAGGCGATGTGCATGAACATGTGTGACTTTCTAATTGCGGCATTTCTGAAAAGTTCTCACGGATTCTGGACAGTTTACTCAGGCTAAAACAGACCGCTCAGAGTGGCCCCTGGCCCTTCGGAGGTCGTAAATAATTTGGAGACTGATAATGCAATGACCTGCCAGTCAGTGGGTCCAATTTAACTGCGCTGCTTATCCTTCTAGGAGCAATTCCTCTTCAATCCGGTTCTGATCTCATCTAATCTGATCTCTGGTCACTTCCACCAATAAAACGGTCCATGCGACCCCCGCCCACCTCATGCGCTCTCCAGAGACACTTACATCATCTGCGGCTCCATGGGGCTTTCGTTCGCTGCCAGCACAGCGCAGGTCACGTTCTTATGCACTACAAAAGCACACCAGTTTCTGCAAAAGAGTGAAGAACAATGAAAACACGTTTCAAGAAAATCATTCTCAAAACAAAAAGTTTAGGACCAATTCTCAGTATTTACTAGTCGCTACTATACTATAAGCTAAGTCTACTATAAGCATGCCAAACTTATTGGAATGCTTATAATTGGGTGTTTATTAGTACACATATTGTACATGACCATATTCTACATCTCTAATCCTACACAATACCTAAACTTAACAAATATTTACTATCTATTAAGAAGCAGCAAATTTAGAGTTTGAGGGGAAAGTTGGACCTATTTCTATTTGGCTAATGTTATCTGAAAGTTAACGTTGTATAAAGTTTTCTGGCTTTTTATAATTTTCTCAGTATTTAAGCCATTTGTGGAATGATTTTTAGCTGAACATTCTACTAATATTAAACGTTTTTAAAATTGCTAAATGGAACTATTTGTTTCGGAATGTTCAGAGAACATTTAAAAGTAACATTTCCCAAATCATTTCTCAGTTAGTTACTATTAATTACATTGGTAACACTATTTTACTATTGCACCTATTAGTTGCTTATTAGCATGCATATTATTAGAATATTAGACATTTATTAGTGCCAATTAAGCACATATTATTATTGTACATGCCCTTATTCTACATCCCGAATTCTACCCAATACCTGAACTTAACTACCAGTGTTGGGCAAGATACTTAGAAAATGTAGTGAGCTACGCTATTAGCTACTCTCCATTGAATTAAGGTTAACTACACTAAAGCTACAACCCTGAGAAATGTAGCAAGCTAACATGGTAAAAGTAGTTTACAAAATCTAAGCTAATTTTTTTTAACTAAACCACTACTTGATCAATAAAAGAGCTTCGCTACTGAAAAGTAATTTGATTCGGAAAACAGCGACGCTACCAACATGCTCCTGAAAAATGTAGTTAAACTAGTACCGATGCTACAGCCCATCACTGCTAACTATTAGTAAGCAGGAAATTAAGATTTTATTGAGGTAAAAAGTCATAGTTAATAGTTAACAAGTGTTACCTATTTTAAAATGTTACCATTGCATTAATAATCAATTATTATTACTGTATTGTTATAAATATTTTTCCTTTTTAAATATTGGTAAGTTTTGTACAACGAGGAAAGATCTAGACTTTCAATAACCAGCTTTGATTGCTTACTAATAGTTTAAAGCACAATATGTAAGATTTTTGTAATAAAATATGAATACTACGGCAACACGCATGGACAAATGCGGAAATGGTAGTTATTTCCTGTGCATTTCCATATCATGGATCATGATTACCCTCTCCACAATCCCAAAAAACATGTATTTACACAAATCAAGGCAAGAAGATATTATAACAGTCAATGAAACAAAGCGAAAACAAATTTTGTTGTGGCGTTTCGGAAATGGAGAGAGCATAGCGAAAACCTCAGAATCTGTTCTCTCGCGTGTGTTATAACACATGGGTAACCAAATATATATCATTCATTGTGCAAGTAATAGTCATGTGCAGGTGATTAAACAGATATACTGTAAATGAGCTTTTCATCCGTGAACAATTTGTAAAAAAAACGACATCTCCCAATGTTCAACACTCCGTCATCGCCTCTGTTATTGTTTTGAAAATGCGACCTCTAGTGGCGTAAACTTACATATTGTGCCTTTAGGAACACTTGTTTGAACGATTGAAGTGTATCTGGGAACGGCTGTGTAGCTTTTTGTTCTTACATGAGTGCCTTGGAGTATTTCGTGTCAGTTAATCACTTCCAAAATGTTTTTAAAATGTTTCAAACATTCCAAAATAAAATGTTTCTGAACTTTAATGAAACATTAGACGTGTTCTTTGAACTTATTTTCACTAGTTGAGTAACACCACCCAATCATTCATGGGGAATTACTAATTACTTGGAAAAGCATGATAACTCCCTAGTACAGAAATCATTGTAAGCTTTGGAGGTTTTGGATGGTAATTCCTTCTGACAGATTTAGTAGCACTAATTTATAGCGGGTTACTATGAACCTCGCCTTTAAGAAAAGTCAGTAGAAGCAGAGTTTTCCGTATTGATTTTTCACTGCTGTTTTATCCTTATTTTGGCTTATACATTGCATTGCTGTTTTATGATTACAGTAATGTCTGTAAATTAAATGGATAATGTCCAATAACCAGCAATTCCTAGAAGAATGTACTAACTAACACTTATTTTATAACACTGATATTACTAGTGGGCTACCATGATACAAAATGAATGAAAACCTAATCCTACAGAATCTTCTAATCATCCATAATAGAGATACACTGATATATTTCTTGGCGGTATGTTAAATAAATCACTGCAAAGGTTGCAACTGTTGGCGTTTGGGATGTCAGAGGACTCCACTTGTTCCTAAGGTCTCCACGCATTAATAGTGATTCAGTGAGAAATGTATGTAATAACCCAAATAATAACAGGCCACAAAAAAAGGTGAAGCTTAGGGATACTGGGAAAAAGTTCACTGCATTTGAAAACTAGTTCTTCTGGATTACCCATAGTTAGTAAAAAACCTTTAGTTATTTTGAAAGATAACATACTAGTTTAAAACAATTTACCCAAATCCTAACTCGATTATTACATACTGCATTACGTAAAAAAAAAAATGTAAATTTGAAATTTGTGACTAGTTAAAATAGTTGTGTGTCCTGCATTACTTTATTCATTAAAGTGCATGCAGTTACAGTGAAATGATACATTTAAGCACTGAGAGGTATTTAACATCACTTACTAGCTAGTCTATAAGGTTTAGGGTTATGCATGTAATTATATATAATTGACTGTTATTACTGCATGTAATGCGGAACAAGAACACTGTAAAGCTTATAGAAGCTCTCAGAAACGCCAGAAAAACAGATACTGTAATTGATTAGCTAACAGTAAACTACTGTAGTCAACTACCAATTCTTCATCAGTTTATTGTTAGTTAACAAAAGTTATGCTACAAGAATGACAGAATGATCTGTCCAGTTTGAGTCAAAGCATCATTAAGCCTATTATATTAATTACATATGCTATTATAACTCTCAAAATCACATTTTAGACTCATGTCCCAAATTTTTTCCTTCCCAATGCCAACTCCATAATAGGAAGGACACTTACTTGTTTCGTTGTCTCGAAGCAGAGCTGGGATAAGGACTGCCCTGGAACAGACTAAACCTCGACGGAGTGCCATTCGTCAAAGGAAAGGTAAAGAGAAGAATAAATAAAAGCGCCGGGTAACCTGCGAGGACGCGCTTCATCTCCGATCACCCAACCAGCGTGCAGCTTATCCGAGCGTTTATAAAAAGCTCTCACGGAGTGTTTTTCACGTGTCTTGACAGGGTGATGATAGCAGAGAGATGGGACAGTAGCAAGAGTCTGGGGGAGCTCCCGCCCCGATGAGCGCTTCCTGCAGGACGCTGCGCGCGCGCCTCTCTGTTTCAGACGTGCTTACAGTGATGCCACTCTTTCAGTGTCACCCGTTTCATGACCATAGACGTCAAAGCGCACTTTCCAAACTTAAATTATAATAATTAATGAACGCTTTAAAATTACAGACCCGAGGTTAAACTCTTTTTTTTTTTAAAAGACAATCTGAAGTAATTTTAAAATATTAAAGTATTAAAACCTTATAGACGCTTACATTTAGTGTGAAGAAAAAGCACTGTACCAATATTCTATTTTATATAAAATATTTTTAAACCAAAATTAACTTTAAAATTCAATTTAATTATGTCAAAATAAATGATGTTCCAATTTTTTACTTAAAAAAAGCTTGAGATTCCAGTTAAATTAAGAGCATGAACACAAATAGCCACGGGGTGCTAGCCAAACGCCATTTATTTGTTGCGTTTTTCTGTCACAAATGTTGATATTTTTCTGTAAATATTACTTCTATCACAAACTTTCTACCAAATATCTAATATGGAGACTAATATTTTTGAGAAGTTTCTATTGATACCTTAAATGTCCTTAAAATTACTTAATGTTTGATGAAGTCTCCCTCATGATTTGAAGCTAGTCATATCATTTACTGGTTTAGGGTCCAATTCCCACTAATAACTTTGACTAATGACTTGCCTCACCCTCCTTACTGCTTCTCATCAGTTGTAGTTGTAATTTTATGGCATGGATTAAGGAATCTCGAATATGGTCATACAGAATAAGGTATTAATATGTGCTTTGTAAGTAATAATTAACAGCCACTAATTTGCATGGAAATAAGCAACTAATAGTAAGAAACGATCCCTCAGTTACACTGAGTGGCTCTTTAACCCCGGCCCATCTATCACATATTTCAATAATCATAAATTATATATATATGCATACATATATAGGCTAACATTTAGTGTCGACCATGCTTTTTATGGATTAGTATAGCATATTATACACTGCAATACCATTAAAAGCGCACCAACACATAGGAAACTTATTATACAGCACAATATATCCTACAAAAATGTCAAAGCTTAGCTGTTGTGTAAAGCAGGTTACTTGACTTCACCCAACCAAAGCATTTATTTGGAAATGTTTTCCATATAGCACTCTATATGCCAAATCTGTGTGAATAAAATTTTTTCAAACCACAAACAAATGTATTATTACATGAGGAGCAAAATGCACCAAAGTTAGCAAAGAATAGAGGAGGACATTGGTTTGCTACGGTAATAAATAGCTGTCACGCTAAAAAAATTAGTAGGATACCCTCATTAATTATTTCCCATATTAAATCACAAAAAGAAGTATTGAAGTGATTTCAAACAGTCCAACATGACTTAGTTAAATGGGATGATGTATTTATGCAAGCCAAAACCCAGGTTCATCATCCTGAAGTTAATGTTTGTGTTTTTTAAAATAGCTTTTTGGTTAAACGGCTCACACAAGCTCGGTTTAACACGTACGTTTTATTTTTACAACATAAAATACACCCATAATACAACCTTGTGTTATTAACAGCTACTTTACCGGTGTTTGCTAACAAGTGTCCAAGCAGGACTACAGGACTGATGAGGGACATCAAACTGATAAACCCATCTACTTGTGAGCTGCTCATAGAGCCTCACTGTGTTTTGTAACCTCGCCTGCAAACTACTCCAACTCTACTACTGTCGAGGGAACCTGTGTGATGAGAATTGGCCTACAAAAATACATCATCATATCATCGCAGGGTTTCAAAGGCATATGGTTTAATGGAGAACCTGTTGAAATGCTATTGTAAGCTGTATGCATCCACCACAACGTATGCGTGCAAAAACCAAAGTATAGACTGAACTATATAGACACATGACGGATCGCTGTTGAAGTAAGACAAGACAAGACCTGATGTAAGGGTAAAAACTTTTTTTTTTTTTCTTAAAGAGACATACAAAATATATTACGGACACAGTCCAATTATTTAACTTTTTGTTTGTTTTTGCTTAAATCAGACAAGTCATATTCTGTAAAGAGTGGGAAAAAAAGAATTCGCAATGAACATAAAATATGAAACAATCTTTGACGCTGAATAAACTGATAAAAGAGCACTGCATCACTGCAACTTCATGAATCTGCGGAAACAAAACAAACTATTAACTTTAGTGAAAAAGCAACAGACAATTCAGAAAAAAACTACTGAATAGCAAACACTTGACTGTTGACGTACCCAGTTTGTGTTTTTTGCGCCGGGATCTTTTAGAAGGGATCGAGGGCTCAGGTGTTTCTGGATCGAAGCCCCTTTTCACTGTTACAGCGAATAGTCGTGTGGGAGTTCTGGCTGCAAACACACACACACACACACACACACACACACTTCAAATCACTGACAGGGTCAAGTCATTTGGTGCATTGGAATAAAAGATAAAGGTAATGCAAGAAATAAATATAAATAAACTGCACATAATAAATGACTCGTTGCTTCATGCGGTCTTACAATGAGGCAATAATGAACATATATTCCTCTGCTGAACATAATTAGAAATGGATCAGGAAACAGCTTAAAATGTCAGCGTTTATTTCAAATATCA
Organism: Enteromius viviparus; assembly: GCA_032353835.1. Taxonomy (NCBI): domain Eukaryota; kingdom Metazoa; phylum Chordata; class Actinopteri; order Cypriniformes; family Cyprinidae; genus Enteromius; species Enteromius viviparus. Next base: position 21,709,009 of record JAUCNO010001819.1, read on the forward strand.
TCAAGTGTGAACTTCGAACTCTTAGAGGCTAAACCTGTATGGAGAATTAAGGTGCTAAAGCAACTACAACTGAACTTAATTACAGTGCCTTAATTAATTAGCTTTCTTTAAAGATCGCTCGGTTTTCCTACCATAGCGGCTTGTATTGGTAGTCACGGACCAGTAACTAGACATAGTTAATAGCTGTCTGCCTTTTAGCGCTGATTTGTGTCCCTCAGACTTCATGTGTGATTTAATGGCGTAGATTCCCATGTTACCCAACTTAAACACCCTCTTACAAACGTTACAAAATCTTTCTCCTTTTTGACCTTCATCAGGCTGCAACTATGTCCTAAATAGGGGTGGGTATTGTTAAGGTTTTAACGGTGTTACAACTTTTATCGATCCGGTACTTATTGCTACTTTTTGTTGTATTTTTAATATAAAAAAACAACTATAATACAAAAGCTAATTGAGAACACTTTTATTTTTTAATGTAAAACATTAGCCTATTAAACACCAATGTTTAAACAAATATTACACAAACAAAACAAATGATTGTAAAGCAAATAAACAACTATTATCTGTAAAGAATGAACAGTGGTTACAGCCGTTTAAAACCAAAAAATGCAGCTAAACAATCAGCTTTGTTTTGATACTTCTGTATTTTATCATTTAGCACAGAGTTTCGGTACCCATCCCTAGTCCTAAATTGTTCATCCTTCAGCCAGATTTTCTGCTTTGTTTTTGCCCTCCACATCAGTCACCACTCTTAGAAAGTCTATGTCACACAATTATGGACCAGCCAGAAGCAATTACCAAACTGGTTCCGTGTTTATCATACTTCGCGACAGTGAATCAAAGTTATTAATTATACAGGCTATATTCAGGATAAATTGGTAATATTTGTTTCTTCAACACTATCTAAAGTTTTAATGCCTGTATAAAACAATGTAATGCTTTTTAACGCCATTTAAGGCCTTAATTTACGCAAAATCAATTTGATGACTTTTAATGTTTTTTAATGCCCCCGCGTTATATCGCTGTGTATTGTGCACACGATTTACAAAATTATTGGGACGAATTAGTAAATCATGCACACAAAATATCAATTTGTTCCCTCGATTTACAAGATCGTGCACATGATTTACAAATTCGTTTCCATTATTTTGTAAATCATGCGCACAATATAATAAATATATTATATATAATAGCCTACTTCCTGTTTGCGTACTATGTTATGTCATGTTATGTTACGGTGACACAAATTATATCGAGCGCACTATTTATTTTAAAAGCGCAATCTAGTAAATCAAGGGAACGAATTGTGTAAATTGTGCACAATTAATATATTGTATACACATTTATTTATTTGTTTTTATTTGTGCCCGTCATGTACAGGGCTCCGTAGAAACCCACCCGGAACATACATTTCAGAATAGAATTACTGGCTATAGCATCATTTTTCAACTATGTAAACATAACATATTTCTAAATATCTACAAACATAAAATTTTATTTTTTGGCTTTAGAAGAGTCAAACATGTACATACAGCACCTTTAATGATAAGATACATCAAATGTGTGCATCAGAAACACTGTATCGCATCATTTCTGACATATTTGTATCTGTTAAAACCAATTTACGTATATGTAATTATAGGTATAGAACTATACATATTTAGAAAGTGAACAATATTTGATATGAAGGATCCATTTTTTTATGCCATAACTTTAGAATGATTCTCGACTACGTTATAAAATATATAACAGAATAATTTGATATACCATTTTGCTTTTTGCAATTTATGTGGGTAAAATTAACATAAACTGGTTTTCCCATTAAACACAATGTTATCTATCCACTGTATGTAATTGACATGTGCTGTTGGGACAGTGTGTTGAAAAAACAAATGTAATAATTGGCCAGATTTACATAATATCTAATATTTCAGAGCAATGTCGATATGTATTTTATTTTCCTATTTAAATGTTTTGTCTTCTCTTAAGTAGTCTAAATGTCATGTTTCAAAAAGTCATATTTTGATTTAAAACCCCATAATATTTCCTATTACAAAATATGATCATATTTCCATAAGGATGAACAATTTTATCACTAAATAAGGGTTTAACATTAAATATGCGTAGTTCAGCTGAAATGGCAATTAAGAAATTAAGTTTAATAAAAACTCAAAATCTGTAAGAGTGTGAAATTATTGAAAAAGCCTTAAAACATCTACTTTTACCCCATGTGTCTAAACAAACAGACCTTTGTGCCAATCATGGAAACTCTGGTTTTGCATTGAGAAAGTGAGCAGCTCTGCACTCTACACCTACCGAGGGTTTTCTCAAGTTCCCTTAACTCTTGCTCTTGATGATGGAGGTCTTGTTGTTTCTGTTTCATCAAAGGACTCTGCAGGTACTGCATATGACTGCTATACTCCGACTGGACCTTAGAGGCCTTCTGCATCGCAACACAACACTGCTGCAGTAACTCTGTACACAGATAGCCAAACATAAGGCAGGGATTAAACACAGCTCCCATCTGTGAGACACATCATGTTCCTAGTGAACTCACATTAGTGTTTGAGGCACTGCACAACAACTGAGTAGGGGAAAAATCAACAAATCCATATTTCCTCGTTTGATCAATCACAGTACAGTAAGACTTGTGTATTATGAAAATGTGGGGTGGCATTTCTTTGAAGGGCTGCACAGCCCTCCATGTGCTCGCCAGAGGTAGCCTAGATCGGAAGAGCGTC
>JAUCNO010001819.1:21711849-21725551 GCA_032353835.1 Enteromius viviparus
GTAAAAAAACTTCATTTTCATGAAAACTATTCAAATGGATTTATAGCGTTTTGGAAAAGAGCTCCTCATATATATATATAGGGCTGTCAAATAATTAAAATTTTCAGTGGATTAATCAGGATTAATCACCTTTTGCAACTACACCTGAATTTAGATCAAGAACAACGCACTGTCATTTTAATTCAGCGTAAGCGGCGACTCTGCGCCAAAACTATCACGCACGGCACTGCTGCTCCTGCTCTACCTCCTGCTATGCGCAAAAATGCGTTAAAAAAATTAACCTAATTAAAAATAATTTACGCCGCTAACGCGTTATTTTTAACAGCCCTAATATATATATATACACATGAAGCATCTCAGATCTTCCAGTGCACTGAGAGGGAGTGTGTTTGTTACCTATCTGACGGCGTGTGTGGAGGTACTCTTTGGAAAATGGTGCTCCAAACACTTGTCCTCTAAGTTTCTCAATAGACGGAGCCTTGTTCTGGAGTCCTCCGAATTTCCCGTTGCTGCGTATCCGCTCTCCCTGACGCGTTAAGAGCGTGGGACACTGCATCTTATTCTGAACCACCTACAGAATACACACACGTTTATACCCACACTTTATGTAAACGCTTGCAAATTCTGCATCACATGTCTTACCCCTCGACGGTAAAGATTCGCAGAATCCAAATCATCAATTAGTATTGTGTCTCCAAGAAGAGTTGCAAAAACTGAAAACAGTCAGAACACGTCAGTCTCCCTTGTAGCATGAATCATACTCATAAAATACTGCACTGCCAACATCTGCAGGCTGCAAAATGTTTCATGCAAAGATGATTGTTCAGTGCAAAACAAACACACACACACACACACCATTAGCTCATTTGAATACTGCCAATGCAGCGTCTGCCAGTAGAGTTAGTGGTGATGAAAGCTTGCAAATGATAAAACTCCATTACATCATTATATTACACTTTTGTATTGCATTAAATGAATAATTCACCCATACTAAATGTAAGATTTATTGCAGGATACATTGGTTTAAAGATTCAAAAAACATTTAAAATTACAATTTGTTTATTAAAAACACAGCTTTTGGCTTCTCCAGATCTCCTGATGGACTGCAGTGTTTTTATCAGCTGTTTGGACTCTTGTTCTAACGGCACCCATTCACTGCAGAGCATCCATTAATGAGCAAGTAATGCAATGCTACATTTGTCTAAATCTAATAAAGAAGAAAACTCGTATATATCTTGGATTGCCTGAAGGCATTTTTGGGGAGAAATATTAATTGAAGGATTCCATAATGAAACAACTTATTCTGCAATGCATGTGAAGTTATGGTCATCAATTATCATTTGTCGATTATGGGTTATTTTTTTGGAAATGTATCTGCATCTATTAATGTTGTGAGAATTCATTATGCTATTTTTCAGCAGTATCCTGGATCTGGTTTATTAAATAATAAATACTGTTGGAGGTGCTGCAGGAGATGACAGCTGTAAACACCAAGTAATTACAAATCACAGAACTGAATTTAAGAAATAGTAATAAAAATAAAATAATAATAATAATAGCAAGATAAATAACTCATGAGAACTCATTCTTGCCGTTATCTGTATTAAATACACACATTCACTTCGGAGAGTTTTATTTTTATTCTCAAAATGGTGTTTACATGTGCTTTTTCTGCTCTTGACTTACCTTTATTGCAGCTTTCTGCATGCTCAGGAAAAATGAGCATATCTTTAACAAACACAGGATTACCAGTGGGAGAGAAGAGAGGTTTGCCATTCCTGATGTGAGGGAGAGGCCTGAGACACAAGAACAAAGCAGCATACAGCTGAGACAAAATAAAAGCAATAAACTACTCAGTAATTGTTAATTAAAGAGGTAATTATTTCAGTGTATTCACTAATAGGAAGTGATCTTTCTAGGAAACACTGCAATATTTTTAAAAAACGTTAGTAACCAGACCATTGACTTCCGTAGTATTTTTGTCCTTATGTGAAAATCAGTGTCTACCAGCAATTATTTGGTTATCAACGTTCTTCAAAATAACTCCTGTGTTCAACAGACAAAGAAAAACTTCTTCTACTCTAAAGTTGTTCTAAACCGACATAAGTTAGATTTTTGAATGAATTATCACTCTAAGGTTACACTCTCACAAAAAAAGTAACCGTAAAAGATATGTAGATATGAAACTGAACAAACGTGCAAAACCGCTCATTCTGAGAGCAGAGATCAGTCAGCCATTTCCTGTGGTTGTGTGAAGAACAGAAGACTAAAGCAAGCGTACTACTTGCCATCTATTATACTTCATATATCATAGGCACATGCAGTTACATATTTTTGGAATGACATGGGTTTCGGGAAAAATAACCATCTCTGCTGAATGCCTGGATGTTATTGATCGCATTCAAATTAATCTGCACAAATGTTTCAATATTTTCGACCTCATACGTTTTTCATAACTATTTTCCAGTGAAAAGACAGACCCCTGTGGCGACCGGACACAAGGTATTTTGTAGAGCCTGACCGATATATCGGCCGATATTAGGCATTTACCAAATGGTCGGTATTGGCATTATATATTTATTATATTTTTAAAAATTTAAATTAAAACGGACGAAACACCCTTACTGGTAACTTTGATTTGGTTGTTGTTGATGTTGTTATTGTGTTTTTGTTCAAAGGACTGAAAGTTTCATATCTAAAGTTTCAATTTTTACACATTTTATTTAGAAGAACTTTAATATATTTTGATGTTCCTTTGTTCTGTTGTGACAATAAAAGAAACAAGTTTCTTTTTAAAATGCATTTTCATATTATGTTAATTATATACAAATTATATATATATATATATATTTATAGGCCGATATATCGAAATATCGGATTTTAAAACCAACAAGTATTTGTATCGTATCGGCCTTCAAAATCCTGTATCGGTCTGGCTCTAGTATTTTGTCACCTTTATATTTACTTCTACCTGTATATTTAAAGCTTTAATAAACAACCTGACACAAAAGCTTGAGCTTTAAGTTGTTTTGCACAATTATAAACAGCTTTACAACTCCCATATATTCAGCTAAAAAAACATCTGTTTGTGACATTTGGGCCAAATAGATTGAGTATAACTCCAACTAAACCAAATGTTATTTTGTTATTAAACCTGTTTTAATTTTTATTTATAAGTAGTGTCCATATCCCCTTTCTTCTGTAAACAGTTTTTGTATGAATGGCAGACAAATCAAAGAGATATACTGATGTGTTATTGCTATGCTAAGTTCTCTTTCACATCTTATTGCGCTTAAACTGTGTGTTTAAATATAAACTTGTGTGTATTTGTCAAAGTACAGTCAGTAATGTCTGTGAAGGTAAACAAAGAAATCATAAAACGAAATGAAAGCAAGAGGGCATGTATGAGTACCTATCATTTGGTCTCCAGAAGACCGTCTCGAGGGGAAGGACTTGTTGTCGTCCCTGTGTGTCATCATAGATTTTCTTGGCAGCAGATGTCGTCTCAGTAACCACACAGTCCATATCACCCAGAATATGCCAAGAGATCACCTTCGCTGCATCATCAGCCTCCACCAGTGCCAGATGACCCACCTCCAAATCATCACATGCAAACATCACATCAACTACTGTGTCTTTAAGAGAGCCCTCTGACTCTCAACAGTGAATCTCATCATGTCTGAATCAACATCCCTGTTTGTTTAGTTCCTGCAACTTTTACGTCATAATGACTTGTCATTATTTTGACTAACTTATGTTATAATTTTTGTACTTGTGTAGCTGAAATGGCTTTCCACAGACAACAGCTAGTTTAATCTCTCTAAATAAATGTGAGAGATCCAAACATTTAACCACCTCTGACAGCACTCGGCCATATGCATAACACTTTAACAGCCCAGCGATGTCATGTTTTTTAAAAACACTGATCAGAGGACAGTGCATTTCCAAGACTCACTCATCTAATAAAAACACTAATACAAGTGTAAGCCGACCTTTCCCAGAACCTGCGGGCTGCCTTTGAAAGGGTCAGAAATGCTGCATTTCCTCAGAGGCTGATTCTCGATCTTGGCCAAAATTGCTTTCTTGTCATTTAAAACTTTCTCTATTGTGGATACCTAGACAGACACATGAAAAAAGAGACAAACAAGCATGTGTGATGACTGGAATTAAACGTATGCTTATACAATAAACAGAAATACAACAGCTGGCATGTCCATGTGCATGCATAGACTTACGGTGGTTAGTTCTGAGACCTGTAAATTATATTTCATGAGCTCTAGTTTGAGCTCATTTAATTTTTGGGTTGCATCTCGCACCTGACCTGTAGAAACAAACACAACCCTAGTGAAAAATAAATATATGTAAATGTATGTAAATTGCAGTTATTTCATGCTCAGTATACTCCAAATACATTTTCATATTTATGTGCTAAATAAAATGCCATGCAATTGTACTTTTTGTATACTACACTGGTTTACTTCAAGTCTGCTAAATTGGAACAACTCATTTTGTAACAAATGCACTTTAATTGGGCAGAAGTCGTCCAATTAAAGACATAATTGGTATATTTGATCGTGCTAAAGTGGAAATGGTGTAAGTATCCTTTAACTATTTTGCGTAATATTACACAATCCTCATTAAAAGTGACATAATGCATTAGTATTATTAATAAGGCTTATTAATAGGAAATATGCATTGTGTACAAGTAATAGTGCAAATAAAAAGTTTAATTAAAATGTTTATAACAGTAGATCTGTCAGTAAATATGTTAATAGATTTGAACTATATCTAGTATGAAATAAATGTATTTTAAATATGTTACTTTTTAACTAGGAAAGTCACACATGATCGGAGCAATAAATAAATAAATAATTAACAAAACCAAAATACGCAGTGCCTACTTTCAAGTTCAGATGTTAGTTGTTTATTGGTATCAAAAATTTCCTGGTACATCAAAACGGTTTGGGAAAGACGATCTTTCTTCTTACTGAGACTTACAACGACTTTCTGTTGTTCTGCGTCTGAAAGAGATCAAAATATGATAAATGTACACCTCCATTACACTCCCTAAATAAAAATGTAATTGTAGTTTATCAAATTAAATCACTTAGTAAGCTTTAAAATGAAACATCCAGCCAAAATTAATGGATCTACTTACAGTATGTGTTTCAATTATGTAGAACTCCGCAATAATAATAATTTAACTACACAGATGCATATTAAACATAAATCCGGCTTGTCACAATAAATTTGATTATGACACAGACAACCTTTTTTAGTGTAGATTTAATTATAATTGTATTAGAGTATGGACTGGATTCGATTGGTTACAGCAATACTCAATAATAAAGCTCATCTCTGAACTCATTGGTAACGTGGGTAATATTGGGTTGCGTGTCTGCGGACTAACCGTTGCAGAATCTGAAAGGCAGGACATATGGAGCAATGCTAACACCCTTCTGATGAATCTCAGGACTGAACTGAAGGATGTACTCCGCTCCATCCGCACCAGGGCTGTCCTCCATAAGCGCCAAATCCTACAGGACACAAACAACACCCATTTTCATTTCTTCATTTTTAACTGGAGCACATGCATGCTGTTTAGGTGAACCCACACAAAGATAAAAAGAAGGGATTTTATCCCTTATCATATATTTATTTATATTTATGAATTTGGTTAATATGAATGTAATTTTTTTCCATTTTGTCTTTTTCTTTTCAGTTATAATCTCTCAAACTGAGGAACCTCTGCAATCGTAAGTGAATGTGTGCAACAGCTTTTTTGAAAACTCATCACAAAAATATCTAAAACTAAAATAAATAAATATAATAATACTAAAACTAAAATAAAATGTAACAAAAATGAAATAATTTTTTTACAATTTAATTTTTTTTAAAATAAATAACACTAAATGCAAACACTCACAGTAATGAGAGTCTCCCCGTTAGTGAGGCTGTATGACACACTTCTAACTCCATTCTCAAGCAAAGGAAGCACTGATTCTTCTGTGTCTTTTACTGTAACAATTACTTTTCCATCTAAACCCTCACCAGCAGCGTTACTGTATCGATCCTGCAAAGTAAGAAACAAACACTTGCTCAAGTAATGACAAGAAAAAAAGTGCATTGTGCAGAAGTGTAGAGTTGTCTCTTGACTTACATGATTGTTATTGCACACAAGATAATTACTGCACATAATATTTAAAAATTGTATTTTGAATAGTGAAGTTATCGCACAAGATATGTGTTTTCTGTAATCATGTGCAATCAGCAAATAGAATAAAAATAATGTAAAAAGATAAATAAAGCTCACCATGATCTTCAGATGCAAGCGGTCCAGCAGTGTGCGATTGGCCCGAATGCTACCATTGGACACAACTGGAGTTGAAGATGGAGTCTCGGGAGCTAATTTCACAGCTTTATTGGCAACAACATTTAGTGGAGTCTAAAACAGAAACACAGATACATATTCTGAATAGGAAATAAAGTGGCGCGTATGCAGAGCATGATCAGCGCGCACCAATTGTGCATTCATACTGGCAGCCAGGGGCGGATCTACTGGGGTGGCACTTGCCCCATTTGCCACCCCAGCACTAGTGTCCCATATATTGATTGTGGCTGCCTGATGCCCGCAAATTGTATAAAATATCCCAGAATCCAAAGTAAAGGAGTAAAGGAGAGATACAGAGACAGACCGCATGTGCATGTGACCTGTGTGTGTGTGTGTATGTGTGCCTGTTCATAGCATGTGCTAGACAAAGAGCATCCTGATTGGTTTACTAAGCAAAATAAGCCAATCAGCTTTCAGTGTGTCTTTTATTTCTTTTCGCGGGGACCAAAGTTATCAGCTGTTTAGTGCAGCCTACGAGATCGTCGTCTGTAAACAACATAACAAACACTGCAATAGTTTTGAAGAAAAAAAACTGCCTTTTCATTAAACAAGAGAAAAACTTTGAAAATAACCATAACGACGCAGTCTCCATGCTTCAATAATCAAAGAAGCAAAGTTTTCCACAGTTTTGACATCTTTGATGTGGTTAAGTCCATGATACTTGGACTTAAAGAGACTTTAAACCTGAATTATTGAATTTGTTTTCATGTCTCATCCAAGATATTTGAATACTTTAAAAGGTAATTTTGTTGCTCTTGTTATACTAAATACTGTGATTTATTTTATTTATTTTGTAGATAGTTGTTGGTGATTTAAATGTGGTTACTGTATATTTTTTATGTGTTTTTGGCTTAAGGAAACTTGATTACTGGGACTTTGTATCCATATGCAGTCTGCACTGTTTGTCAAGCTTTGTAAATGCGTTCCTTGAATATACAAAAAACACGCAAGGATGCTTGCTTCAGTGTTGCCACCACTCATAATTTTAATGCCACCCCAGGAATAATTTTCTAGATCCGCCCCTGCTGGCAGCTTGTACTGCAGCAGGCTATAGACAAGCATCTTTCTGTCGTTCTTCTCTGAACACTGTGTTACATCCTGCTAAAATGTTTTGGGACAACATGTACAGTACAAATATAAAAATGGGTATTTGTTTTATTTATCTGTACTTTTGACTTTTTACATTTTATTTTAATGTTAATTTAACGTAATTTAATTCAGTAACGTAAAGATGTTACTGTTATTTAATTTTGTACAATTTAGTTTTAATGTGTTGTTGCTAGATTGCACTGTATACTGCATCTCAGTTGAGAAATACAGATTTCAGCATTATTAGTAATCTGTGTGTGCATTTTCCTTGATAACAAGCAAGTTCAGTCAAACCACTTAAATAACGAATCGCAGTTTTGACCTTAGTAATTGCAATGTGACATTTTTCCCAAATCGTGCAGCCCTACTGTAGGTGCATAAACAATTGAGAAAAATAAGGTGTGTGTTCTGACCTGCTTGCTCCACAGATGTTTGGTTTTCTCCAAAGCCAGCACAAACTGGACAATATACTGTCCTGCAAGGTCTGGAATCTGCTTATCCCTGAAGACACAAACAAAAACACAAAAATGAATGCACATGTGGGTTATGTTTTATACATATATAGCTGCTTTGGTTAAAAACACACACACAGGATTTGCTGACAATTTTGTTTACCAGCAAATCCCCCCCCCCATCATTTACATCCATGTAAAATAACTCTGCTATAGTCAGGTTTTTCATCAAAGTGTGTTTAAACACGGTCACCAAATACTATAAACGCTTAAAAACATAACTTCTTCACGGTTATTATGAAGTATTTCAGATTTATTTTGCTCTGTTGTATTTATTACCTGAAACAGAAGCAGTCGTCCATTTCTGTGTCTTTGCGTTTACTACACTTCAGAGTCGTGGCCTAAGATAAAACACAAAACAGTCTGATTTACTCAATATTTCCATAATATCTTTAATATTGTGTATTCTTCTATACACAATAATGCCTGATCATAAATGCATTACGTTGTCAGTTAAAATGTTTTTGGCATACTTTTATCAAACATAATGTAGCATATAAAAACATCTTCTTCGCTCAAAGAACAGGTTTGAAAAGTTATGAAGGTGAAGAAATGATTTTATTTTTGGCTGAACTAATGGCTCAGATATGAGTAATGACCCATTCTGAGAGACTCACCCTTGTGGTTTCAAGCAATGAGTCAAAATAAAGAGCGTGTGACTCACGGTCGAGGGCGGATAGGGGCTTGATACAGCGTCCTTCCACAGCAGCATCGAGAGGTTCGCCGGGCAGATGTTTCTCACCGCTGTGCCATCCTCAGAAATCACTATCACTGTAAACTCTACACACACCAGAATCCATGATTAATCCGTACTGAAGTTACAACATCATGTAGGCTTCACAATGCTTCTCTGCATTCACACACACCTGGGAAAACGTCCCCTGCTCGTAAGATAGCAGCACTGTCATATTTAATGAGGAGATCAACAGGTTTGTTGGGGTCAGGAATCAAGTTTAGTTTTACTACGGGTCCAGAAATCTCGTTTCTGCCAAAAGTCCCCCGAAACTCCACCTGATGCAGCCCTCTATAGCAGAAACACAGAGAGAGAGAAAGAGCATGTGTTTTTGTTGAGCATCGTATGTGTGACCTGGACCACAAAACCAGTGTCAATTGTTCACATTTTTAGATTTATACATCACCTGAATTTGAATAAATAAGCTTTTTATTGATGTATGGTTTGTTAGGAGAGGACGATATTTATCTGAGATGCAACTATTTAAAAAAACCTGAGAAAATCATCTTCAAAGTTGTCCAAATGAAGTGTTTTCAGCAACGCATATTACTAATCAAAAAGTATGTTTTAATGTATTTGTGTTGTATCCGTTTTAATGCAGGTTTAAAGTTTGGATCATATTAAAAGCGTACTGAAATATCAAAATTATACTTTTCCATTTGCTTTAAAAAGTAAAGATTTCATAAAAGCTGGTCATTTGTATAATTACACTAAAAGCCATTTGACTTGATAAAGGTTTATCAGTAAAGTGTGATCATGTCGATCATTTAGAGGCCATGTCAAATATAACACAGTATGTACTTACTTTGGACCACTTATAGCTTCTAATACGAAGCAAGCTTTTCCTTCTGAATCCACAGGCTGAGATGATATCAAAGACTTTATCTAAAAGAAAAACAGAAATCCTTTAGTTGAATAGTAAAATCAAGTCAAATTTCTACTGTTCCATTGTGAAATAATGCAGATAAACACAGTCTACAAAACTGAGAAGCGGATTTCCCTGATTGTTCATAACACAGCAGACAACATTTGAAGTGGATGGAAAGAGTTAATCAAAGTCGTGCTAAGACAAACACATTTGGTTTTTAATGTTTTAGGACAAAATGTTTTGATCCACTTCAAATGTTGACTAGTGTAGTAGATAAACCCTAAACTTGTCAATCTGATACTGGGAGGTGACGAATGGTTGAGTAACATTGCACTGGGTTGATCTCACTTATGTCTTACAGTCTATGTTCAAAAAAGTACTTTATTCCTTTTTTATTCTGTTGGTTTTCTTTTTATCATATAACCCTTGCTATGTGTACTTCATTAAGCTAACTCAGACTTGTCATGGCACCGATGGGTACCGAAACTCAGTACTTAATCATACAGGTGCTAAAGCATAAAAGACAAGTTTCGATAATGCGCTCTGATGTTAACGGTTCTCCTATCGGTACTGCAGAATATTTTTTTAAAAACATTGCGCGAGCACGCACAACACCAAAGCTCGCGCTTAATAGTTTATGCACGCAACAAACACAGCATAACATCTTGCAGGACAGGAAATTTCGCTTTTCTGAGGTTATTTGATAACCAAGGAAAATAACAATAGAATAATGTCACTGACAATAAACCTATCTACATCTCATCTGACCGCAGACACTGAATCGGGACTGCTGGTGTTTACTCATTAAACTGCATTTGACAGAATAAAAATCTTGCATAATAAAACGTTTATAATTACTTGTGCTATCAGTCTTCCAAATAAACCACATAAACATCACAAGCTCCTCTTGCCGCCTACCTGCATGTTGTCCATTCTTTTACAGGAAAATTGTTTATTTATTTGTTTTACAATTATTTATTGTGTAATATTAGCTCAAACATTGCTGTTTGTTAGGCTACAGATGATTATTTTACAAAGTGTTAATTCTGTTCTAAATCAGTTTTCTTATTATTAGAATAAAACACAACAAAAAATACAGATAAGAGTAGCGTTAAAGTACTGGATAGCTAAGTGGTATCGCTAAAAGTTAAAACCTTAATGGTACCCTTCCCTACTTGCATATCATTGCATTTGTATTGATTTTGATTGCTTCCATTGCCCTCATTTGTACGTTGCTTTGGATAAATGACTAAACGTAAATGTATATGAATCCACAGAGCTCTCTAAGCCCCTCCAAAACGTACCTTCAACTGTGGCGTCAGAGCCTTCATCGTGATTTCAATCCTCTGGTCCGGTGAAGGATTGCCCCATTCATCACACAGCTGCACGACCAGCGGAGCCTCCAAGCCCTGGCCATTCACCACCTGGACAGGCTAAAGAGAAGGGCTTTACTCAAACTGTCTCACATCAAACGCAGTGTTGGGGATGTGAACGTGTGACACACCATCTCTGGCTTCTCCAGCAGCTTTATCTGTGCCGGAGGTCCCGGCGAGACCTGGATTTGCACAAACTCCTTCATGCCCTGATACTTAAAGCACAACTCCCTCGAGCCCGGAGAACATCCCACGAACCGGACCTTGGATACAGAAAACCATCCGCCGCTGGCCTGCAAAACAACATACAGACCACACATTTTTAAAAGTACTACATGGTATAAAATTCATACTGTACACCACAGGCAGGCACTGTTAAAGGAGTCCATTCTATTCTGATGGTTAAATTACATTTTAATCCAAAATAAACAAAATGTACACGGCCTTGAGATTTGCAAATTGTGGGAAACTTCAAGACGGGGAATGGCTTCCTCTTAACAGATAGATGCACGACTTTAAAGCTCACCCTAACGAGGACCAGGGTTGAGAACCACTGCCTTAAAGAATAAAAACATGACTTTTCATGTCTGTTCTGTCTCTGAGCGCAAGCACAGAAAGCCTGATGAGGTACTGCGCAAGTTCTCTTCAGTGCTTAAAAACATGAATATCCCACATCAACTTTAATAAATGAAGCAAATTGCATTTTGTTACATTTCTTTGACGTTACATAATTTTTCTGAATTGCGTGTAATGCCCTGATTTTTGGACTGGGGAGTGAATGCTGTAATGACAGTGTCTGTGGTCGTGTACACAGTACCTGCCATTCAACAGCCAGAGCTGATTTATCCAGACCATCAGCAGACACACTCAGAGTCTTCACATTATCAACGTTCGGACAGTCCGTTTTGTTCCCGTACTGATCAATGACTTCTACATCTGAGAGAGAAGCACACATTTTAAAAATGAATGTTTTTAACAAACACCCAACTGTTGAGTGATGATGATACTTACACATGTGTCCGGACAGAATCTCTCCCATTTTCACCATCGACTCACTGAGGTTGACCCGCAAACGCTCAGGCTCATCTGGACGAGGCCTGCAGAGACACACACACACATGCTTTTTTTTAGGTATATAATAAAGGACAGACCGACGACACATGATCTGTGGTTAACTTACACAATGATGAAGGAAAAGTTGACTGTGTGTTGGTCGTGGAAAGACACGTCGTAGAAATGCTCCTTCTGTGCTTTAGATGGGACACTTAAAGGAGGCAGTTTTCCCTGAGAAAACTCTACTGAGTTTATATCTGCGCTCCAATTCACCTGCAAGAAACACACAAATACAGGGACACCTACAAATGTTATTTTAAAAACATACTATACTGTATTGCGTGTACACTTCAGGTACATCAACTATGTTTCCTGGAACTGCACTTAGTATGAAATAAACGTATTTTAAATATATCCAGAGGAAGTTTGTCAGCGCTGTCAAATCCCTGTCAAATTTTGTTGTGAACCATTTTTAGGGGTTGAGTGTGACAGTATGTCAGTGCAAACAGATTTATGTAAACACACTATGTAAGAAAACAGAGCAAACCTTAATCTTGCTGGCGAGTTTTGGCCGAAGGGAAACCAGTCTATTGCCCTCATCATACAGTCTGAAGCGCAGGTTTCCTAGCGTGTCTCCTGCTGTCCAATCAATGCGCTCAGAGTTTTGCAGCATAATGACATCATCAGAGCCCTCTTCCTGTCTGTAGACCTCAAAACGGGATATTCGTGAGCTGGGCAAGACCCGGAGTTGTCGTTCCACACACGCCACAGTCCTGTGGTTCTACACGCACATAAACACACGAGACAACTCACTTAATCATAAGGATATAAAGTTACATGGCAACATTAAACGGAAGATTCATAACCAGTTAAACTGTTGGAGGCATGTAAGGTCATTATAATTTTATCTGAGGTTAAATTAGACATTTGCACAGAGGAATCACTAATTCCTGAAAAATAAAATTTAACAAAATAGTTTAGCATCAATACAAATCCAAGTCTCAAATTTTACTTTGGCACATAAAAACTATTTTTGGGTTGCATCTGGATTAAATGCACACAAAGCAAGATTGATCTGAATATTAAAATGAAAAGATATATTTCCATAATAATTAGGGATGCACATTATTATTACAAAGATTTCATCCAATAATGGCTAAAACGTAATCGGTCCGATAAGTGCAATTATACCGATATGTCTTGCCGATAAGACGAATTAAAAGTGTGCTACACTATGAGCTCTGAAATTAACTTTAAGAATGTTTCTTTTGCAACAGTTGTTGAATCTGTAAATAATATGTCGAATGTATCTGTCGGAAAAAAAGTGAGTGATTTATAGTTGATTTATAATTATTTTCAAAGCTTTTTTTAAAATAAATAATAAGGAAGTTTTTATATTCTGACAAATTAACTCAAATGAAAAGTTATTTTTGTAGAATCTCTGCACAGGAGAGACTTGTTTCCAAACAAAAGGAAATATGTGACCCTGGACAACAAAACCAGTCATAAGTGTTCATTTTCAGAAGTTGAGATTTATATATGATCTGAAAGTTGAATAAATAAGCATCCCATCTGATTTAGATGGATAGGGCAATATTTGACAGAGATACAACTATATGAAAATCTGGAATCTGAGGGTACAGAAAAATCTAAATGCTGAGAAAATCACCTTTAAAGTTGTCC
>JAUCNO010001819.1:21758247-21770477 GCA_032353835.1 Enteromius viviparus
ATGCCAAAACACAGGTGAAACGAATAAACTAATCGGGGGAAACCAAAACAGGACAGGACCAAACCAAAATACATACAAACATGGGGGAGGACAAGACCAGACAGGAACAGATTGTGACACTCAGCTTCGACTTGTGTATATTACCATTATTATGTAATCTAAATGAAAGTTATTATTCCTGGTCTTCAATGATAATGTCAAGTTACTTTAATGTATTTGCACCAAAAAATGATAAGGATTTATGCTGAGGTCAGTGTATTTTCCAGATCTTGCCGGGATTTTCTTTCCCTGAAATACTAAGCAGAGCTTGGCAGCATAATGTGCTGCTTTTACCTCAGAAATCCCAACCTAATTAAACATATCGGAAATAAAGGTCTTACAAGACAACCTAGATATATCCAGGACCGTGTGTGGACACCCCTGCCTATTAGGCCACTTGGTCGCTTGCAGGCTTTGTATTCACTATTAATTGATTTGGGCTTTTAGTGCTTCAAACACAACCCAGGTGGGATTCAAACCCAAATCCCAGACGCCTAGCGGTACCATCACAGAGAAATCACTTACTGGTGCAATGATCTTCCCAACAAGGAATGCTGAATCCCTGACAATTATTAAGCAACAGATGAAAACTTGTCTCTTTAGCCAACATTTGACTGCATCCTAATATAACCCCTCCTTATCTAACATGTACTAATCTGAACAATGTCTTAACCTTTGTATTTATGTATTTTTTGCTTGTATTTCTCAACTGTAAGTTACTTGGAAAAGATTAAAAGCATCTGCTAAATTAACTAGTGTAAATGTAAAATGCTTTTAATCGATGCATGCAAAATTAGATTGTGGACACACGGATTGACGGAAATGGTCAAAGGTGATCTCAGTTTCAGATTCTGGAATATTTTGTAAATATTTCTAAAATAATGTGTCCAAAAAAGAGAGTTATAAGGGAACCTGTACCATGCCCCTCTTTGTTGATTGGTGGTAGAGAGGGTATGTCAGACCCAAAGGTGTTACTCCCAGCATGCAACTGCTATTTTTGTGTTTCAGTATCCCACAGTGATTTCATTATCTCATTCTGAACAGTATGTTAAATGCCATTGGCCAATTAGCCTCCTATAGGCTGAAGTGTCACACATACCCAGCAAGAGAGAACAAAAGAACTGGTGTGACAGTAGACTAACACAGAGCAAATGTTTGATCGTTTATGAAAATAAATCAATCAATAAATAAACAGCCATGAAGCTGTTGAATTAGGGGTAATAAATGCTTTCTCTCTTCGTTTGTTCAGGACAGGTGGAATTTTGAAAAAGGATTGCATTAAACGGGCAATCTATCTGCATTACAAACCAGTGTGTTCATAATTAAGAAGAGAGTGAAATAATATGGTTAAGGCATACCAATTTGCAGCATCAAGCAGCAAAATGAACTGTTTTGTACTTAAACAAGCTGGAAGCAATCAGATGGGAAGCAAGATATTTTATAAAAATAAAATGTACAAATGGCCACAACAATTTTTATGCAAAGAATAAGGTGGATACCATGAAATGTCTCAAAAATGAAAATATATATGACTTATAGTACATTAATTTAATTAAAAATACAATTATTAAATTATTATTGTCTCTATAGTCATTATGACCACAAATGTGGAATACCAGAGGGTTAAGGTGTTAACTAGAATAGACTATCAGATAATAACCAGAAGATTGAATTTAAGTTATGCATCAACACAAGGCATTGAGAGTTACTTGGAAAGTCTAGAATAAACATTGATGTGATTGTAAGAAACTTCTTACTTTTATTTCCATGATATTTTCTACAGGTAACTGGCTTTGCTAAAGGGGCCAGATTGTCCACTGGACATCAGCTGACTGGCTTATTGTGGTACTGAACACTTTTCAAATACATCACATTCAGAAAGTTTAAAATGAGTAATTGTGATTTAATTTAATGACCATTTAACAAAGGAGAGTTGACTCTCAAAGAATCACAAAGAAGAACAGAGAAGTGACAGGATGTTAAAACAAAGCCTAAGTCAGAAAAAGTAAATAATGGTGAAAAATCTGAAGGAAAGGAAGAAGTTATGGGGCTGACAATTAGAGCGAGTGAAAGTGTTACAGGAGAAAGAATACTTCTCTTGGATAAGGTCTCGGTCATTAGTGCTTGCTTCTTTGCTGCAAATGTTATACCATTGACATTTCCAGCAAAATGAGTCTTTTATTCCTCCGTAATGACCTCCTAAAGGTTAATTATCCTGTTAAATCTCAAATCCTCCCCTTTTACTGTCCTGAATCAACTATCTTTTTATAACAAAGCTTTGTTGACAGCCCTCTTTGGATATTTTTAAGATATAATAAGTTACTGCGCAAACATATATATATAGCAAAATCAGTTGACAAGCATATCACTTCTCATGTCACCATGTAAATACTTATTGAATGTAGTGAAGGGGTACTTCTAGAGATGGGTGCACTGGTATATTTTTGTTTGCTAATATTATTGCATCGATGCAAGGATTTTATTGGACTGGATTTTCAGTGGCCATAAAAGTATTGTCTCTATGTTAACAGGATATTACATTTAGATATATTCAAAAATGGTTTGTAGTTGTGTGTACACTATATTCGTTGAGTACATATGTATAGCCAGTCACAGATGCTATAAAGTGTTTATTGAAAACTAGGAATTGCAGTATTGTACTGTTAAAGAAACATATCCCAGTCCTGAACCACAATTATTGTTTTATGGTTGAATATTGTAGACATTCTTCATCGTCATGGTTATATGTTTTATTGTTATTTTTAGTTATTTTTATTATAATATTTTGAACATTTTGAAAAAGTTGCATCAATTCACAAGTTATTAATAACAGAAATGCTCATAAATGCTTTACTCATGAAGGTTAATGCGTGCACCCACATCTGGATTGCAATAAACTGTTTAAAAAATAAATAATAAACAAGAAAACCTCATTTAAATGTTTGACTGTTGGTTTTGTAGTGCACTGTCACCGGGGCAGTACCTTTTCAAAAGTACCTAAAGGGTCCATTTTAGTACCTTAAAGATGTCATCCGGTGCCACATGCACTTTTACAAGCTGTTTGGACTGAAATGTGTGTTGGGAGTGTGTGTATACAACCACCCTACAATGATAAAGATCAACCAGTAGTATTCTTTTTATGTAATAAAAATAAGTTGCCCCTTCTGAAATCAAGCCATTCTCAAATGCATATCGGTGTGTCGTCACACAGACAGAGGTCACACCCACAATAGTTGATTGACAGCAGCGTGTCACACAGACTGAACTGGTGTCTTATCTCGGACCCGCCCTGAGTGAGCCGTCATCAGACCGAGACGCAGAGACAAGCAAGACTCCTAAGAGATTGAGGTGTTTTGTTGTTAAATGTATTAATAAACATAGCAGTAGTGATTTACTCCCGACATCTGAGTGACTGAAGACGCAGAGGATTAATGTCAAGGGAAACGCACCCTTGATCAACCGAAATGTGTTTTAAGTTCGCGAGAATCATTCATGATCCAGCCTCACAGAAGCAGTGAATATAACGTCTTTTAATTCATCTTTGCAATTTGTCTTTCCTAATAATGTGCTAATTAGCAAGTTTCACTATGAATACGGCTAAAAAAAGGTCCTCTGAGAGCACCACTTTAGAAGAGAGGGGCGGAGTCAGCGGAGCTCGTCAAGATTTAAAGGGGAAGAACACAGAACAGAGTGATTTCTAAAGAGCTGTTTTTGACAGGGGAAAATGATCGTTTGTTACACTATCTTTGAGAAATTTTAAAACAAACTATATTCCCAATTTTTATTAAGACCCTAAAGAATCATATAAGCTTGTGGAAAATTGGCTTTGTATTACTCCTTTAAAGGTACACATCAGTACTTAAAGGCATAATATGTAAGTTTACGCCACTAGAGGGCGCATTTTTAAAACAATAACAGAGGTAAAGTTAGATTACGCAACGACGGAGCATTGAACATTGGGAGATGTCGTTTTCTGAAATCATGTTTACGGATGAAAAGCTAATTTATATCTGTTTATCACCTAACCACCTTTATATATATTTGGTTCCCCTTCTATTAAACACACACGAGAGCGGAGTCTCTGTCCAGGCCGAGGTTTTTGCAAAGCTCTCTCAAACGTGGCTGAGTTTTTCAGCATGACAATGATCCCAAACACACCACTCGGGCAACGAAGGAGTGGCTTCGTAAGAAGTATTTCAAGGTCCTGGAGTGACCTAGCCAGACTCCAGATCTCAACCACATAGAAAATCTTTGGAGGGAGTTGAAAGTCTGTGTTGCACAGCGACAGCCCCGAAACATTACTGCTCTAGAGGAGATCTGCTGGAGGAATGGGCCAAAATACCAACAACAGTGTGTGAACACCTTGTGATTACCTTTGTCATTTCCAGCAAAGGGTTTCACTAGTTCCCACTTCCTTGCCGATTAAAGTATAAGTGCTTGTTTGGCGGACTGTCCAGGGGACAGTCAGGGAGCCCGGGGGACCCCGAGCCCTAAGAGATTTACCCCTAGGAGGCGAGGGTTGAAAGATGCTAAGAGCCCGGCCTGGTCCCGTGTGCCCCCCAGGAGGAAGTGGTGATTTGTTGGAAGTAAGTTGCTAACCGGGTGATTTTAGATGGTAGCTGAACAGTAACGGTGGTGGTGTTTCCAAATAGAGAAAACCGGAGGAGAAATCTGGTAAGTTTGGGCCTTCTCCTCCGGTCTGGCCCCTGGTCTGGTGGCGGTAAGGGGACGGCGGTGAAAGTCAAAAAGCGAAGAGACCAGAGAGAGGAAGTGATCGGTATTTAAAGTGGCGGGAAAGAGTTCAGATAGGGTAATTAGTAATGATGAGATTGATTAATGAGCTGGCGATTGTTCGTACTTGCTCCTCCTGAAATTCGTTATAAAACGGCATAATATATCGTGCGGTATATACCGCCCAGCCGTAGTATGTACACATCCATTCAGGAACATCTCCATTAACAATACCACAACTAGTCTGAATTACCTTGGATGATTAAAGTAAATCAGTGTACAGCATGCTGACCTGGACCAGTATCTGTAAGACCGGCAATGACTTAATGAAAGGACTCATACAGATCTAACTATCACTGTAATATGATTAAATACAGTGCATTAGCCTATAATAATTAATACCTAATTGGTCCTTCTGGACAAGCACAGTGAAACCACACTGGTGATAAAGAACCACAGGTCAATTACCATAGCTCTCAAGCAAAACAGATAGTGAATGAGATGGTGCAGTGAGATGAGTGCAGAGAAGATGCCCTCATATGAATGTTTAATAAGGATGTTGACATCTCTTGTTAATAAAAAGTGAAGTGTTTGGCAGTGAAACCTCGTGCATTTATCAATAGAGCTCTAAACAAAGACCCATCATCATCCATGCATCCACTTAGCTGCATTCACACACCCCGCAAATACACACAGTGGCTGTGGGTATTAATAATTAAAATGGTCATTAAGCTGGTGATTGAAGAATAGATAATGGCATGGGAGAACCAGAAAAGAAGAAGTGAGGGATAAGAAAGAGACAAAGGAAGGCAGAAAAGAAGATGAATGCTGTATGGCTTCATATGAAAAGACAGACCTATAGTAGTTAATCTGAAGGTCCTAATAAAACTTTCAGGTGTCTCAGTAAAATGTTTGTACAGTAAGTGATAGGGAAATTAAATATTTTATAAGGTAACCTCTCAGATAGGCCTAATAGCACGCTCTCAATAAAGAGCCAGACTGGCAATATACTTAATTTTACAGTAAGTTACAGGGATTTAAACTAAAGTAGGAATAAACTAAATGCCCTTCAGTTTCTAATGTTTGCATTGTCTACTAGACTGCTGTTGCTGGGTGAGCTTTTGTGCCTTATTAAAAAACTCCTCCTAAATTAAAACTGAATGGTTAGTGCATCATACTGGATTAGAGTCATTTTAAACTTTAAACTTTCTTTGCAGCTTGGCTGCATCCAGAATAGTTTTAAATAATGAATCATTAAAAGCATGTCCTACAGTTTGAAGATGAATTCATTCTGGATGCACTACATTCATTCCTGTAGTAATTGTAGTGATCTAACAGCATCAGTTGTGTTGCTTCAAACAAATTCTCTGTCCATGTGTCCATTAGATGCTTACATCAAGAACTCGCTGGAAGGAGTTAGTAGTTAGTTCTCAGGCTACTACTGTTTTTTTAAATACTCTTCATTTCGCATACTGCTTTTGCCATTTTTAGTTTGGATTTGGCTTTTGTAAATAGTCATAAAATTATCACAACAGGGGAGTTTATTATGTTTCAGTAGCCTGGTTCATAACAGTCAGGAGGAAGTTAGAGGAAGTAGAAAGAGGTAGATATGATCACAGAAAAAAAAGAGCTTGTTTTCCCTTAAGACACTTGAAGGCAACCGCTCACACTTATGTTTCCAGGAAGAGCCTTGTTTTGTGGTGCCATCTTTATTTATTATTTAAGATTTGGAAATGGTGCTGTTTTTTGTTGTTGTTGTTACCACTGTAGAACTTCCGCTTCATTTTATAAGCAACACACAAACGCACAGAGTCAACCAGCTCAATATGCTGGGCTTTTCTGATGTAGTAAACTAGCTTGAGAGCCCACCTGGTACAGTGTATTGTGAAACACAAGTAACAAAACTCTGTTGCTAAAACTGAAAGTCTTATCCCTTTCTGACACGACAAGATTCCAATCAAGCCCTTCATTTGCATTTAAAGACAGGAGTGAGTTTGGTTTCAGAATGCGGTTCACACCCGTGAATAACAGAACTGTGTGTGAACGTAACCGTATTAAGAACTCAAATACAGGATTGACAACCGTATTCTGCTGCTGTGTGAACGTGGCCTATATGTACCAGATACGCTAGCAGACTCACGCTGAACTGGTAGGACATTTTGTTAAGAAGCAACATAATATAACCTTGCAGAAATGTCGCCATGGGGTTTTTTCCAATGAGCCTAACTGAAGAATTACTGAGATTCAGGTAAATATGCATGTCTCATTTGACAAGAATGCATGTGAATCAGCTTATATTTATCAAGTCGCTTGTTCACTCATCGGAGCCACACCCAGTTGTGATATCACACTCTTCTCTCCAAATCATTGATAAAAAAGTATGGATATTATTGGACCAATATTGGAATCGGCAAATAATGGCTTTTAATATCGACATTGACCTGATTTGAAAAATGATGCTGATATGTCTTGCCGATTAGAGGAACACATTTGTTTGCACAAAAATGCACAAATAATCTTTAAACTGTGTGATTAAATTAAGCAGTAACTGATGCCATAAAATCATGAGAATGTTTAGATTTAAAGCTCAGAAGCTCTAGTAAATCACAAACATGACACTTAAACTGAATTATTTAATATATACAGATTCATTCATTAATGTGCAATACATTATATTTTTTCAGTTAAAGATCATTTAATCTAAAGAAAATCCTTAACTAAAGTCTTAAGGTTACCACTGCATCTTTTTTTGAGAAAACAAATGCAGTAATACAGTATATAGTTTATTTATAGTTATGTTCATATCTTCAATGTACTGTCATTATGAAGGAACAATATCATGTTTATTTAATTCTAATAAATATGTTTTAAGCTTATTATAAACTAACCAAAAGGAAAAATAATTCCACATCAGCTATCGGCCAAAATGATTGCATTTTAGATATCTGTAAAGATCCGATATCATGCATCCCTGATAAAAAGTCTAGTTTGCAGCCAATATGTCTTAAGTTCTGCCCCACAGAAGGAACTCTGAATGAAGAACTGTGCCAGTCAATACATTTATTTACCAAAAACCTATTTTATGTATTAGAAGAAATCTAACACACTACCACGCTGACTGATGGCTGCTCAGTCAAATACATTACAACCTAACAACATTTTATGTAAGAAGACCTCAGGTCTCAAAGTTCATGAATTGAGACTTATTATCATCCTTTAACAATCATCCTATTAAACTCTTATTACCCAACACTGACCGTGGGTACAGTGCATGTGTGCATGATATCAGGCGGGTAGCTAAACAGATATGTAATGGTGATGGTAAAGGTCAGTGTTTTGCCTGCTGTGCTACAGCGATGCAGGGGTCCGGTGTGAGATAATAAGCTCTGATCTGCTCTGACAGGAACTAAAAGGTTCTCCTCATCATGGTGAGTCTGCTCTGTATAACACCAGTCACAGCCTGGTGGGAGAATACACACAAATACAGATTTGTGTCTCTGTCATCAGCCGCTGTATACATTCTGCTCCGTTTTAGCTGCAAGCTATTATTTCAATTTATTGGATAGCCGTATCTTGAAATCCTCCTTTTTTGAACTTTTGTTCCCTATATTGTGTCACTTTTCAAATTATTTTCGCGTGTTAGAATAATTATTTGATCATGCACTCTTAGAAAAAAAAAAGGTACAAAAGCACTGGAGCTGTACCTTTTCAAAAGATAGACCTTTGTACCTTCATCCATATCGGTGCCTTAAAGGTCCCAGTACCTTTTTTTCTGAGAGCGTGGGTTATATTTCTATTTATTTAATAATCTGACATCAAACACTTTCTAAAATGTACATTTATTAACGGCATATCAATAACTTTTTGTTTGTGAAGACCTGATCTTTCTAAAAATGTACATGACTTGCAGATGTTATATTTACTGCATATGCATTTATGATTCAAGGTTGTATTATTGGGGCTTCTTTTTTTCTTCATACTCATCAAAGATTAGACGAAATTGTTGTTTACAAAAATTTATTCATACAAATCTTACAACACACTTTTTTTTGTTTCGTTTTGTTTCTTACATATATAATGGCGCCCTTGTGTGGCTCCCATGCGTTATTGTACTAACGATCAACACAAGACAAAGATTCATCTTAATGTTTAAGTAAGGCTTTGGGCACTATCAGTCTCTGCACACAAAATGAATTTCAAGGCTGAGAATGTTTAATAAATGCCGTACAACACACTATGCATAGAGAAGTTAAATCGAATAATCGGAAAGCCAGGCTTTTGAACAAATTATGTTATGTGAGAAATAGGAGATGAGTGAGCAGGTGATTGCAGCATTTGGAGGGCCACTAATGTGCCATCTGAAACTGGTGGCCATTTTAAAGATGAAGCAAAGGCACCCAAGCCGTTAGCTGCCTCCTGTGTCACAAAGCCTGCAGGAGAATGCAGAATTAAACACAGATTGATTTCACATGTTCACCCTTTTACACGCACACACACTCTAATATGCATATGCAAACATGTACATCTCAGTCACAAGCATGTAAACTGTGAGGAATGCTTTTAACAGTTGGGTTTACCTCAAAACATATGGTCTTTTATTTCATCTTTCGTAATATTATTTGTCTTGCATGCATAAAGGGATTATTACAGAATATATGTGTCACACCTAGCTTGTAGCAATGACCTACTGATACTTATAACCAGAAAACTACAAGATGCAGGGACAGGTATCCATTGCTTTATGGACAAAGAACAAACATTTGACACTAATTTGAGAGGTGGGCAATGTGAGAAAGATAGAAAATTCTAAAAAATAATAAATAGTTATCTGAACCATTGCAATCAAGTCAAATACACATTACACGTGCACTCAAAAGATAGATTTTAGTTCTTGTTAGTGAGATTTTAAAGGAGAGCAATTGCATGCTATAAGTGAAAAGCAGGAAGAGCTGGAAAACAGGCAGTGTTTGAAGATGCAGGTTTAATTAACATTTATATGCACAATAAAGGACTCTTCAGTTCACACTAAAACGAATTTGATGATAACTATATTAATGTCCACAACAGCTGTAAGGCTTTAAAGCCAGGTGTATTCTGATTGGCTGTCAAAGTTTTTATTGTTCATCAGCTGAAAAAAAAAACATTCTTAAAGTGATTGCAACAATATTTGGACTTCCATATTCATATTAATAAACCTTTACAGTTACAGGCTTTTCATAGTTATTGTCCATGGTGTGAACGGCTCTTTTTCGGACGGAAAGGTTTGCGCAAGAAAAGAAAAGGTGTTGAATGGCTTTTTGAGATTTAGGCCATAGATGACCAGTGGGAAGAACTTGACGTGAGTAAAAGCATGGAAGAGATGAGAAAGAGCCCTCAGAAAACACTGAGCCTTAGAAACTCACCGGGAATTCAGGAGGCAACTGTCTCAGCAAATCGAACAAAAATGCCACAATCTCATCGTCTTGTAGAAATTGGTGCAAATCTAAGTCTTCAGGGCTGTTGTAAATAAAAAAACCTTCTTTCTTAATGTCAGGAGGAAAAGAAGGAAGGTATCATTAAATGTAGTGATTGTCTTTGAGACTATTTATTTACTCATATTCAGACTGATGTATTTATAGACAAGGTATTGAACCAAACAATGAATAAACAAACAAATAAATAGTATTGGTAAAACTAAAAGACTGGTCCACGAGGAAGATCGTTGCATTGTCAGGTGCTTCAGTACAAAAGAAAAACAATATTATTATCAAAATATTCGTCTTCCTGTCTTTACTTAATACATAAATACATGTTTATAAAGGACACATCTTCATAGTAGCCTTAGTAGTGACTAACGTGCTCCAAAAGCTGTACATGTAACATGATAGATGCATTTGAAAAAGGCTACAAGTAGGCGAGCCGCCGTCCTTTGCTTCTATATCTCTGTCTATACCTTTTGCCAAGGACTGCGGCCAGATACTTCTTTACGGCCATTTGCTTCCGGTAGCGACTGTAGCTGTCCGTGAAAACCCCGTCTGAGTGACGCTTCGAGAGTGGCTCGTTGTCATCCTCGATCATGCTTCCTCCTCTGCGTTAGAGAGAAAACACAAAAAATGCGTTCTAGAACCAAGTATATTACAGAAAGAGCCCTGTTTCATAAAAATGTGTATCAATAGCACAATTTGTATTTATTTATTTGTATTTTGCACGCTATTTATAGCAAAAACTGACTTTAGTGTGCATATAATATGCAGCTTTGCGTGCACGTGATACGCACTTTGTTGACGTGCATATAATACGCACCATACCCACGCAAGGGCCAAATCAAAAAATTTTCCAAATAAATAATACGGTTTATAAATAATACACGACATTTTTCTTGGGTTTAAGTGTGCATTTAAAAAATAATCTAGTTGGTGCTTAAAACCCCGTTTAATGTAAGAGTATTTCGAATATAGTTCTACAGGCCTCTATAAATTATAATAAGTTACAGGGCTATTCATTCATAATGCTTTATTGTGGTCTATGTTTCACACAATTGTGGCGCCACACTATTCTTTTAGACATTCCAAATAGACTTTGGTTTAAAAAAAAAGGTTTCACATTTAAAAAAAAATGGCGGGAGTTCTCCATTGAACGGGTTTTAAAACAAGAAGAAGTTACTGAGTGAACGCCCCCTTATTTTCCCTAGTATCCTGAAACCCGGACATTTGATATAGAGTTTGTTAAAGCACGGTCAAAAAGTTGAAACTAGTACTTAGGATAAGAGAGCGAAGACAAGAGAGATGGAGAGGAAGAAATGCAGTTCTTACCCCACGCGTTTCGCCATCAGTGTATGCAGGTATTTCCGCGCTGATAACTGACCGAGCGCTTTCCTGTAGGCTTTATTAAACATCCCGTCAGCGTGCCTTTCCATTCTGGATGATGACAGAAAGATTGAGACATCAGCCTGAGCTACAAACGCAACGCAAAGGCTGGATTTGTTAACGAGCAGAATAATAAAACCGGAAAATTAACATAAACAAACGAGTGCTATTTTGGAAATGCCTAGGAGATCTGAAAGAAAGAAGCATCACCTTTTCGACGGAGGACTATAAAGCGTGTATGCGTCTTGAGTAACTGAAGGAGAGCTTCGAAGAGTGATCTGGTCGCTGTCAAAGGTTAGATCCGTTAATGAGTTTCCCTCCTCGTCAAATCCTGCAGTCTCCATTCTGTAACAAGATATGAAGTCATTATGATAATTATTGTGAAGAAACCGGCTCTAAATATTTAAAATACATACTATTGCAGCCTATAAAAACAAAATAGTGACGACATTTGTGTAAAATTGCTCTGGAACATTTTGGGGTCAGTAACATATTTAATGATTTTTAAAGATGTTTTTTTCTGCTCATTAAGGCTGTGTTTATTAGATTAAAAATCCAGAAAAAACTGTAATATTGTGAAATATTATTTCAATTTAAAATAACTGTTTTCTGTGT
>JAUCNO010001819.1:21770577-21789776 GCA_032353835.1 Enteromius viviparus
AATCGAGATGGTTTGGGGTGAGCTGGACCACAGAGTGAAGGCAAAGGGGCCAACAAGTGCTAAACACCTCTGGGAACACCTTCAAGACTGTTGGAAAACCATTTCAGGTGACGACCTCTTGAAGCTCATCGAGAGTACGCCAAGAGTGTGCAAAGCAGTAATCAGAGAAAAGAGTGGCTATTTTGAAGAAACTAGAATATAAAAGATGTTTTCGGTTATTTCACCTTTTTGTGTCCATAGTCCATAACTCCACATGTTTTCATTCATAATGATGATGCCTTTAGTGAGAATCTACCAATATATATTTACATGCGCACACACACATAAATATTAACATATTAACAATGTAAAATATGATATAAAAATCATAACAAATCAAATTATTGAAACTGATATGACCAGTGTATTACATGTGTTTTCATGTTTTCGTGATCATTTTCTGTTTGTTTGTTTGTCGTTCTTAATAGAATGAAACTTTTGTTGTCTTTTATTTTTGTTGTCATCCTGCTCTTATGTTCACTTATTTATTTTTTTTATTTTTAGGGTCAAAGAAGATCCAAAGTCTCAGCCAGCCCAGTAAGTAACACTTAGTCAGGCCTAGACAAAATCTGTGGACTTTTCCTGTGTTTTCCACATTTTCCTACAAAATCTGCAGAATACTTTTTTATTGGCAAATCAAATGATAATCAGATCAGCCAAATTATTTTTTAAAACAAACAATAAAAGGGCAGAACTTTGTTGGCGGCTCAAATTCTGCAGTTTTTGAGCATGCACAGATACTGCGTTGGCCTGATCTTAGCTAGAGACCTCAAGGCTTTGACATTCCCGTCTGGCTGGTTAGTGGCGTGTGCGTTTGCTGTGGCTTCCTCTGTGATTGGCGGCTCTTTTCCCCTCCTCTCTCTAGTGATTGGCTACCTGCAGTCTGGCTCTATCCGAAAAGCTTTTGGCAGCTTCATCCACATATAGGCTGGATGCATCAGTCTGCTTTATTTTGCTTGTTTGTCGACTCTGTGAGTTTCACATGGACACTGTTTGATCTCTTTCTCTGTATTTGTGGATACACAACTGTATCCCGGGCTGATGGGTGCAAAATTCATTTCACTCGCTCCGGCTTCTTTGCTTCCTTCTCCAGCTGACTGTGCTTCCTTTTCTGTTTTTCCATTTCTCAGTTTTCCATCTTCTCTTTCTCTTTTTCTTCTTACTCTAGTCTCATGTGACCAGATTCTCATGTGGAATTTTCAGCAAGTCCATTTAATATCATGCAAATCCAAGAAAAACAAACTACTTAGTCAAGAAGAGACTGTTTGACTGACATGTAAAGTGACGAATCAAAATTCACTTTGCTTGGACATTTAATTTAGGGACAATTTATATTAAATAGTTATTGCTATACTAGTTCCTACTACTACTTTCACAATTGCAGAAAACAGCATTTCGCATCCGAGACCAGCTATTTGGGAAATGCTGGAAAAATCATCCAATTGTCAGAGGGACAAGTTTCACACATCTAGTTATTTATTTATTTATAGCAACCTTGTACATGGGTGGGATAAAAACTCTAGTTTGGCTTCTAGGCATAAAGCCGGCCAATAAGATTTGAGCTTGCCAGATTGAGAAAGTGATCAGTTTTGTATGCAATATGCATGTGTTTGTCAGTGGGCTGAGACTAGTCTGTCTGTCTCTCTCTGTCTTTCTTTCTCTCTATCCGAGTAGTTTTTGTAGCCGTACTTATGTGTCTCTCATGTATGTAGCTGCGCTGCAGTCGAAACAATGACACTGGCCTGTGTGTTGAATGGAAGCAGGGTTGTTGACCGGTTTTTGAGTTGCGCTGTCTGCTTCTTCATACAGGTGGTTTCCCTTTAGCGGAATCACTGATCTGGTTAATAATGTTCTCCAGCCCCAGACAAAGTCCCAAAACCAACTGCAAACAGAGCCTCCAAAGGAGCCAGAGACGTAAGTAAGACTGAATGGATTCATCTTTGCCCTGAACACTGTATCGCCCAGACATTCAGTTCTCAGGATATGACTCCTCTTTCATAAAAGGTCAAAAAAGGCTATCGGTTCACAAATGTTTAAGTAAGTAAATTACAATAGATAGATATGGATGGATGGATGGATGGATAAGATCAAGATCATTTACTATTTTATTTTTTTAAATGTAAAAAGATTTTGTATGTAAATATTATTGTAATGCCTTGTTTTATTTTTATATTTATTATAAACCACCTATTATTTTAATGATAATTAATAAAAATTAATCAAATATAAAATGAAGACACTACATGAAATTATATATTAATGTTCATTCATAATAATATATATATATATATATATATATATATAATAAAAAATATGTATTGTTATATATGACCCTGGACCGCAAAAACTTAAGTCTTAAGGGGTGTATTAGTAATAATAGACAAAAATACATTATACAGGTCAAAATAATTCATATTTTCTTTTATGCCAAAAAATCATGAGGACGTTTAGT
This sequence comes from Enteromius viviparus, assembly GCA_032353835.1. Lineage (NCBI taxonomy): Eukaryota > Metazoa > Chordata > Actinopteri > Cypriniformes > Cyprinidae > Enteromius > Enteromius viviparus. The sequence continues at coordinate 21,773,069 of JAUCNO010001819.1, forward strand.
AAAGGTCATATTCCATGAAGATATTCCTTACTGTAAATATATCAAAACTTCATTTGTATCAGTCATAATATTGCCCTATCACAACAAAGTACACATCAATGGAAAGATTATTTATTCAGTTTATTTAATAAATTGACACTTACTACTGGTTTTGTGGTCCAGGATAACATATGCTGTAATTTCTTTTATTCATTATATGCAGTGTAGGACATGTTACTTTAAAAAAAGTAATTAGTTATAGTTACTAGTTACTTCTCACAAATAGTAATTGAGATAGTAACTAAGGATTAATGAGCTGCTGGGTCCATGAATATTAATCAATCAAAACAGTGACAGTAATAGGTGACTGCCAGCCAATAAGATTTTCATTAGCGCATTAGTCCCGCCCACTAGCAGAGAAACCCTTAGTTCTTGAAAGCAGAGGAATTACAAAGGAAATCCATTATTTTGGCAGCAATATACAACAAAGAATATAGTTTACATGCATCGCGTCAAGTCTGCATGCTATAAAATACTCTTTCTTTGCGTGTGTGAGACAAAGCAATAGCGACCCGTGCGTCTTCACAGGATTTATGGTAACGTTACGTCAAATTAAGCTACACTGCACATCTATTGAGATGGACTGAAAAATAAAATGCTAATAATATTATAATAAATTATAGTAACACATTTTATCGACGGTAACGGCATTGTAAGAAGGAAAACAGTAACTTACCAGCTGACTGCCTATTCCTCAGATGAAGATAAATTAAAGGCATTAATTTAAAAATATTGAATAATTTAAGATCATGGAAAAAAGTTGATTTCAATATGGTTTAGTGGGCATGAGAAATTTTGCCTATTTTTTATGATGTTATATATATATATTATCTGTCATAAATATTAGCTACTAGAGGCATGTTCTATGTCGCTCATTATAGCCCATCAGTTTGATTTGATTACGAGATCTGCATTAGAGAGCAGCATTAAGCATGGGTTTTGTGTTACACGAGAAGTCGACTACAAATTTGTAAGTATTTTAAACGGGTAAAGCGCAGGTCTTCAGGTGGCCGTGGTGTCACTCATAAAGGGAGTGCGTATCGGTGTACTGGCTCATGTTTCTCTGACTTCTCTATCTGCTGTGTGTCAGACGAGACGTGCACAATGGCGTATGATTATATTATGGGTTATGCGTCTCTGGAGGTGAGCGGTGCTGTGGTCTCCAGCTGTCTGTAATGCTACCTGAGCCAGCACACCTGCCAGACCTCTGGAGCTCCTCCAGCCTTCCCATCATCCACCTGACTGCTGTCTGGAGCCCGGGTCAATACAGGAGAAGAAATGCTGGGTTTAATGTAAAGTCTGTCATCGTTCATTCTGTTCCAAACACAAGTGATCTGATATTTGACACAGACTGAATGTTATATTTTAGCAGGTGAGGGATATCTGCCGTGTATCTGAGAGGGGAGCAAGGGTCAGACAGTGAGTCCTTATGACTACATGTTCGGAGGGTGAGAGGGCAGAGGTCAAGGGGTTGGTGAAAGCAGACCTGCACATCGGTGTGATGTGATCCTAGAGGGGTGAAAGGTCACTGACTTAAACCGAAGACATGTCTGCTGGGGTCCAGGTTGATGGGTTCGGCCGGTTAGCTTCAGAAAGTTAGTACCTGCTGGTGAGATGCCTGCTTTTCTGATGGCCAGTGAAAGTGTATATACACACACACGATACCAGTCATATTTTTCGAACAGTAAGATTTTCAGTGTCTCATCTGCTCTTCAAGCCTGCATTAATTTGATCCAAAACTGTAAAAAAGGAAATATTTTACTATATCAAAAAACTGATTTATATTTTAATATATTTAAAAAAAAAAAATTTATTCCTGTGATTTCAAAGCCGAATTTGTAGAACTATCACATGATCCTTCAGAAATCATTCTAATATATATATAAAAAAAAGATAAATAAATAAATAAAATAAATATATATATAATGTTAAAAACAGCTGAGGAGAATCTTTCAGGTTTCTTTGTAGAATCGAAGTTTAAAGCAACAGCATTTATCTGAAATAGAAATTTTTTGTAACTACTGTATGTCTTTTTAATCAATTTAAAACATCCTTGTTCAAGCTTTTGAATTGCTATAGTGTATAAGGTTACAAAAGCTTTTTATTTCAGAGAAATGCTGATCTTTGGATCTTTCCATTAATCAAAGATTTCAAAAAAAGAAAAAAAGTTAACAAGTTTAAATATGGTCAAATCAGTATATACATAACCAGTAAGACTTTTACAAGTGTGAAGTGAACGGAATATGCTATTGCAGTGAATGAGAATGCTAATTTAGATATTTCACCAGGTATATTGCAGAATATTATACAGTATGTGAATAAAACATGGTTTATTTTTTTATTAATTGGTTTATGGTAAAATTTAAAGAAGACAGTTGTGTTCATTAAATTTACATGGAACAAACTCCTTTGCTTTAAGCATTCAAACTGTCCTGTCAGAGTTAGTGATTAGCGTGAGAATGTGCTCAAGTTTGACTTTGGTGGGAGGTGGCCAGGTGAATTCTGGGTAACACCCAGGCGTTCTGCTGTAGTAAATAGATCAGCGTGTTCAATAATTCAGCCCGCTAATGAATGTTGCAGGGGCAGATGTGGGACCAAACCTCCTCTAATCGACAGCTTATGGCGTTAGCCCCCAGTATTCGGTTTCCACGGCTACGGTTGATTGACAGGAGACATACAAAATGCATGTGCGTCATGCATGCCTTCAGCTAGCGTTTCAGGGTCTGTCTCAATCCTTTGACCCCCTCTGCTCTCTTACGGTAATGAGAGGGTACATGATTGAACACCACCCTTACATAAACACGCTCAAGGTGATATTACCGCTCGAGATGAAATTTATTTGAATGCTTTGATAAATATTCATGTTTTTTAGTTGGAACTGTGTTCAGCTTTTATTCTCAATTCTCAAAGCTTTTTGTTATTACTTTAATTACATGTATGTTTTTGTATATGTGCTTATTTATTTATGTATATATAATTTTCAAAGAATTGCAAGAATTGTTATATAACCAGCAATACCTAGTCATATGACTTTATTGTCATTCAGTGCAGTTTTCTTTCAGAACAATGTGTTTTGAGGATTTATAAAAATAAATAAAATATTATATATGTTAATAAATAAAATGTTTATGATATATAGTGTGTATGTATATAGTTTCTTCTCTAAATTTTGTATTAGTAAAAAAAAGTGTTTGTGTATATATAATATAATATCATAATATTAATATATATTATATTTATATTATATATTTATATATATATATATTATCTTGATATTATATTTGTGCTTATTAGTGTTGAAAATGGTTTTTTTTTAATGGTGAAAAACTGAAATGCTAACATAAACAATTTAAACAACTATCTCTTTATCCATCTAATGCACATTTAATGATTAAAAGTACATTTTTTGCAAGAAAATTTCTAAGATCAGAAGATGGAGAGTAAATGGGGACTTTGTTAGTCTTCATATTTTTTTATAGCTTTATACTATTACTATACAAGCAATTGTTTTGTATTTTTTTTTTGAAAGGTTCTTAGCATACTTAACTGAGAAAAGGTACATATTTGAATGAAACTCAAGTCTAATGAGCAACCTCTGAGCAATAACATTTGAATTCTGGTTATAACCCATGACAACCATTGTCTCGCAATGTGTAAGCGTGTGACGTATTTTCTTGCTGTGTTCTGAAAGGCTGTGATCTGTTCCCTGCAGGAAATTGCACCAGCAATTTGAAATGTATAAGGAGCAGGTGAAGAAGATGGGGGACGAGGCGCCGAGCACGCAGGAGCAGAAGAGTGACGCCCCCACCTGTGGAATCTGCCATAAAACCAAGTTTGCCGACGGCTGTGGCCACCTCTGTTCTTATTGCCAAACCAAGTTCTGCGCTCGCTGTGGAGGAAGAGTTTCACTGCGCTCTAACAAGGTACATCCATAACGCTCCTCCGATCACACACAGTCATACACAAGCACTGACTTCAACACTTCCTGTAAAGATGCCCGTGTTCAGAATGAAATATAGCGTACTGTGGTGGATGCATTGCATACTGCTTACTAGTTTTCAGTTAAGTTGCTAAGTGAGGAAAATTAGTGCTACACCCCACTGCTGTCAGGGTTATTATCAAAACATACAATGATTGAAAGATAAAATATTGTAAATGATAGTTTGCACATATCCGATACATTAAAAAAATAATAATATTGATAATCAAGTACACCTTTCTTCAGTCCAGCTTTTGTCTTCATTTTTATTTATTTAAATTATTCTCAGGTTTTCTTTATTGAATCAAGATTTTGCAGCGAATAAACATGTAAACCATAAGCTGGCCAATATGTTTGCAATTATACTGAAATGTTTTTAATGTGCTCAAAAGTATAAAAAACCAATCAGATGAATAGGATTGGATTAAATTGTGTACAACAATTCTTCAGCTAAGTTTTAAACATGTTGATGGTTCAACGGCTTTAAAGCACTGCATATCAAATATAGGGTTAATCTTGTGTTGCGTAAAATGTCTTAACCTTTGCCAATCCAATCAAATAAAAAGCTAAGATTATGTTAGAAAATTGCATTTGATGTCACTTTAGAAATATCAAGTGATATGCTTAGCATTGTTGGATACAGTGTTCATGCACTGTGTTTTGTTTGTATACTGCACAGAAAATGTCCATACTGTGCATGGTATCCTGCAGTAATAGGGTGAATAGTATGCCTTTCTTTATCCCGACACATAAAGGAGATGTCTGACTGAATATTAATGCAACTTTTGTTGTGAAATTTCATACAGAAATCATTCAACACATTTGTTACATAGTTGGTCTTCTAGTATTATTTTTGCTGCCGCTGGTTGCTGAGGGTTGAGCAGGTAATGCAACGACCACAAGAGGGTGATACTCCCTCTGTTTTTAACACATCGCTCGTTGGCCCGGGGCGATGGATGTATCAGCCTAGAAACTGCTTATCTAACCTTTTGATGTCTTTCTCCCAGTCTTAGTGCTTTTAAATGACTTTGCTCAGAGTAATAAGCGGTGATGTGATTGGCTGTGGAAGTACATGAACATCTCTTTATGTGTGTCTGAATGTCACTCACACTTGTTCTGCCCTCTTCTTTTTCTTTTGTCTTTCTCTCTTGCTTTTCCTCCCCTCTGGAATTGCAACAGGAGGATAAAGTGGTCAGCACCCTTTTTTTCTTGTCTATGCTTTGATTTAGCTTAGATGATTGCACCTCCATTAAAGGTGCTGTAAGCGATTGGTTAATTTTTTGGAGAAACACATATAAAATAAGCCCCAGAAATGGCTTAAAGGTGGTAAGGACATTGAATTTTTTTTTTATGCCAGTCAGGAACAGTCTCTGTCCAGTTGCTCTATAAACCTTTGAAGGATGGGTTTTGGAAAAAGTGTGTGTGGTTTAGGTAAAAACAATTAAAATTAACAATGATGACTGTAGACATTTTTCAAGGATAGCAGGGTGATCTCTTTTACCTACTTAGAAAAAAATATATTTTTGTTTTATATATTAGTATTCAGACCGCATTAACTTGTCTTTGTTATATTGCAGCCATTTGCTAAAATCATCATTTCATTTTTTTTCCTCATTAATTTGCACACATCACCCCATACTGACAGAAAAACACAGAATTGTTGACATTTTTGCTGATTTATTAAAAAAGAAAAACTGAAATATCACATGGTCCTAAGTATTCAGTATTTAGTAGAACCTTGCAGTTCTGTCAGGTTGTATGGTAAACGTTGGTGGACAGCTGTTTTTAGGTCTCTCCAGAGATGCTCAATTGGGTTTAGGCCAGGGCTCTTAAGATTTTTTTTTGTAACCTTGGCTAGATCTGTGCCTTATATAGACACGTGTGTGGCTTTCCTAATCAAGTCACAGCTGGACTCAAACGAAGGTGTAGAACCATCTCAAGGAGGATCAGAAGAAATGAACAGCACCTGAGTTAAGTATATGAGTGTCACAGCAAAGGGTCTGAATACTTATGACCATGTGATATTTCAGTTTTTCCTTTTTAAAAAATCTGCAAAAATGTCAACAATTCTGTGTTTTTCTGTCAATTTGGGGTGTAATGAGGAAAAATGAACTTGATGATTTTTATATATGTATGTATGTATAAAAATTAAATGATATAGTTGTTATATTATTGTTGCTTTTATCAATCTCAACGCTTTTTTTTTATATTCTTATACATTTTATTACCAGTTTCAATGATGGCAAAATGGTTGAAGTGATCAGAATGGCTGAAATCGCTTACAGAACCTGTACTACATGAGAAATAGTTGTGATATTGCTATAATCAACTTGATGACATTTCATCACCCCTCATTTCAACATCAGCCCCTTTTCATGTTATTTAAAAAAAAACATAATAATAGCTTTATAATAAACAAGAAACAGTTTTGTGAATCGTTTCTTTTTTTGTTGTGGGTGTGATTGAATAGCGACAAAAAGAACATATTACTGTAATTTGATTTGTAATTTTTTTAACAATTGATTCCAACAATTACATTCCTACAGCATCAAACTGAGATTTGGCTCCTGCTTCTCAGATGTCTTTTATGAGGAAAATCTCTTATACGCCCACTTTATAGGTTTTGTTTTTTATTAAGAACAAAGTTGATATTTAAAGGAGAACTCCCTGAACAATTAAACAGCAGCCTCTTCGTTGTGCATGTTGTTTTGGCTGCATGAGTACAGTGTAGTAAAAGTGTTGCGTCTGGCTCCAGGCTGGCAGGCTTTGTGCGGAAAGACAATAGAAATGCTCTCGTGTTCCCTTCAGCACAGATGGTGATGCAGCAGGTTTACCTGAGTGTTACCTGTCACACACCAGCACCGGTGATCCCCTCAGACTTAACTCACACACACCTGTGATAAAGCCCAGTAATATAGAAAACATAGCCAGGTCATTTTTTGCACCAAAATCAACTTGGTGATGAAAAAAAAAGGTTTGCATGAAAATTAGGCTATTCATTTCAGGTGTGCACAGGTATATAAACACTTTTTTTCCTCTGGATTCTTTGATGAATAACAAGTAAAAAACAACGTATTTTTTTTACCAAATAAAACATTTCTAAAATGTAAATCTATGCTGTGACTTTTTTGTTAATTTAATAGATCCTTTGTTAATAAAAGTATTCATTTCCTTCAAAGAAGAAAGAATAAAAATGTACTGATCCCAAACTTTTGAACAGCAGTGAAACAGTAAACTACTGTAACAGTAGTTTTAACCATTATTATCCATTTTAAATAAATGCTTCTCTTTTTAATATTTTAAAGATCAAAGAATCCTAAAAAAACTATGAAGCAGCTCAACTGTTTCCAGCACTGATAATAAAACATCAGCATATTAGAATGATTTCTGAAAGCATCATGTGACACTGAAGACTGGAGTAATGATGCTTTGTAAATTGAAATAATATTTCACAATATTACAGTTTATTTTCTGGATTTTTAATCTAATAAATGCAGCCTTGATGGGCAGAAAAACCATCTTTTAAAACCATTAAATATCTTACTGAGCCTACATTTTTTGCCAGTGTATTACACTTTATTATTGTCTTAAAATCATCGGCGATCACAATAAAATGACGTCATCAAATAAAATCAACTGTACTTTCAAAGCGCGTCTACTTGTTTGTTATCGCTATAACTTATTTCTTATTAGCCTATTTATTATAAGGCCAACAAAAAAAAGAAATCTGTTTAAAAAAAAATTAACCAAACGCTTAAATTCGTTTAGTTATTGACCAAAGTTTTATTGTCCAGCTACGCTAAAGACAAATCCTTAACATCCAAGTCGTTCCCGAGCGAGAAGTTTCCGTACCTGATGTTGGGGTAACTTAACGGCGAACACACCGTGCATTGCACTAGGAGCCCGTAGATGAAGAAAGCAAGAGTCGTTTTGCTGCTCGTCATCATTCTGTAGATAAAGATATAAATTAGTACAATAAAGTTACGTTCCAAACTGTATCGTTCCTTTGTCCCTCTATTGGTTTAATTGCAGCATCAGGTGCTACTTCTCTCCAAACACCCTGCTTTCATCTAAACACCGTCTTACAAGCAGCGGCTCACATACCAGCAGCGAACGAAAGCGTTCCGGTGGAGACTGCAGCGACAATGAGATGAACACCTCTCTCCCGCTCTCCTCTTTAAACTTTTTCTGTGCGTCACTTTGTTATCCTTATGAGCACAGAACGGGGTTTTTTCTTAGATCTCCGTGATGACTGTCGAACGGATATGAAACGAGTTATCATTCGTCTTCATCTCTCATTACAGCATCGCGAGTTTTATTCTGGAGCCGTTTCTTCTGGACCCTTTCACTCCCCACTTTAGAGACTGTGTCGACGTCATCCTCCCTTATTACGGACAGTTACTGTACTTTTCCTTCCTCCAGACAAACACACGTGGGGTTTCCGTGTTTTATGGGGGACTTTCCATAGACATACAGATTTTTTTTACTGTACATAATGTGTATTCTATTAGTTAACATTAACCTAACATTCAAAAGTTATAAAAAATGCACATGCTTTAAAGTAATGATTCACCCAAAATGAAAATGCTGTCATTATTATTACTCACCCTCATGTCGTTCCAAACCCGTAAGATCTTTGTTCATCTTCGGAGCACAAATATAGTTATTTCTGACGAATAGGCTACTGCACCTCTTTAATCCTCCATATAGCAAGGGTCCCTACAGGTTCAGGACCCAGAAAGGTACCAAAAACATTGTCAAAGTAGTCCTTTCAACATCACTGATTCAATTGGAATTTTACGATGCCACAAGAATGCGTTTTGTCACCCTGGCACTATTTTGGAGTGTATCCATTGAAAGTAAACAAAACGGTCATATTTTAAGGTTCAATTCTATGAATTTGCTTCAGTAAGCTCATAATTTGCTGCTTATTTAAGATAGTTGTTAAACACAGTCCTGTGACTAATGACAACATTTTCATTTTGGGGTGAAGTAACCCTTTAAAGGAACACTCTCCTTTTTTTTTGAAAATAGGTTAATTCTCCAACTTCCCCAATTAAACAGCTGAGTTTTACTGTTTTTTAATCCATTCAGTCGGTCTCTGGCTCTGGCGATAGCACTTTTAGCATAGCTTAGATCAGAATCTGGTCTGATTAGACCAGAATCATCTCGTTTAAAAATGACCAAAGAGTTTCAATATTTTTCCTATCAAAAATGTGACTTGAGAGTATAGTTTCTAGCTATATTGGCCTAAAAAAGCACAACTTTCCTTTTTTTTTGTCGGGCTTAACTACAGCAGAGTCGAGTTGTAAATAGAACAAATTTCTAAACATATTTAAAGAGATGCTTCTGGTCTAATCACACTGTAAAGAAAAATCTGTCAAATGTACGGTAAAAAACTAGCAGCTGTGGTTGCCAGAATGTGACCGTAAAAATACTGTAACAACGTTTTAGGTTTTATAGTTTTAAGTTAAATTTACAGTTAAATACCGTAATTTCATTAACTGATACAATGTTAATATACCAACCTATTAAAGTACTGAAATCTGTTTTATATCTTTAAAATACACTGATAAGTACCAAAAGCAGGTGGTGATGAGAAAGTCACATGATTAACCAAAGCCCATCACAAGCAGCTTTTAAATATGAACATATATAACATATATATATTAAACTGAAATATGCAATAAACATTAATTTAACATTACACGTGACACACAACCCTAATAAACAGAACTGATACGAAAAAACTAAGAAGAAAGAAAAAACATCAAATTCAAACAAAATTTGAAATGCAATGCAGGGAATTCTGGGAATGTCAATTTACGTTTTCCCCTGTAAATTTTACAGGAATTTACCGTTAACCATTTAACGGTTTTTACTGTTAAAATCACAGCCATTTTTTTAAAGTGTAGATTCAATAATGTATGCTAAGCTATGCTAAAAGTGCCATCGCCAGACCCTGAGATCGACTGAATGGATTCAAAAACAGTAAAACTCAACTTTGGAGGATGAGCCTATTTTTCCTGGAGTGTTCCTTTTAATTTAAAGAATGTACAATATAGTCATGCAGAATAAGGCATTAATATGAGCTTTATAAGTACTAATAAACAGCCAATATGCTTTGCATGAGCAGCTAGTTAATAGTAAGAACCGGGCTTATAATAAAGTGCTACCATAAATATATATGACATGGTTAATATGTTTACTGTAACCATGACTGAAATCTACAAATCTACAAATATATAGTTACTTTAGTAAAATCATGGTTCCTTTTTCATAAGGGATATTCTGTTGAATGCATAAAATGCAACCTTAATATTCTGACAGTGTATGATTTAGATTAACATTACAAAACAGAACATGATCGATGTGAACTTTTAACATTCAGTTTAAATAAATTTAAGCGCACAAACTACTATTTCAATTGGTTTATTGTGAACTCAAACATTTTTTTCTGTTGCCTTGTTGAAAGCACAACATTTGTGTGTGTGCAGGTTCAGATGAGCAGGAGAGGAGACAAGAGGTCGATGGAGAGACGTAAACACGAGAAAACAGCTTATCTCTTAAGTAAATCGGCACCTAGGCTAATCAGATTTGCAAATAAAAATTAATTTAGGATTTATCTACCTTTGGAGTTAACACTGTAAAAGCTATTTTAATTGCCTCTTGCTGTCGGAGGAGTAATTGAAAACGGAGCCATCGAGTCGGACAGTTCGTGTCGCGTAGACGCTCTTGCGGTGTTTGCTTTATTTATCGCAGAAGATGTGGATTTACATGCGACAGTTGTCTACGCACGTCTCAGATGTTTACTTGTAGCAGCAGAAACATTTTTAAGTCAGTATTTTCTGTACTGCTTAATAAGGTGCAAATCCGAAATACTGTAGACACACGCTGTAAAAAAAATTGCTGTAGTTTTCCAGTAACTTACTGTAGATTTATATTTATCTAATTTATTGGCAACAGTTTGTTTAAATATAAATTAACAATAAACAAAAACAAGTGTTTTATCTTTACAGAATAAAACGATTAAAAACAGCCTCATAAAAAGCATTCTGGGAAACCCTCATCAACCGTTTTCTTCTGATATTGTTTCCCAGAAATGATTTTCATGAGGCTGTTATTTTTTTAATTTGCCCTGTAAAGATAAAGATTGGCTCATGTTTAATGCTCATTTATCTTTGAACTTTGCCGCTAGTAAAAAACATTAATTTAAATCTACAGTACATTACTGGCAAACAGCTGAAAATAATACTGTAATTTCTACAGAAATATTTTATTTCAGGGATGTTTTTATGTAGACTACCAATACAAAATATGTTCTAAGTTCCCATGAAGGGAGCTAGATTTAGATGTAGCCTATATTTGTATGGTTGTACAAATAAAGTGTAAAGTACAAACTCAAAATAAAGTGTCAGTCATTAATTGATATTGAGCATGTTCTCTGTACAGTTTGAATCATGCACACAATAAGAAATGTAGGTAGACACTGGAAACTGCAGAGAAACTTCCTCAAAGGGTTCTGCTTACGCTGCATAAACCTCTAAGGTCAGCTCTAAATATAGAGATATGTTTCTTAATCATACTGCATCAGACTGAATGTCTCAGTCATAACCCATCCAGTTTTGTCCAGTTCAATAACCCGTGTTTGCTTTTATTGCTTATGTGAACATATGTCTCTGTTTGCCTTAATTAGTAAAATATGCTTGTGTCTGTGTTCTTTATGAGGCAAATATGACATCTATTTTGTGCATGAGGAAGTGTGCAAAACCTACTATAGTGTCAACATGTCTGCAACTTGCTTGAGCAAATAATGGGGTAATTTTGTTCAAATTAAAAGGATATTTGGATTCTACGTGCTCTTTGTATATCATTTAAACGTCAACTGATTTAAGCTGACTGAAGGTAATCCAATGATCTAAAATTTTTAATTAACAATTTACATTTACAGTCATGACAGTAGGAAGTCAACGCAACAAACATGCCATAACGTTTACTCAAAGTAAATATCTAAACCTCTTAAGACCCGAGAGCAAGGTTTTAGGATACGCAATATATATTTTTGATGTGTTTACATTGTTTAGACTTTAGAGCATTAACATTAATGTAAAAAAATGCTTACATCGGGACTCAATTTCTTTAAAAATGAAATTAATTTGCATGCATATAGGCAAAAACAGTATAATAGTTTTATTTTTCAAGATTCTTCTTTTACCAAACTGTGTATAAAGATAATTTCAGCTGTTATAACAGAATGATTCGATAAAGGGTTTTCTCATTATGTGCAATGTATCTATATAGGAAATCTAGCTTGTGTTTTTGGTGCAACATGTAATGAAAAAGAAGTGTAATAATAGGAGTAATAACTTATATACAATATTTCACAGAATACTGAAAAGCAATCTCTTTCCCTGTTCATTTGTTGTCTCCAAAAATGCATAAAAATCATGCTCCCGGTTTCATGCTCTCTTTTAGTCCCGGTGTCTTGATATGAGGACATGTTTGAAATCAACTTCCATAGTCATATTTTGATTGCAAACCTGATAACATTTTCCTGATATGATGATGTCAGGCAACTTAACAATTTGATGATTTGATATAATGACGAAATATTACATTTCCATAAGTGTAATTAAATTAATTTTAGACATTTTTGAAGACCAAGGAGAGGGAGTGGTCCTGGTGAAACATCCAATCATCTGGCATCTCTGAAAAGCCCTGAATGTGCTCTTTACAGGACAGGTGGCATGTAAAGTCTTTAAAATATTCACTAAAGTATAATGTCCTCATATGGTAAGAGGTTAAAAGTGTAAGTATTCATTCATTTTTCTGGATCAGAGGCAAATGCAGTTTAGTTTAGCAACATTGGAAGTTGGAGTGTTGTGAAAAAGGCATGCAAACATGACAACATACTGGTTCTGGTCATAGTGTTCACTTTCATGTCTGTGGCTCCTTTTTCTATTTCTCCTATCAGTACGTTCATCTGTTCATTTTAAATGTACATGAATATGCATATGTGTGTGTACTCAAGTGAGCTTTTAATGTGGAGAATTGTTTAGACTTAAACTCTAAAATATGCTGCATTCATAAAACACACACTTTCATTTCTCTCAGAATATTATTGAAAGCCAAAAGGGGGCAGCAAAGTAGAGGCATTACAAACTCATCCGACTCATTTAACAGTTAAAACAGTGCTCAGCATTTATATTTGCCATGAAGCTCCCTTCATCACAAAGCATTGAGACTACTCGTCCTATTAAAACAATACAAAGTACAGTCAAAATATATGTATTTATTTCTTTAAGTTTATACGGTCTAAACGGCCATTTGCATCTTGATTGCAGGATGAGGATCGTAGTCATAGATCTCAAAATCCTCTGCCTGGAAATCATCAATACGTTCAACTTTGCGTTTGATCCTGAGTTTGGGGAACGGACGCGGCTCTCGTCGAATCTGTGGGTACAGGAAAAGCACGTTTTTCAAAACATCCAGGCATTCGATTGGTCGATTGGTTTTGAAGGGGCAAGTGAAAGATGGGAATTTTACCTGAAAACTGCATTATATATATAAGAGATAAAATATATTAGTATTTTAACCCATAAATGGAAATTCATGTGTCCTTTGCTTAAACCTCTGCATCTTCATGGAGAACGCAGATCATGGTTGGATGCCACGGCAAGTTCCCATGCGCTTTGAAACCAAAAAAGTGGCGCACCTAGTGTTTTCCATGTGTGTTTTCCTTTTTTTTTTAGCCGTGACATGTGAACCTGTAAGTCTTAAGGTCTTCGCACACAGAGTACATTACCGAAAATACAACCTCATGCTGTGCCAATCATGTTTACACACTGCCTTGGAAAGTTTTGTCCATCGTAAAGAATTTAGCATTTTTAAAATGAAAGGATGATGAATACGAAAAAACACCTACGAAAACATCATACTCCTTAACACCTACAGAAATACCTGTAGAAGTATACATTTAGTTTAATCTTATTGTACCTACCTGCTCTTTCAAGGGCGCGATGTGATTGGTGTAGATGTGGGCATCACCTAATGTGTGCACAAAATCCCCAGGCTACACAAAAGAGACATAAAAGATGAATACAAATCAATTCAAAGTTCTAGTATGGTCAGTGCTTGAGAAAAATACAATTGTATGGTTGTAGATTTCACAAAAATATTTTCTTTCACGTTCAAATTTCCTTTTTTCAAATTTACTTGTTTTTGGTGTCAATTAATTATAATATACAGCCCACTGTGTGTCAGTGAGAAGTGTTCACCTTGAGTCCAGTGATGTGGGCGATCATGTAGGTCAGGAGAGCGTAGCTGGCGATGTTGAAAGGCACACCCAGACCAATATCACCAGAGCGCTGGTACAGCTGACATGACAGCTCGCCGTCCGACACGTAAAACTGACACAACGCGTGACACGGCGGCAGCGCCATCAGAGGGAGGTCTGCCAACACAAGCGTTTATATTATTAACAAGAAATATTTTAAAATACATTCATATGTTTTTACACTTTTAATATTTAAATACTTAAAAAAAAAAAAAAAAAAATTCAGTAATTGAATTCGGCTAAAATACTACATGAAAAACTTTTACTCTTTATTCATAAATTGCTAAAATTAAATTGCTATTGTTCTTAAAAAAACAAAACAAAACAAAAACAACTGTATTTGGAGATGCACAAGCCATTTTCTTCTAATAATGAGCGTTTTCCTGTTTACGTTCCATTGTTTTACATGAATTGCAAAAGAAAAAAGATATTCGCTGCAATTAAAGTGAAATTACCTACACAAATTCATATCAGAAGAAAAACGGCACCTTGGCATATAAACTCTTGATAATAGAGAATATTTCAACTAATCAAAACGACAAAAGCACTAAAACTTACACGAAAACAAAAACTTGTAAATAAATGCAACACAAAACATTAATAAACATCATCATAATATATAAATAATACTAAAGCAACACTGCTGGAGGTTTGAGACCTTTGGGATTCCAAGCACACATGATGATCCTCCGGTCTTCTGGGTTTGACTTGATGGTGTCAATCACTTTCTGTAACTGGTCAACACCTTGCCCAGAGTAATCTTTATGGAGAGAAGAAAGCATACATAAGCTTAAGCCCTATTTGAAAGGAACACAATCTTTCAATTAACAAGATCTTGAAGACTGCATGTATAATATCATAAAAAATATCTCTGCGCTTGGTGCACGTGAAGAAGCGCAGGTACCGGTGTGCATGTCTTTGTATTCAGCTCCAAAGTGCCTCCACTGGAAGCCATACACTGGACCCAGATCTCCTTCCTCCCGATGGCTAAAGCCACTCTTATCCAGGAAGTTCCTAGAGCCGTTCGCATCCCAGATTCTCACACCCTTCTCTGACAGCTCTTTGGCATTGGTTGAACCCTAAACTCAATAGAAGAACGCAAGCAATTCAATAAAAATGAGACCGACTAAAAATAGTATAGTAGTGTATTTTTGTTTAAATGTCATGTGGCATTATTTTAGACAATTAAAAACAATTAAAAAACACAAATATAACCCGCGAATAAACAAACCCGTTATATTACACAAGACTTTTCACATTAACACATGATAAAAATTCAAATTTTGGGGCATAATTATAGAAAATAAAGTGAGTTGACGTCATAAAAGAATTTTTGACATAAAAAGTGGGAGTGTCCAATAAAAGAGTCAGTTCTGTATGACCTACACGACATCTGATGAACATCACTGTATTAGTGCTGGGCGGTAGGGCCAACAATTTATCTAAATACCTTCGGGAGCTGAAAAAAAAAATTACAAAAAGCATGGGATGGTACCTTGATAAACCACAGCAGCTCCTCCAAAATGCCTTTCCAGAACACTCTTTTGGTCGTCAGCAAAGGAAACTGATCTGTGAATGGGATTTTACCATTTAGTAAGATTCGAGGCCGTTGATTTTTAACTTCAAACTATTGCTTCAGATCAAGCAGGGTTTACAAGCCTAATCAAATATGTGTGTGGAAGTCAATATGAGGTCAACAGTGATGGACTATTGATATTATGGACTCATACTTTTGCCGGAAGCTATGGTGTAAAGTTAACACTCTTCAATAGTGGATTAGTTTCTTACAAACAGACAGACTCATGGATTATTGTGATGTTGTCATCAGCTGTTTGGACTCTCATTCTGACGGCACCCATTCACTGCAAAGGAGTCAACGATAAGCAAGTGATGCAATGCTAGATTTCTCCAGATCTGACTAAGAAACAAACTGATCTACATTTTGACGACCTGAGGTGAAAATTGCTGACATTTTCAGCAATTTTAACTTTTTCTTGCTGCCAAAAAACCACTTCTTGCAATTGTTGGCGTTTTTACCAAACATTAACCGACATTTCTTGATGTTTGCAGCGTTATCTGGTTTCCTGCTAAACTTACATTTGACTTATAATCGTTTTTTGTGAAATCAGTGGCATGCAGCAGCTGCTAAAGGAAGGTCGATTTGTGGCTAAAATACGCTGTGGCGTCATTGTGTGATGACGTCACTTTATAAACACAATCAGGGTTAGGTCTGCAGACTTACCTGCATCAGCTCACTCTATTTGTAATATATATATATATATAAATAATAATAATAATAATAATAATAATACATAAAATATTAAAATATAAAAAATATACATACTTATATATAC
>JAUCNO010001819.1:21789876-21800559 GCA_032353835.1 Enteromius viviparus
ACAAACTTCGGCCAACCAATCGGCAAAAAGAGGTGGGATTTAACGCACGCAAACAAACTTCGGCCAACCAATCGGCACGAAGAGGTGGGGTTTTACGCACGCAAACAAACTTCGGCCAACCAATTGGCAAGAAGGGGTGGGGTTTAACGCACGCAAACAAACTTCGGCCAACCAATCGGCAAGAAGAGGTGGGGTTTAACGCACGAAAACAAACTTCGGCCAACCAATCCGCAAGTAGAGGTGGGGTTTAATGCACGCAAACAAACTTCGGCCAACCAATCGGCAAAAAGAGGTGGGATTTAACGCACGCAAACAAACTTCGGCCAACCAATCGGCAAAAAGAGGTGGGGTTTAACGCACGTAAACAAACATTGGCCAACCAATCGGCAAAAAGAGGTGGGGTTTAACGCACGCAAACAAACTTGGCCAACCAATCGGCAAAAAGAGGTGGGGTTTAACGTATGCAAACAAACTTTGGCCAACCAATCAGCAAGAAGAGGCAAGAATCAGCACCTTTAATTACTTCTGCTCCGTTTTCAAAGAAAAGCTGTCATGAAAATTTCTCAAAACAGCTGCAACAGCAGAGTCGAACAATTGTTGCTGCACGGTACACGCCATGTTTGAAAGCTGGTATGGTCGCAGAACTGCTGCGGCATCACGTTACAGTTGTGCCGGGAGGACGGGAGCTCGTTTCTCATTGGTTCCCACTTTTTTTGGGAATCTGAAATGCTCTAAAACAGCAGCTTGGACAGACTAAGTTTGCTCGCGAAATGAATGTAGCATCAAAGGAATTATGGGCGGGCCCAGGCTATAGTATTACATCATCGAGATCAGGGTTACTATAGCTAACTAAAAATAAAAGGCATAAAACATTTTTGTTGCTTAAATTGAGATAAAGTAAATGTTTATTGAAAATATAAAACTTTAATTTAGAATAATTTGATATACTAATATTAGCTAAAACTTTAATAAGTTTTTTGTTTTAAAAAAACAAAAATGTCTAAAATTTACAAAAACAAAACTAAACTAAAACTTTAGCTAAAATGAAAAAGAACAATAAAAATGTTTAAAATATTTAAAATTTTAATAGCAGTTCAATTATAATGATAAAGTAACATTGTTTTTATACATATTTTTTAAATTAAGTTTTTCCCCTTTTTTAATGAATTTTTATTTTTAGGTTTATTTGTCATATATATCTAGTTATTAGAACAAATTGTAGTTATTAGAACTGATTCTAAATAGCTGTTGGTTTGTCAGATAGCTGGAATTAAATATTTTGCTTTTATTTCAAGTAAAAAAAAAAAAGGATTTATTTGTTTATTTATTTTTAATGACCCGGTTGTGTCACAGAGTGTATGAACAGGCCAAACATGTCCGTGTTGTATCTGTATAACTATGCATGTGACCAATAAAGAATCTTGATGGGTTTGTGTGTGTATGTGTTTCTGTAGGTGTGATAACCTTCGTGTGTTTAAGCTGGGTCTGCTCTCGGGTCTGTGGTGGACTTTAGCGCTCGTCTGCTGGATCAGTGATCGCATTTTCTGTGAGATGTGGTCATCTGTCAACTTCCCGTATCTACACTGTGCCTGGTAATCACGTGCACTCAACATACAGTAGTGCTAATCAACAGTCAGCATTCACAACACACTGGGCAGGGCTTCATGAGTTGATGAAAATTGCTAACATGAAGAAAAAGTTTATTATTTTTTATATATTATTATTATTATTTTAAAATAGTTTATAAAACAAAAAAACGAAATCATTCCAGTAAAATATTGAGAGGAAAATATGCCATTAAATCTAAAGTACAACTTTAAAACAAACTTTTTGTTTAGTTTAAAGTTTAGTTAATTAGGCTAAAACTGTGTAATAAAAATTCATTAAAACTATATAAAAATGTAAGAAATTACATAAACTCACAAAAAAAGTCCTAAAACTTTAACTAATATAAACTTTAACTTAAAATAAAAATAAAATGTAATGTTAACTTAAAATTGCAGGGGTATATTTGTATGTTTTTAGTGAAGGATATATTTTCTAGGATTCAGCTCATATAAGTTGCTGTAGAATTAACAGTAATCCAGTTGAACTTCAAAGTACTTTTAATAAAGCTGTATTATTATTTAATGTTTTTTTTTCATCTCGAAGTATCATTTTAGTGCTTTTCTTTTTTTTTTCACATTTAAATTGATAATTTACCAAAAAATGGAAATCCTGAAAGGTTAAACATTAAATTAGAAACGTATAACTGCACAGAGTTTCTTTATATTCACATTTGTGTGCTAAAATGACTGTTATATTGTTTGCACTACATGTTCCCTCTTTCTCTGTGTGTTCAGGCATATCCTCATCTGCCTGGCGTCCTACCTGGGATGTGTGTGTTTTGCTTATTTCGATGCGGCGTCTGAGGCTCCGGAGCAGGGGCCCGTCGTCAAATTCTGGCCCAGCGAGAAATGGGCTTTTATCGGGGTGCCATACGTCACTCTCCTGTGCGTTCACAGGAAGCCCTCTATTAAGGTGACTTAGTTCTGGTCTTCCTGAGGTATCTGACTATACTTCAATGCACTTTGTCATGGACTTTCACACAAAGGAGAATCCTGGTTATGCATGTGGAATTTGTTTTTGGGGAAGGATGATGGTCAATCAGTGTTATTTAGCATCCTAACAGCTTTCCGTTTACTGTCGGTGTGATGCGGGGGATGTGGTGGTATTACGTTACATGGTGTTTCACTAAAAAGATTTTTACATGTTTTGGAAAGAAGTCTCTTCTACTCACTGAATCAAACATGCAGCAAAAACAGTAATATTGTGAAATATTATTGCTTAGTATCTTTATGTAAACCATTATGCACTACCATTTAAAAGTTTAGGGCCATTTAAAAATAAATAAATTAATAAATAAATAATATATATATATATCTCATGCACTATATATTTTAAAAATGTTTCCATATTATATATAAATGTATTTAATATAGAAGTATAACATATTTTTAAATATATACATGCATGTGTGTGTATGTGTGTATATATATATATATATATATATACACACACACACACACACACACACACCCATGCATGTATATATTTAACATATTTATTAATTGCCCTAAACTCTAATAATAAATATACACAGAACACACACACACATATATATATTATGTAAATAAAAATTTGGATGCGTTTAATCATTTGACAACACTAGCAAGGATGCATTAAATGACAGTAAGGACATTTATTATGTTATTCTTGTCAACTTCTTATTCATCAAAGAATCCCGAAAAAGCAGCAATAATTAAACTGAGCCGCAAATCAATATATTAAAATGATTTCTAAAGGATCATGTGACACTGAAGACTGCAGTAAATGATGCTGAAAATTCAGCTTTGATCTCAGAAATAAACTACTCTTTACAATATATTTAAGTAGAGAAGAGTTATTTTAAACTGTAATAATATTTACTGTATTTATGATCAACACACTGTGAGCATAGATGAGACTCAGAATCACCTTAATTATTCCAAACTTTTGCTCAGTAGTTTATATAAAGCAGGACTTCAATAATACATGTCCACACCAGCAGATAAACCTGAAATAAAATGTGAGGATGATGTTTATTTGTACAGCCACAGATCAGTGTTATATGACTATGTTAACACAAAGCATGTTATTTCACAGTAGTACTACTAGTTGCCTTTGTTGACAACAGTTTTAAATGAAAAGGTGGCCTGGCGGACATAAGAGAGGTGTTGGACTTTATACTGACACCTGCTGGTGTGAGCCAAGGTTTCCGCTGTTCGCATGCATTTACTCCATTTAATCATTTATCTGTTTTGATATGGACCATCTTGTGTGAAGGTACGTCATTTGAAGTACTATTCATTTATTTGTAGTGAGAATTCTTGCACAGTTTAGGACACACAATCATCTCCACCGTCAGGGAAAAACATTGAGCTAGATATTGTACCCTATGTTGCACTACTGTGAAATAATTGCAGTGTATTGGACTGATTTTTAAACACTGCATGAACTGAATGTACAGGGAGTCTCCCTTGAGAAAGAAAGCTTGTCCTCGCTTTTCTGAATGTCTTCACACAATAATGTTTCTATCTATATATACATAACCTCATGCGTTCTCAATTTTATTTCTACGCTTAAAAGGCTTTTTGAAGGTTTGTCAGAAAACAGAGCAAAGAGTTATCCGTATACCAAGAACCTTACGTACAGTATGCAATAAAAGCACAGATTCAGCTGTGGTTTGTACACAAATGACACATTCATGCTGCTTTCCTCCGCTGCCACGAAATTGCATCAGTATTTTCGAGAAACTGAACATCGCCTCAGTTTCTTAATGCTTCGCCACTCATCATCCAGAGATGTAGTTTTCTAAAACGGTGCGATTGTACTTTTGTGTCACTTTTTGCTCATGCAATGCACAATATGTACTGTAAGCCAATGCAATGGTGTGTGTGTGTGTGCATGTTTATGTGGTTTATGAGGACACAAATGAATATAAAGACATAGCTATTACAATACGAAGGTGATTAATGAGGACATTTTCAGTGTCCCTGTAATTCAAAAGACTTAAACATACTAAATGGTGCTTTTTTGGAAATCTAAAAGTGTGTTTCCAGTAAGGGGTAGGTTTAGGTGCAGGACAATACCACACACAGTCTGTACAGTAGAAACACCTATGAAGAGTCCCCATAAACCACAAAGACCAGTGTGTGTGTGTGTGTTCGGTCTCTGTTCCCCGGACCCAGATGCAACCAACACAGGGACCAAGTATACAAAGACTATTTATTTTGTGACTTGTAACCGATTAATAATTTTGTTACCACTAAATAATTGTTTTGTAACCAAATGAGCTGGATTGTATTTTTACACCTTATTTAATAAAAAAACATGCTGCAAATTAACATGTTTGAACGGTGCATGTCTTTCTTAATACGTTCATGCTTAACCAAGCACCTAACCTTTCTAAACCACTGTAACATTTCTAAACGCATCGGTACTGTGCTAGAGATGATGTTGTTGTGAACGGCTGCATAGAATCTGTGTGTATTTATAGTAGACATTTTTGAGCCTGTCCTGTTGCAGAACATGCTATAGCTCACCAACCACCTGTTTAAGCAATATGAGTTTATATCGATTTTGTTTGTCAACATGCATTTTTATTTTAAGGAATAGTTCAAATTTCGGTTTGCAAGCCAGAAGAATCTAAAACAAATATTGGAGCAACAGGAAATGGACTTTATCACTAAATGAAGCAAAATAATGGATGATGGACTTGCATTTTGGCCAGAAGCAGCAGTTTAAAGGTTAAAACCTCTTAATGAAGGATTGTTAACTGCTGGGCAGGAGCGGTGTGGATTATTGTGATGTTTTTATCAGCTGTTTGGACTCATTCTGACGGCACCCATTCACTGCAGAGCATCCGTTGCTGAGCAAGTGATGCCATGCTACATTTCTCCAGATCTGATGAAGAAACAAACTTATACTGTTCGGATAACCCATGAATAGGTAAGTGTATAGAGAAAAACAAATTTTGCACATTAAAACTCAAAGCATGCATGCCAGAAAAGTTTAATATTTTTCAGCTGCCATATCAAATATGCAATGTATCAGAATTAGTGTAGTACAATAAAATTATACATGTGCAGAACAATAAAATACATAAAAATAAAGTGCACCATGCTATTAACAGAAATTTCACAGTAAAAAAAAAAAGTTATAAAAAAAAAAAAAAAAAGCACCAAAAACTAAACCAACATCTAGGTCAACTGCTACATGATGATGATGATGATGCTAACACATGAAAGAGGATGAAGCATTATGAGGATGTTTTTCTCTGAAGTCTCTCCCACACGCCGGCTCTGTGTTCAGCGCTCAGGTAGGGCTTGAGGAGCGGCTCGATGCTCTCCGCTCTTCTTCTGAAACGCTCTCGGTCTCTGGCCATCTGCATCCAGCAGGAGCCGTCCCTCGCAGCCCAGCTCTCGAAGCTCCACGCCAGAGGATGCACGGTCACCTGATCACTGAAACACACCTGTGACAACACAAAACACAGGCCTGTTATCAGAGGAGCGCACACCAGAGTTTCTGTTCAAACCCTGACCTCACGCATGTTAGTCATGAGTCACGTCACTTCCTCTCATGATGACAGCTTGTGTTCAGAGGATGATTAGGCGTTTTCAGTCGGATTATAGCAACTCTAACCGTCAAACATTGACATTCACTCACGGGGTCTTATTTCTGGCCTGTTGCTCAATCTTGCATCACTTGTGACTTATTATTACCTTTCATTGACTTGTTACTATTAACTTGTAGTTTTATGTAATTTAAGTAATCAATTAAAAGAATCCTGTTGTAAAACATCATTTATGAGTTTATGGTTTAGTTTGCATGCACATATAAAAGCGTGTTGTTGTTAGCCAAAATGGTTTTTAATCATTTGTTAAGTGAAATAAAAAAAATAATAATGCTGTCTATTGATAAATCGCATTCAAAGTAAATTACGTAAAGAAAAAACTTGTAATATTTTTTATTTTTATATATTTTAACTAATATTTTTATATATATATATATATATATATATTTAAATGCATGCATTTGTTTATTTATTTATACATAACACACTAATGAACATACAAACCAATCAAAATATAAATTACTAAAACATTTACCTTCTTGGCGCCCTCCTTTGAGTCTGGTTTTGGCTCTGGCTCCCACTCTTGTGGTCTTGTGGCTGGAGGAGGTTGAGTTTGCTGGCTTTGCTGCGTGTTTGTTCTGGAGCTGATGGATGAGCAGAAGCTCAGAGGGTTGTAGGGGTCATCTCTGTTGAGAAACGATTCCCAAAGCTCAAGACTCTCTGCTGATGATGCCTCAGAGTCTTCATCATCCTCATCTGACCATTCAGAATCCTCGTCCTCTGGCTTACGGTCCTCCTCCTCATTGGTTTCTTCATCAGACTCCCATTCGTCATCTTCCTCTTCTTCCGAGTCGATCACTGATGATTCCCGCTCATCAGCAGCAGACTCCTCATCATCGAGCTCCATAACGACCTTCATGTCTGGAGATCCGATTTCGCATCCAGGCCTCTCCAAGGCCTCAAGGCCGCTCGCCTTCTTCAACTCGCCGGTCATGGCCATGTTTTTCCCCACAGACATGAGAAACAGCTCGGTCACACTCATACAGAAGTTCGTGACTCTCTGGAGGATTCTCCACAGATGGACTCTGATCTTCACGATGGACGTGCTGAGAAAATGAGTGAGAGACAGATCTTCACTGGCTCCCGGTGAATCAGACGAAGGCTCTGGACTCATCTTGGATTGTATGAGCATAGCTTCCTGAGGTAAAGCACACTGATACAGCAGTGGATGATGTGGAGAAATGGTGAATGGTGCCATAACTACACTCAATCTGAAATAAAAGGAAAAAGAAACGCTGTTAAAAACAAAATCTGGTTTTTCCCATTACATGTGAGCCTGGAGCATAAGTAGCACAAATATATTTCACCAATAGCCAACAATACATTGCACGGGTCAAAATTCAATTAGGCCAAAAATCATTACGATATCAAGTAAAGATCATGTTCCATGAAGATATTTTGTCAATTTGCTACCTTAAATATCAACTTAATTTCTCATTAGTAAAGGACTTAATTTTGACAACTTTTTTCTTGAGGCTGTACTTTAAATTATTCTAATCTTAACTAAAGTGATGAAGGATTATGAAAATATGACAGTAATCAGTGTTGACTACTACGGTCTTTACATCCTAGAAAATGCTCAACAGTTTACAAAAATCTAGGAAATATTTAATTTTGAAAAGCAATCAAATGTGTTTGTTTGACAAAATATATAATTACTTAAATAAAAATTACATTAATAAAGTAAATGAAATATTTACACTGCTTATTACATTTTAAAAGCGGTGACCTGTAATCTATTACCTATTCCGTTTATGTTAAGCTTTATTTTACGGTGTCTGTTACAATATAATTATATGTTCAAGTACGAAGTAATCTTAATTAACTACATGTCCTTACTGTGGTTAGGGTTAGTAGTTTGATTTACGCTTCCTTGCATGTTATTATGCATAATTTATGGTTAGTAGAAGTAACTTAGGCCTACATAAGTAACAAAAGACGTCTTAAAAGTAAAGCGTTACGTACATTTCCAAAGAAACCTTCTCAGCACTCACTATGACGCATACCAATGTGACAAGCCCTGCCTTTTATTATGGGCTGTTTACTGACAACTATGGTTATCATGGAAATACCATGTTTGCTGTAAATAAATTTAGATTTTTGGATATATTAACCAGTGTTTAACTAAATACAAATACAATATACAATATAATACAAAACTTTCACTTTTGAGCGTATCTCGAGTGTTTATTGATCCGAACATGAAGATATCCTTACCTTTGTTTGTTTGGTCAGCCTGTCGCTTGGCAGTCGCTCCAGTGAAGGTTTGGTTTTCCAATATTGCTAACGTCCTCAAAAACGCTGTTTAAGCAATAAGACGACTTCGATTCAAACATATACTCCATGGTCGCTTTGTTTATAAACATGTCGCGCTCGGTTCGTGTTTCGTGTGTTTCATTCTTCTGTGCTGTAAATAGAAATGCAGCTGTGAGTGACGGCGAGCGTTTATATAGAGTGCGATAACGTCACCGCGAAGGGGCGGGACTTGCGTGTGTACGTTTGGGAAATCACGTAGCCGCGTTTCGTTACGTTTCGAGAAAGTCCGGTGGTGGGCGGAGCTCAGAGAGTCTGGTTGAGACCGGATTGCATCATACCCAAATATGGCAAACAATCTGGAGAGAGAAAACGTAAACAAAACAAGGGGAGTTTCTTGTCCACCGCATTTTCATTTTAAAGTAAAATCTCCAGAGAAATGGAAAACACTGAAGATGCCAGGCGCACGCGAATATAAAGCAGCACTTAATTTTCTTGACATCATAAAAAATATTGATAACATTTATAATCATAAAAGTGGAAAAAGAGAATGCCACATTATAGGTCAAAGTATCTCATGACTAAAATACTGTTGTGTTGACAGAGAACAATGCCATATATACACAATGTGATATTAATATTAATAGTACAATCTTTATTTCATTGCTAGCACTTTTTTGTATTGTTGCGTTCCATTTAATATTTATTTATTTTACTGAAATATATTTCAAGACCATAGAACATGAAGGAATACAGAGTATATACACTATACATTATAATGTGACTTATACTGACAATATCTATCTATCTATATGTCCAGAGGGGTCAGCTTAAAAACAGGCACACTTAGCATCAGCTGATACATGAAATCTGTTGACCTATTTTAGACTTTTCAATGAAATCTAGGCCCAAGGAAAGGGTTAACAGGCAATGTGATTATCCCATCTTGTGATCCCGTTTCCAGCCATGAAAGAAGGTATTTTATTTTGTGCAGAAAGGGTCGTAAATGCAGACGCACTCACCCTCCGCTTCAGTACAGACCCTGGTAAGTGTCCTGATTCTGATAATCTGAAATTCTTCTGACTGTGTGAAAATGTTACTTACACTTTAAAACATGCTGAAAAGATTTAAAAGTTTAAAACTCTGTTGTTCCATGGAGAACATCCACCTTTTCATTCCACAAAGTGTTCTTGATATGGAAAATTATTAAAATATTTTCACAAAAACCTTAAAGAAATGTTCACTTAAAGGTTCTTTGGGGAAACAAAAATCATGCTTTTATGGTGTCAGTGTGGAAACATGTAGATTTGTCAGTGAGGATGAATTTAAATGACTGCTCTTTTCTGTTACCCTGTTGTATCTACCACTACTTTCATATCATGTTTCCTTTTTTAACTCGTGATCTCTACTGTGGTGAAAAGTCCCATTCTAATGAATACCTAGTTAATTTCTGAAGAATTTCAGATTTCAGATTTGAAAAGCCCCACCTGATATTATTTATTTGAATAATAGCCTATTGATAATTTATTAATTCAATTCATGCATACTTGGTTAATGTGCTGTTACTTTCTCTGGCTGCAACCATATCAGTTCATTCTGATGATATACAGTACATCAGACTCATAATAGGGTTAATATTTTCTGTTTCTTTCCTGCAATCCCCCAAACATCTCTTCTGGGAGTATTCTTAAGCGAAAAGGATACAAAACACAGTAAATATCTAAATAATTAGAATAATTATACACACACACAGACACACGTTTTTTACACGTACTGACACCAAATGTACCCTGAATTCTTGGCATAAACTGACCATGTACCCGAGTGACTCCACCCTTAACTAACCCTCAGACATGTTTTGTACAGTGTGAGGAGGTGGATTAGCTCATAATGTGTCCTGATGCCGTGGCGGAGGGCTCCTGATCGAAGTGACGAGTGTGAGAGCAGTGACATGGAGACCCCCGGCAGCCCTGCTGTGGTCCTGGGCCTCCAGAGACTCTCTTTTGCCTACCAGAGCCTTGTGGAGATTCCCTACGACCCCATCCTTCAGCAGCAGGACACTCTGGAGGTTCTGGACCTCAGTTACAACTTGCTGGACGAGTATCCTTTTGGGAGTTAAAAGTCTTTGATTAATGCTACGTCCTTTTCCCAAGATAACAGCTCTGAGTTTTCTCCTGTAATGCCTGAAGAGTTTGGAGAACACCTGATAAGAGAAA
>JAUCNO010001819.1:21812670-21827928 GCA_032353835.1 Enteromius viviparus
GCTGCTGCATTCTGGATCATTTGTAGAGGTTTGATGGTGCTGGAGGGAAGACCGGCTAGAAGGGCGTTACAGTAGTCAGTTTTAAAAGTACACTTATTTGATGTGTTGACTAGCATACTAAATCACTGCTAAATCATACTAAATCATTCTTGTTAGAAAATGCACTTAATTGTATTTAATGTGTGCTTGTAGTGTATTTTAAAACTTAAGTATATATTTTAGACACTACTTTCAGAAAATACAGTAGGAAATAAAAAGCAGCTAAAGTAACTCAAAGTAAAACGCTTTCATGATTACGACTAAACACACTTAAGTACACTTTCAAAAAGTGCACTTTGAAGTACATTTTAAATGACTGCTTTTGTATTTTGTTGTACTTTAAAGAAGTACAATTGATGTGTTGACTAGCATACTAAAACACATGTAAAGTACCTGATTATAATTTTAACTATAATGTGTTGTTATTATTACGTTTAAAGTTAATATATTTTAAATGTACTGAAAGGTAACTTCATTATAAATGTATAATTATAATATATGTATTTCATGCATGAGATACAAATTTCAACCGAAATGACATTAATCTATGTTTTAGTTCATCAGTGCTTGTACACTTTGTAGTATACTTTAACCATATTTCCTATAAATGATAAAACTCTTAAAAGTATTACTTAAGTGAGTCAAAAACACTTTAAAATTCAGCTAACTGCATTTAATATAAATTTAAACATTTTAATGTTAACATTTGCATTTAAGTAATGTTAACATGCAATTAAGTATCTGAAAACATTACGTTCAATTCACACTTAAGTATTATTTCTGTGATAAACACTCATTTAAAAATTATGCTACAGTTCTTTTTAATAAGGGGAGTGTTGTCATGATAATCGAACGTTATATTAAAGTCATACAAATGTTTGAGATGCAGTCTGATGTGTTTTCTTGTGCTCTTCAGCGATGTCTCTGAAGCGTCTCCAGACACACAGCACCGCAGCAGTCACACAGCTGGGCTCAATGCTCTTCACCAGACAGGTGTCTGGAGCCAGGTGAGCTGCTCACCACTCCACCGCCTCTTTCTATAGCAATATTTCTTGACCTCTAATTTAACCTAAAAGCAAAAATGAGAAAAAAAATTAGTGGATGTGAACTCAGGTGTTCAAGTAGAGAAGAAATATGCTCTGCTGTTTGTTTCTTCATCAGATTTGAAGAAATGTAGCATTACATCACTCTGCGGTGAATGAGAACAGCCGATAAAAACATCAAAATAATTATATCCACAAAAAAGCCTGTATGTACATCAGTTAACATCTCGTGAAGCCAAAAATTAAAACTGTGTTTTAACTTTAAACTATTTGTCCAAAATAAGAGTTCATAATCCATTATAACTCTTCCTTCATCCCCTGTTGTTGCTCACATCAAAATCCACAGATATATTTGTTCAGATCTGTTTTGGACTGTTAAATGAAATCTATTGCAATTTTTTTTCCCGTTGCTTCAGGAAGCAATGTTACAGATAGAGGACTTTTAAGTCGTTTGGACAACTTAGACAAGCTTAGCTTTTGGATTGGTTTTGGATTTGGGTTTAGACTCATTCTGACGGCACCCATTCACTTTTGTTGAGCAAGTGATGCAATGCTGCATTTATCCATATCGGTTCCCTTGAAGAAACAAACCTTTGTAGTAAAACAAAAAAGACAAAACTATTCCTTTAATGCTTTCTGCTGGACACTAGTTGACCTGCTGTAATATTAATGAAACCTTCCCTCTGCTGTCCGCTTTTATTATTTAAATGGGAGTCATTCTCAATGTCAAGGGTGTATCCCATAGCATCATCCTCTCCACCTCCTTTAAGTCTGTCACAGACTATGCTCTCTATCTGCAGTGAATAAATATGACAGACGAATTTAAGACTGAACGAAGTGTCTGCAGTGAATTCAGAAAGAGCAAGAAAACTCTGCTGGAAAATAACCGGCGTAACAGATAGACTCTATTTGTCCTCATCAATCTTTTAGAGGACCAGTTTAATAATAATAATGAATAATTTATCCTCATTGGCTAGAAATTAATCATTGTAGTGGTGATATTAGGATGGCATAATTAATGGAGAACATTGTTTTTATTATCTAAATGACATACCCTTAGATAAAGTACGTCTAAATTAGTTTTTGTGTATTGGGTTGGCAGTGCATTCATTAAAAGCCTGCTGTTCAAATTTTTACATGATTACAAAGTGCACTTTTTAAAAGATTTTAAGATTTGCACTTTCAATATAATTAAGCACACTTGTTTTTTACAAGTCTTGTTCATATTTCATTGCAGGGTGGTCCCGCTGGGTGTGGAGCAGACCGTGAGCGGACACACGTTTCGTGGCTTCATGTCGCACGCAGATGCCTATCCGTGCCCGTACCTTAACGCAGCCTCTGCTATTGGAATAACCAGAGATGATATAACACTGTGCATCAAGAGACTCGATAAATGCGTGAAGAGCCTCAGCAAAGAAGCTTGTGCAGAGAAGAGTGAGTCAGGATCGCCAGCTGAAGACGTGGATGACCAAACCGTGCCCTGATGCTCTGGATGTTGAGTTAGATACATAGGAATCATTTTTTCATAATTTGGTCTTGTGGCAATAACCTTGTGTGGGAATGTTGATATATCATAATGGCCACAAATGCATTTGTTTGTTTTCTGAATACTCAATAACTACGTTTTGACCGGTGTTTGATAGTTTACCCTAACTGACAATAAATACATTATTTTGTCATTTGAAGTCATCTGATGCTGCCCGCGTTTTAAACGCTCATTGTAGTTGAATAGACAGTGCAGAGTGAATTGTCTTTTATAAACAATATCAAAAGAATATGAAAGCTTTTTATTATTATTACTTCTGGATCCTAAAAAATATTCCAATGGATATTTAAGCTGTACAGCACTTATAAAGGAGCGTGTAGAGTGCTAACTCAGTAACACAATCGTGCAGAGTTTTGAATAACATCTGTTGTGTGACGTGGCAGAGGAAGGTGCACAGTCTCTGTTTTCATGTGTGAGGTGTTGAATCAGCTTTGCTTACACCTCACTGTAATGTGCAGTCCAGCAGCATTTCTGCTCATGATTAATGTCGGATCAGCCTCTGCTGTTCTCTGCAAACCTTCAGTCTGAGTCCTTTACCTTCACTGATCTCTCCTGCGCTCCATATCCATCTGTTCAACAAGCTTTATCTCTTAGTAATAACTTTTCTCGCTGTTTTGCTGATACAGCTTTTTCCAACCACTTAGGCCACACTTAATCATTTCCTCTTATTATCAATCATTGTGTTTATGACTTTGAAAATGAAAATGAAAAACACAGACATCTAATAGAACAAACTGCAATAGGCTTTAAAACACTAGAACCAATTGCAAATCGGTACATCTCCAACATAAAAGACAGCTCCAGATGCTTTAGGCTTAATGTTTTTACTCCGTCATCAGAATCTAAGGATGGTGTCTTATTGACTAATCACCTACTTTAACTTTAAGTGTTTTGAAAGCAATAATACAGCAATCTGCTGACAACAGCACTCCCTTTCATGCGTGTGTTTTTTACACAGTTATGGTTAGATAATACATTGTTTTAAATAGATGTTAGCATGCTGACTATTTAACAACAGCGAACTGCAAAAGAACCCACAAGAAGAGTTTTGTGAACTTTTATTCTAAAGCAACAATTTTTTTTTGTAATAGAATAGTAAATAAACATCAAATAATTAATAGTTAAAATAACTTCAATTAAAGTAAGTTAAATAATAATAAACAAACAAAAAAAAATACACTACAATAGTGGTTAATTTTGAGTTTTTTAAAATTGTGTAATGTAAAAAATCTATATTTTTTAAATGTAAATACAACATTATTGGAGTATGTGTTTTGCACATTTAATTCAAAGTGTAATTTTCCATTTATTTTCAATTATTTGCTATAGAAATTTGTGAAAATGAAACAAAGTAGCAGTTTTCTTGACACCACAGAGGTTCTTTGAATGCAAAATGTATCTTTTATAATCAACATGGCAGATATAAAGTGATAAAAATAATCAGATATTTTTAATAATTTAAGAAATATCCTGCTGTTCCTGTGAATGTAATATGCAATATGTAGCTATATCTCTGGCTATATTTTCAGACTACAACAAAATAGAAAATTCAGCAAATTGTAATGGCTGTAAGATTATTAATTTGAATTTTATTAGTATTTTATTTTGATTGATTTATTTTAACGAACCATACCCTCAACATCCTGTTTCAGCGGGAAGTACATCAACACAGGAAAGAAAAACTGCACTGTAAGTGATTTCATGTGGACTTTGATGATGCTTTGATGACCAAAAATAACAAGAGGGAAAGTGTCTCTAAAATGCAAGAGAAATGTTTTGATTTGTATCAAAATGCTCGCGCATATTTCAGGATTCCCGACTAAACGTTTGCTTTTTATTGTAGCTACAATAACAGTAATACTCATCGAGGCTGTTTAACCAGCATCCGCCGTTGTTGGGCGCCCTAATAAATAAATAAATAAGTCCTGAGAGGAGAGACTGCTGATGTCAGGAGCTTCAGTGCTGCATTTACTGCTGCAGGGTGGATGAAGAGCTCGAGCTGCTCCGGATTCACACAACAACATGCAGACCGTCGTGATCGTGTCGGCGCTGGTTTTATGCCTGGCTGCTGTAGGGCACGCGGGGAAAAAGGTTTTTAAATGCCCTTCCTCGTGTAGCTGCTCCAAGGAGTCTATTATCTGCGTCGGGTCTTCGTATGTCCCGCGATTTATTCCCAACGATGTCAGTTCACTGTAAGTCCACATAAGCTGCTGTATTAGATCAGTTATTAAGGGTGCACTTGTGTTTAAACGTGGGAATATTGCATTACGTAGCACCGGTGCTGCTCATATTCAGTCTATTTCTGTTATAATGTATGTAACGGGGTCTCGTGCTGTGTCAGGCTTGTCATGCATGTCTCAGATATGACTGGTGTTTTGCAGGAGCATTGTGAATGGGACCTTCTCTGAGGTCAGGGAGGCGATGTTCTCACACATGCCGTCCTTACAGTTACTGTAAGTGAAGCCCATCTGACTAAGCAAATGTGTATGACATGATAATGATTCACTGATTAATGTAAACTTTGCATTCGTTGAGAATTTAGAAAAGCATTGCCCTAGGGGTTTCACTCATATTTGCTGTGAACTAAAATCTTTTTCCGAAGATCAACTGAAAATAAAACCTTAAACTGTTAAGGATTGTTTTGGTTTACATGTACTACCAAAAATATATGAATTCTACCACAAACTGTCCAGTTTTGCACAGTTGGCCTAAGTATTGGATAACCTTTTTTTGGATTAAATTAGCTGTTCAGAGCCACATTGAACAATTAACTAAACACGTTTTCTCTTTAGCTATTTACTGGAATCCTCATCTAAGCACTTGAAGGGGACTGATGATAGTTAGAAAGGCCCCTCCGGCTATTTAACAAATCAGGGCATATTTGCTGTAAACCAAAAGCTTTTGCTAATCATCTGTCCCATGTTACCTGGAAATAAAACCTTTAAAATGAAAACATTTATATTAATATTTTGTTACATTTGTATTTGCATGGTATTGTAAAAAGAAGAGGCCTACTAAATGATGCCTGTTCTGCCTAAGTATATACCAAAACACTACCAAAAATGTTTTGATAACCTTAAAACCAGTCTGCTTTATGGATTAAATCATCTAGATTGGAGAATATTTTGGCCGGTGTAATAGGAGTC
Organism: Enteromius viviparus; assembly: GCA_032353835.1. Lineage (NCBI taxonomy): Eukaryota > Metazoa > Chordata > Actinopteri > Cypriniformes > Cyprinidae > Enteromius > Enteromius viviparus. Next base: position 21,818,445 of record JAUCNO010001819.1, read on the forward strand.
TTACTTGGCATATTGAACTATCCTTTAAACACGTTTTGTCCTCAGTTATTTAGCACTGGAATCCAGTGTACTCCTCACCCGAACCGTTGAAGGTGACAGATGACAAATAGAAAGGCCTCTTTCACTCGCCCCCTAGCTATTTAGTAAGTCAAGGCACATTTGCTTCCAGATTTTTTTCCCTTTTTGACACTAAGAACACAGTGACTCTGATGACTTCTCCATGCTGTCATTGGTGTATTTCAGGATGTCAGCGATCTGATACACTGCCGTAGAGATATAGAGAAATATGTGCCTGTCCTGGCACTCATTGACAGTGACAGGGCACTTTTTAATCTATGTGTATTGCACACACAGCGTGATTGTTGGGAATGATTATGGCTGTAAACTCTGACAGGTTGCTGAACTCCAATGCTCTCACTACAATAAGGGATGATGCATTTTCTGGCCTTCCGCACCTGGAGTACCTGTGAGTTTTCTTTACTCTTTTAAAAAGATATCAGTTTGTAGTTATAATGAAGTGGCGTTTTTAAAGAAAGTAAGTTCTAAACGAATAGTTCACCAGGATGTTCTTCATAGAAACAGGTTCATAGAAATGTAGCATCGCATCACTCTGTAGTAAATGGGTGCCGTAACAATAAGAAACCAAACAGCTGATTAAAAACATCACAATAATCCACTCCAGTCCATCACTCAACATCTTGAGAAGTGAACAGCTGTATGTTTGCAAGAATAACTTCTGAATCGGGAGAGAAATATTCCCTAATCAAGAACCGTTATGATGGATTAAGGTATTTTGTCCAGAAGCAGGATTAGATTTATATTTTATAGTTAAAACACCCTAATTATGTTTTTTATTCCTTAAGATGATAACTGATGGACTTGAGTGGAATGAATTATTGTGATGTTTTTATCAGCTGTTTGAACTCTCATTCTGACGGCACCTGTTCACTGCCATTGGTGAGCAAATGATGCAATGCTATATTTCTCCAAATCTGTGAAGAACCCGTCTGTATCTTGGATGGTACATCTTTAAGTAAGCTGTTAATGTGAGAGAGAAATAAAAGTTATAATAAAGTTATAAATAAAAGAAATAATAGTTGCTTCAGTTAATCATACTTGTTCATTTTTCATGTACTAATTTTCTCTCCATTCTTCAGGTTTATAGAAAACAACAAGATTGAAACAACATCAAAACACTCTTTCAGAGGACTCAGGGATTTGACTCATCTGTACGTTACGATTAATCATATTAAATGAACATACATTTGCCAATTATTTGTAGTTTTCTCCAGAGTCTTGCTGTATTCCTCACAGGTCTTTGGCTAACAACAACATCAAGGCTTTGCCCAGAGATCTATTCATTGATCTGGACTCATTGATAGAGCTGTGAGTTTTGTGAATGCTTACTTAGCAATAACTGTATTAAAGTATAGTGCACTGAATATGATATGATAAAAAGTCTTTTTAAGCCTACAGAAATATACACTATATAATACGGTCAATGCTTATTGATGTTGTCATGTATATTTCCTTGCAGAGACCTGAGGGGCAATGTCTTTGAGTGCGACTGCCGAGCGAAGTGGCTGATGATGTGGTTAAAGAGCACAAATGCCACTGTATCAGACGTCCTCTGCGCCGGTCCTGAGGAGATGAAGGGCAAACGGCTCAATGACATGGCGAGCTTGCATAACGAATGCATCTCTACAGGTTTGTAAATGAGCATGTGCATGCTTGGTAGTTTTCAGACTATAAAGCCAATTCAGTTAGTTATTTATAGCTATTTACCAATACATTGAGATTCTATGGTAAAAATAACTCCTAAAGTTGACATGAAATTAATTTACCATATCTAAATGCATGTTATAGATCTCTTATTGTAAACATTGTGCACTGATCTTGTATATTTCATAACTGGGTCTTCTAGTGAACATGCCTCTCTTTGGTGATGTATGCTGGACTTCTCCAATCATTTAGCTTGCTTCAATTCACTCCTGCAAGCTAGCACTCATCTGTCTCCAATTTTACGTGCAACATCCAGATCTGAAAATCCAATCAACAAACGATGCTTCTGTATGGAACTAAAAGGAAGAAAGTATTTGTTATTATTCACTTTTTAAATAAACGTTTAGTTGGAGCTTTCACAGCAACACCATAGAAGAAACCATTTTTTGGCTCTTCAGAGAATCTTTCATTGAACAGTTCTTAAGTTTTTTTTTTATTTTTATTAAGGTGAAGTACATGTTAATATTCTTAAAAAGTTACCCTACTGTTTACTATCTTTTTACTACTTAATTATGCATAGTTATGTAGTTCCACTACTATGCTGGTGATATGCAATTGAATGTCTTTTTATTCCAGAACTGTATTCTGGTATTAGCAGGAAAAATCTTTACTAGTTGCCTGTTAGTTCTAGTGTTGATTTAGTTTCATGTTTTTAAAGCCTTGAAGGCTCAGGCTGCCTATATTTGTGATTTATTAACTCTTTATGAGCCTGATCGATGCTTTAGATCCTCTAATAGGGCCCTATTTATGGTTAAAATTGCGGTTTAAACACTTTTGCAACTCGTGCACCTATGCTGTGGAACTTCCTGCCTGGGGATATTAGGCAGGCTACTACTGGTCTTCTTAAGACCCATTTTTATCGTATGGCTTTTTCTTGGTATTTTGTTGCTGTATTGATCTAGTTTTTTGTAAAACGCTTTGTAATTTTGATTTGAAAGGTGCTACATAAATAAGCGAGAGTGAAAAATCTGATTGGATTTTCAGCGCAAATTATAAAAAAAAAAGTGAAGCAAGACAGCAAAGACAGAAGGATATTATAACATTGCAATTTGTTACTTAAGCATTAATATAAAGAAATATCCATGCATAATTGATATTCAAAATGGTAAGCAATTAATGCTTTGTTAGATTTTGTATATTGGTGCATATCTTATATATAATGTTGATATCCTTGTTTCGGCATATCAAATGGGAGATGCAAAAGAGGGTTACTAAGATGTGATTTTACCATATGCTGTCCAGATTTCATTCCACTCCACTCCGTGTCAACTGAGTCTTTGTCTGTGGACACGTTCTCCCACAAGAATGACGTGTATGTGGCCATCGCTGCTCCCAACATAGAGAGCTGCATGGTGCTCCAATGGGACCACATCGAGATGAACTTCAGGAGTTACGACAACATCACAGGTACAGTCATGGTCAAGCCATCATGTGAAGGCCTGTGTATGGCCAAATAAATCTAATGCAATGTGTTCGTTTTTAGGTCAGTCCATAGTTGGCTGCAAGTCTGTGATCATCCAGAACCAGGTGTTTGTCATCGTTGCTCAACTCTTTGGTGGTTCCCACATCTACAAGTTTGATGAAGACCAGAGCAAGTTCACAAAGTTCCAGGATATTGAGGTTTCCAAAATTTCCAAGCCGAATGACATTGAGGCCTTTCAGATTGGCAACGAATGGTTCTTCATCATCGCTGACAGCTCGAAGGCTGGTCTTTCCACCCTCTACAAATGGAATGACAAAGGCTTCTACTCCTACCAGTCGCTTCACGAATGGTTTCGTGATACTGATGCAGAGTTTGTGGATTTAGACGGTAAGGCACATCTTATCCTAGCGAGCCGTTCCCAAGTACCGGTCATCTACCAGTGGAGCAGGAGCACTCAGAAGTTTGCTTTGCAAGGGGAAATTCCGAACATGGAAGATGTAGTCGCTGTCAAGGCCTTTTGGATCAAGGAGGATCTTTACCTGGCCATGACCCGATACATCGGCGACTCCAAAGTCTTACATTGGACTGCGAAAGAGTTCTCCGAGGTCCAGGCCCTTCCTTCGAGAGGTTCCATGATCCTGCAGCCATTTTCCTTTAAAGAAAGGTACTACCTGGCGCTGGGAAGCGACTACACCTTCTCGCAGGTCTATCTGTGGGATGCAGAGGAGAAGGTTTTTGAACGTTTTAAGGAAGTCTACATCCAGGCTCCTCGGTCCTTCACTGTGGTCTCCACTGACCGGAGGGACTTTGTATTTGCCTCCAGTTTTAAGGGCAGCACACAGATCTTTGAGCATATCATCATTGATCTTAGTCTTTGAGTGGTGCATTTCCCTGGACACAGTCGCAGTTAGCAACCCTTCCTTTAGCAGTTGGACGTTTTTCTGGGAAGGCAATTAGTGGGTTTTAGGAAGAGGGAGGTCTGGGAAGCATAATCAGGTTCACAGTAATAAGTATTACATCATGCATCTTTGTAGTTTTGCATAGATTCTGGGAAGGTTTTGACTTTTTGTTGTACTACTGCGTATTAGAATTGTTATATATAAAATTTCCTCAGCCTGGCTGAATCAGACATTTCTGCCGAATGTACGGTGCATGGACCGCGGAAAAGAGTTGCACTTGTCACCTGTAACTACCTAAAACACTCTACATAAAGATATATACTGTAAATCTAAGAGCCTTACAAAACTCATGCATGATGTGGCTGCAGCAAATAAAAAATACAACTTTCAGAGCAGGCATGCAGATCAAATAGTGATACAGGTGACAAATGCAGACATGTTACCTCATTTTTCAATATTTAGTTAACTCATGTCCATCTTTTGGTCAGTGGACTAGGTTGTAATGTCAAGTAATGCCTCTATCATATTTATCAGGATGTGTAAGTTAAATGAATTCAAACGTATATTTCAGTTGTGTGATTTTAGGCAGAAATGTGTGTGTTGATGTGGTTGTAATGAATTCAAAAATGAAGTCTTGTGAAAGAAAAAGATCATCTATGCTTCAATACAGGGAAACTGTCAAAAGCACAAACCTTTAAATTTATCATACGTCTGTAAATAAAGAAAGTGACTTAATCGTACTCATTACAAATTAACGAATGTGGTAAACCGATTTTGGAGATATATTGTGCAATGAATGTAAAAAGCTTTTTATTTGAAGTACTAGTGACAAATGTTAAATGTCTGATTTATTTTATAACAAGCGCGCTAAAATCCAAACCTTTTTTTGCAAGCTGGGATACAGAGAGAACAACACAACCCCAAATAATGACTGCAGCCTGCAAAAGCATGATATTCAGCTATTAATATTCAATACCTTAATCTTATTTATAAAATCAACAAACTCTTACTTGATTATATAATGTCCTCATTCATACCAGTTTTGGCTTAATCTGATATTCAAAATAGAATTTTCATTTTGTAAATCATTGTTTTTATTCTCATTTGTTGAATGTTATACATGTTTTTAAATACTAATGTAAATAAATGCTTATGAACACTGAATATCACTTGATTTGTGATGCATAACACAGCTTGTTTCTAACAGTTTTGAAGGAATTTAAGATGTTAGCCACCTTGGAACAGGGGTGATTTGATGTAACTTTAGTCCGCCTCATTTATAAGTAAGTGCTAAAATAATGCAATGTATTTAATATGAATTAATATCAATTCTGGTGAAAATTTTTTTTTAAAATTGTAAATAAAAAAAAATCACGGTAGTTAGGTGAATCGATTTTTTGTCCCATCCCTATGTATTATGAGCACTTGAGCTTAGCCGGCAACTGACTAGTGTGAGAGTCTTTGAACCAGTGCAGGTGATTTAGTCTCAGGTGTTTCAGGTTAATCATAACTGGCGACTGAGAATGTGTGCTAGTTACTGCACTGGAATCAGCGCACAGAGACGGCGTGACACTGCCTAAGATATATAAAGTTCTGTCATATAACCCAGATCTAACATGCAGTAATGTTTTAAACACATTTGACTAGCTAGCTGGCTACCTTTAATCAACAAGGAATTGATCATTAAGGCACCCTTAATGCAAAAAACTGAGAAATGCTGACTCTGCTGCTGGCAGCTCACATGCATGAGTGTTAAGGTTGCACCCTGATAAAAAGACTGATTGGCACAAAGTATTTTATCTATTTTGAAAATACAAAATACTCATCTTAAATGTATTTAAATACAAAATACATTAGATTTTCCCCAAAGGATTCAAAAAACAAAATAGTATTTTGTATTTCAAATATGTATTTTAAATACATTTATTTAAAATACTGCCCATCCCTTCCGCTTGGTAGAAGTAGATGGGGTGCTCTATTGGTGTGTATTTCGCTCAGATGGAGGAGAGGAAATCTTTCAGGTGTTATTGCCAGCAGCCATAAAAAATTATGTCTTAACCCAGCTTCATCAACAGCATGGGCATTAGTGCATCTCTCTATTGTGCGCCAGTGCTGTTACTGGCCGGACATGTCCGCAGACATTGCACATTGGTGCCAAGAGTGTGAGTTCTGCCAGTGTGCTTTTTTCGCATAGTGTAGAGTTAACTTTGGTTGCATAAATGATCACATGAAAGCTGATAACAAATGCATGCATAAACTGGTATCATTATTATGTTATTTTGAGTTATCTGGTAATAATAGTAATACCCTGACAAAGCTTGGCATAATCGATGAAAAAACATTGAATTACTTTGACCTTTTGGTGTTGTTAGATGGTTAAAGCTGGAGACCACAAGTCTGTGGCCAGCAATCTCCCCATTATGTGCTGAAACCTCCTTCCAGAGTTTCCATGGACTCTTTTCACAATGCATTTAAAATAGCTTTAAAGAATATCATGCATGCATATATTACACCTTGAAACAGCTCCCAATGCAGCCAAAGGCAACTGTGACAAAGAAAAAAACGGCACAAGATAAAACTCCACAAGGTTTGAATGGAAGGAAAAATCCTTGCGGGAAAGCAGACTTCTCCTCCAAGATTATAGTACTAGCACTTTAAAAACTATGGTATGTGCATCACAATAATGTTTTAATAAAATATTGATTAAAATTGAACTGATCTAATTTTTCTTTATGCATTATGCTTTAATAAAATTGAAGCCTGTAACTCAGTCGTCACTCAGCAGCACAGTCAGTGACCTTGGAATGGGTATCTGGAAACATGGTTCTGATGTGGAAACATTAAAAGAAAAGGGCCAGGTAATACAGTATCAGTCAATCGTTAAGAATAATTATGATCTATATATATATATATATATATATATACACTGTATATTAGAGCTCTCAAAGGATTAATCATAATTAATCACATCAAAATAAAAGTTTTTTCTTTATATAATATATATAAAGTATGTACTGTGTATATCTATTAAGTATATATAAATACAAACACATGCATGCATATATTTAATGAAAATATGTTATGCTTATATATTAAATATATTTAGATATAATAACAAATATAAGAAAATAAATATATAAATGCATTTACATGTAAATACTTTCAATATATATACTGTACATGTGTGTTTTAATATAAACAATAAATAAACACAGCATAAACACATATATTATGAATAAAGTCTTTATTTATTATAAATAAAGACTTTTATTTTGCATGTGATCATTTTATTTTGCATGTAATCATGATTAACTTTCTTTGTTAATATAATTTCTTTGTGAATATTTATTAAAATGCTATTTATTTCTGTGATCCAAGCTATTTTCAGCATTCAGTGTCATGATCCTTCAGAAATCATCCTAATATGCTAATTTGAAAATGAATTTGTTGAAATTAATATATTTCCTCAGAAAGGACACATGAAATTGATCAAAAATTACTACAAATAATGGAAAAAATGCATCATGATTTCCACAAAAACATTAAGCACTGCAATCTGTTCCCAAGCATCACACGACCCTGAATACCCTGAAAATTCAGCTTTGATCAAAGGAATATATAAATATATTAAAATAGCAAAGCGTATTTGTTATTGTTATAGTATTTTATAATATACTAAATACTGTTGCATCTTTGGTGAAAACCAGAGACAGAGAATTATCTTTCCTAAACAAACAAACATCTTAATCTTTTGACAGATTACCAAAGACAGTTAAAAATAGGAATTTTACAATATTTAAAATTTTTAGAATGGACATAGATTAATCCCAGGTGGAGCTGGGAAGGTGAAGGTTTTAGAGGAACTCTGATAGCAGCGAACACTTGAGCCAGACAAAATAAATGTTGAGCAATCAAGCTCATTGGCTGCAGAATCAGCAGAGACCAATCAGCTTGTGTGTCTATTGCAACAGCCTGTGCACCATATGCTTCCTGGCTGAACTGAAAATATGTACAGGTTAAAGCTAGCATTAGCTTAATCTTCTATTAGCATGTCTAAAATTCTGACATCAAATGGCCCTTTGTGTAATAAATATTAATTGTTCATTCAAAATCTCAAGCAATTGAGTTAAAGCGTCTGTAACTCAGCTTTAGTCGTTGAGATAGCATGACGCAGGTTATTAGCATAAGACATCAACTTGCACTTTAATTAAATATCTGTCCCAGAATGCTCTGAGGATCAGGCGGCTCTGTGGCCCTAATCAGATTATGAGACCCATCAGAGAAAGTAGACGTCTTTAATTGCGACTGTCTGAAGGAGTCAGAGCAATTAAGGCAAAACAAACCCACCAGGATGAACAGTGGCATGATTAAACAGGCTCAGATGAGTTACTACTGCTTGTGCTGTGTCAGGCGTGACCTTTTCAATGTAATGACGTATTGCGTGCATGGCAGAAAAGAGCAAAGCAAGAATTTGTTTTTATAAAGCAATGACCAATCGTTTCCCTAGAAAAGACCCTTGTTCATCATCTGGTATCATTTATAGCCTTTTGAAGCTGCACTGAAACTGTCATTTTGACCTTCAACCGTTTGGAGTTCATCGAAGCTCACTATATCCTGGAATGTTTTTATCAAAAACCTTAATTTATTTTCGAAAGAAAGAAAGAAACATCTTGGATGACATGTGGGTGTGTACATTATCAGGAAATTTGAAATTGAAAATTTTATTCTAATCCTTTAAATTGATAAAACGTGACAGCAAAAACATTTTAGTGCTGCTCTTTTTTAACTTCCTCTTCAAACATCATTACAGTTTCCCATAAAAATGTGAAGCACCACAACAGTGTATAACATCAGTATTCAGAAATGCTTCTTGAGCAGAAAATCAGCATATTAGAATGATTTTTGAAGAATCATGTGACATGATTTGAGGAATGACGCTGAAATTTCTGATTTGATCACAGAAATCAAGTACAGTTAACACATTTAAACAGAAAACTGTAGTATAATAACTGTTTTTGTATGCATTTTTAATCACAAAAATGCAGACTTGGTGAGCATAAGATACTTATTTCCAAAAACATTTCTTTTTTCTAAATTTGTAAAATTAATTTTAGCATATTGTGATTTAAATTTATGAAAGGAATGTGTAAATTATATCACGTGACAAATATGAATTGACATTTGTATATAAAAAAATAAGTACAAATACTATAATTTATATTCCTTTTACGATAAGAAACATTAGACATAACCTCTGTGTTAAGGCTCATGACCTAAAATGAGTGATTTTACATGAGGAACTCTGTGTGTGTGTGTGTGTGTTTTTGTTTTTATATCCTCGTGGGGACCAATTGTCCCCACAAAGATAGGAATACTAGTA
>JAUCNO010001819.1:21835733-21857252 GCA_032353835.1 Enteromius viviparus
ATGGGATGGCACTTCAGTTCATAGAATGAGTAAAGGCAGGTGAGCGAATACTTTTGGTAATATAGTGTATATATAGTATACTATAGATATTTTTTTTTTTCTTTTTTATCCTTTTTTTTGATTGCATTAATTGTGCAATTGTACATCTGGTCATTGTCTATTGATAGTTTGCATTGCTAACAGTCCTGTCACTTTGTGATGTTCAACAGGAGGCACAGATGCCATCGCTCTGAGCATCACTCCTCTGTCCTCCATCGACTGTCCACAGAAAACCACTAACCCACGACCCGCTGCAGGTGAGCTGGTGTAATTGTGTGTAACCAAATCTGCCATTTGCTAATCGTTCCACCAAGAGGCTGCAGAGCCGTAATTAGCTAATTCTCTGAGCGGCCCACCCCTCTTGTCCCTTCGCTATCACACCGATCCTTCACGCTCGCTCTCATTGGTCAGACCAGCTGACCGTCCAATCCCTTTCAAATGCCATGGCATTTGGCAAATGTTAGGCAGCTCTCGTTTGCTGACATTCACCAACTTTTGGGGCGTGTTTTGCAGTCGGCACTGCCCCATAAATATGGATGCCGCTGCGTAAAGCTGTATTTGGTGTTCCCGTCATCCCACAAATAAACCGCATGCGGTGTTTAACCTTTTAGCTGAATGCTCTCCAATATGGGTCAGTAATCCAGCAGAATAGCGAGGAAGCAGACGGAAGCAGAACTAAAAACTGATGGGCGTCACGCTCCTCTCCCAGCTTGATGCCTTTGTTGTGTGTGTTTTATTTGCTCGTGTGATATTTGAAACTTTTAATCTTCCAGATACATGCTTTGCCACTGTGTGTGCTTTGGGTGTAAGAGTGTATAATTACAAAACAAATTCTTGACGTGCTTTTGTAATTTGAATCAAATGAAACCTAAAAGACTTTCGAATCACATAAGACAATATTTTATTCACAGAAGAACATAAATGTTTAAACTGGGAAATTTTTGACTTTTAGTCACTAAATGAGCTTGTTTCAAATTTATGCCTGCTACTACGAACTCAAAAAAGTTGGCAGGGGGACAACAAAGGGCTCAGAAAGCAAGAAATATTGAAAAAATTCAGCTGGGTGAACATCCAGCAACTGATTAAGTTAATTGATTAGCTATAAAAGCGATGTCTTAGAGAGGCAGAGTCTCTCAGAAGTAAAGATGTTCAGTCTGTGCTAGAGTGGGACGAGGCTGAAGACCTTTGTTGGATGCCTGGGGTCTTCGGGTCCTCAGAAGACACTGTATCACTCATGATTCTGTCATTGACATTACTAAATGAACCTAGTAGTACTTCCAGAAACCACTGTCGTAAACACAATCCACCGTAACATCTGCAGATGCCAACTACAACTCTATCATGCAAAAAGGAACCATATGTGAACATGGTCCATACGTTCCCCCATGTCCTGTGGGCCAAGGATCATTTCAAATGGACTGTTTCAAAGTGGAAAAGTGTTCAGACGAGTCCAAATTTGACATTCTTGATGGAAATCAAAGACTGCGTGTCCTCCGGGCTAAAGAAGATGGAGATTTTCCAGCGTGTTATCAGTGTTCAGGTCAAAAGCCAGCATCTCTGATGGTATGGGGGTGCATAAGTGCATACGGTGTGGGCAGCTTGCATGTTTTGGAAGCACTGTGAGTGCTGAAAGGTATATACAGTAAAGCTTCTAGAATAACTTATGCTCCCCTCCAGATGACATCTATTTCAGGGAAGGCCTTGTGTATTTTATCAGGACAATGCAAGTTCACACAATACAGCATGACTTCATAGTAGAAGAGTCCAGTGCTGAATTAGCCTGCTGTAGGCCAGATCGTCCACCTATAGAGAACATTTAGAGCAACATTAAAACAAAAATATGTCAAAGATGACCACAAACTCTTCAGCAGCTGGAGACCTTTATCAGACAAGAATGGGACCTAACTCAAAACTCCATAAACTCATACCCACGATGACCAGATGTCTTCAAACTGTTTTGAGTTTTTTGAGAAGCTGCACCATGATAATGCCATAAAATGCCCCTGTCCCAACTATTTAGCAGGCATAAAATGTGAAATGAGCTCATTTTGTGCATACATTTTCTCCGTTTAAACATTTATGTTCTATTGTAAATAGTTTTCTTAGTTTTCATTTTATTCAAATTCCAAGAATCCTAAAGGAAAAAAATTCATGTATTGTTCATGAATTCATGTATTGTATCATCAAGATTTTGAATAAGTTACGTTTTAAAATATAATAAATAAATGATCAAATTGAAATAAGGCCCAACGCTAATCAACAGGTACCACTTAAAAGAGTTATAAATCAGTGACGTGATCTTTCCTGCCTTCGGCTCTGCATGCTCACCTCATGAGTTCTTGAGTGAGCTTCACAGCGGTGGTAAATCACACATTAGCTGCTCAGCCAGGGCTGTGTGTCATTAGCATGGCACTGACACTGTGGTCATCCATCTTCTCTGTCCCCTGATTGGCTCAGATGACAGGACAGGAAGAGGAGGGTCGTCGCCAAGGGAGCAGGACACAGCTGGCGATGACATGTGGCCAGCTCCAGATGAAGAGGACACACCTGTCACCCCTGACATCGGGCAGGACAGCGTCTTGTGCGGGACAGAGATCGGGAGACAGACTAATGGACAGGTCAGGGCCGAGGTGACGGAGGGTCCTGTGGAAAAAAACACAAGTGTTTTCGCAAAAACACGTTCTGCTCGGGAAATGGAGGGAAGCCCAGCTGTGGAAGAGGGCCAGGTTTTAGCGGAGGATCCTGCAGATAGCTTCAGTAACTCTTGACAAAACTGCCTGAGAAAATGCTGACTCGGGGGGGACTGAACAGAGATGGCTTTGAAGATAGTCCTGAAGGTTCCTCCATTAAGAAGGAGCCTGTTGAGCGTCTGTTCTGTTATAGTATAAATTCCTAAATGTTGCAATTTACATGTACAATGCAGCTGAATTATAACTTCAAAAAAATAAAAAAAATGCTCAGTAGTTTTGTATTGTTTTCAGCACAAATATCTAATAATATGTTTGTGGAAAGAAAAATCAACAATTCAGAAGGGACTGAGAGTTAAAGTGTCAGAAAAGGTAGATTTGTTTAGAAAAACATAATATATGGCTATTTGTTGGTCAGATAGAAAGTAGCTGGGGAAAAAAAACCCATTTTGAATTGCATGCTAAATACTAAAACCAATAAATCAGTTTTAATGGTTAATGTCTCATTCAATGCAAAAATAGAAATATATTTTATCAAATCAAAGTATATTTAATTGAGAAGCAAAATGACTTAAGATATTAAGTTCTTATTTTGTAAAAAGAAGCCAATAAACCCCTTGATTTGATTGTTTTGCCTGTTTGGCAGTTTAGTAGTTTTGTCTTGTTTTTCAGTTCAAATAACTAATTATTCTTAAATAAACACATATTTACTTCAGAACCAAAATGACTTAATATATACTAAATATTGTCTTGTAGTATTCTAAAATACATACACACAAGTAAATTTGTCCATGGCACAAGAAAAATAATCAATTGTATTTAGTGCATGTAATATATTAACTTTAAATGTAATATTAAATATTGCATGCTGTTAAAATTATAATCAAGAACTTTAGTATGTTAGTTAACACATCAAAATAAGTGTACTTTATTTTTATGATTAAAAATGCACTTTGAAGTCAAACTTTGAATTTTGCATTAATGCAAAGTACTCTTTTTAATATTGTATCTAAGTGTGTTTTTCACAAGGGCAGTCATTCAAATAACATCATTTCGTCACATGCTTGGACAAGTTATTGCGCTCTCTCTTTCATGTGATGTGATTCAGGATGAACCGCGAACACGTCAGAAGGTAAAGTTCAAACTGATTGTTCTGCAGAAGCCAAGCTTGTAATCTCCCTCAGTATTACACATACAGAGACCCTCAGCCAGGCATGATGCCAGGCAGCTGATGCTGTGTTAGGAAGGAAGGAATGGCTTTTGGGAAACAGGTGAAGTCTGAGCTAACAGACTCATGAGGCTCACAGTCTCTGCAGGGTGAGGTTAGGCAGGCAGGTTACCCATTCACTAGCTCAAGGAGAAATAAATAAAATCTTTTGCATTAAAAAATTAAGCTATACTATGTAGAGCTTTGCCCTCTGCTGGGTAAAAAGTAGAACTGCACGTCTATTGCGGAAGGAGATTATTGTGGTTGAGCTTCGGCTCTGCTCGTGACTTCAGAGCGGATGAACAAACAAATAAGGTTTTTTGTTGATTTTACACACGGTGCTTCCAAAAGGTTTGCTGTTTTATCATTTCTTAATGTCATATCTTACATTCATATACTACACGAGGGTACAAATACACATAGAAATATTATGAGGTTATACACATATAGACTAATATAATATACGTTTTAATTGCTTTTGTTTAATAGAAAATCGTATAGTGGACTATCAGTAATGACACAATAATGCTATTTTTTCCTCTCTCGTCCTGACAACATGACGTGCACTGGCGGATGACGTAGGAAATTTCACATGATATCTGTGCCGCCAGCTCAATAATGTAAGTGTTCTTACAGAATATAGTGCAGTTTAGTAAGGAAGATGGATTCATGGCATTTCTTTATTTAACAAAAGAGTTACAGTGTAGCATGTTTTAGAATTATTTATATTGCGTGCATTGTGACGTCATTTATTTACGCTACGTTACATATCTAAATGTGTTGCTATTCACTTCTAAAGAGTTAAATTTTTTAAATGAAAAGGTGAAGTCTACTTCAACTGCATTTCACTTTCATTCATATGCCTATTTATTTATATATTTTATTACTTACATAACTTTTATTATTTAATTATTTTATTATTTAATTAAATATAATAATTAAAAAGTTAATTAAATTAATCACAATTTTGTTTTTCTAAGCCTACACATTTCCCCCTAATTTACTAAATTCACCCACTAAAATGCTCTTCACTGTAACAATCTTCTCAGGCATATTTACAACAAAAAATATATATATGACACATTACAAGAAAAATTATGTTCACCCCAATATTAATTAGTTGTAATTTTACATTTTTTAAAAACTGCCCACTATCTGAGGTTTTGCCCATTTGTCAGTAAGAATTTTTCAATTAATTTAAAACACGATAAGCTAAGTATGCTTCCTTTTTTTTTTTTTAAGTCAGAATAAACATGTTGTTTGAATTTTACATACATTGAATGATAGTGTAACATTTCCACCAAATTTTCACCTTTGATTCTCCAAAAACCTTAAAAAATCTTAAAAGTAGACACTTCACTTACATTTAAAGTACTTTCTATGGACATAAAATCACTTAATTTCTTTTTATTTGGACATCTTGATGTCTTTGACCCCATAAGAAAGATCGATTTTTTTAAAGTGTACATTTTCAGGGAAAAAAAGTACAAAAACTGGGGCAGTACCCTGTCAAAAGGTACTAATATATATATATAAGCTTTAGGTAATAAGCCTAATATGTTAACATAAATTCCTAAAGGCTAAATAAGGTACAATGTTGTACCACACCACACCAGTAACAGATTTTGTAGCACAAGAGCAAGACAAAGAGCACTAGTTAGAGTGCAGTCATGTGTGGGCCTGCACTGAAGGATCTCTGCACAAGCAGGAGGCAAATCTTTCGAGTCGGTTGCTGTCATCTCCACCATCTCCTGTCACAGACGGGTCCCCTGCTGCCACTGCCTTTCACTCCACCACTGTAAAACTTCCTAACTAGGAGTGAAGTCAGAAGTTTGCGGTGACTCCTGGGTGCGCTGCGTGGCGTGTTCGCCTGCATCTCTCCTCTGCTGCTCATCGACAGCTCGTCACTCACTGTTACACATATATTCAACAGCTGCTTTCTCCTGCTCTTTGGTCCTATTAGACAAGAAACGCTGCATTTGTACAGGAAGATGCACGCATACACTGCTGAATTATTCATCGTGAAACATAAAGATATGCAGAAACAGGTGAGAGCGTGGTTGTGCGAAATCTTGAGGGATTCGTTTTACAGGAGCGCATGCATTTTGAGAAGCCTGAATGTTCCTACTCATAAATTATTAAAATAATGGCTTTGATGGAAGTGTCATTTTTATTCACTTTTTTAATAAAGAAATGGAAAACAATTATTTTTTTGGAAAATATAAGATATTTTGCTTTTAAAAAATATAGTTTGCATATTACGCTAAAATATATAAATTAAGTTTTGAATTTAATCATATTTGGCATAACTTTACTTTAAGTCACCGGAGTAGCAAGTAAAATGTGTAATAAGAAAACATCTGTTGCACTTGTTATGGAAATTTTATGTTAGGTTATGCTATTTTAATATTGTAATGATAATTTCCTGAAAATGTCCTCACAAGATTTATCTCCAAGGCATTTTTTGCTCCATAGTAACGCTTCCTCCAGTGAAAAAGTCCATCAAAATCCAGCCACATATTTGTTTTTAACAGAAATTAATCCGTTGAGATTTTCTCCTGGTTTATATAAGATGACTTTTCCACTGAGGAAGCATTATTATGAATAACCGACTCATATTTTAGACAAAATAAAGCTTAAAACATCTTCATGATGGATTTATTTCTTACAAACATGCAGATTTTCACTTCATAAGAAAGTGAAAAATAAGTTGGTTTTGGAGTGGTGTGAATGACTGTGATGTGTTTATCAGCTGTTTGGACTCTTATTCTGACGGCACCCATTCACTGCAGAGCATCCATTCATAAATAAGTGACACATTTCTCCAAATTTGATGAGTTAACAAGTCTTGGATAGCCTGAGCATGAAAACATCTTCATCATATTTCATTTTAAATGAACTAAATGTACCACAGCTACAACTCAGAAGTGAAGGTACAAAAGCTGTCACTGGGGCGGTACCTTTTCAAAAGATACCTATTAGGTTTAAATATGTACCTTTAGGTAGAAACATGTCCCTTTTTAAAAGGTACCGCCCCAGTGACGGCTTTGTACCTTAATTTCTGAGAGTCTGTGTTGTGCCCTAAGCTGTGAGCAATGAAAGTATAGTTTTGCTTATAAGTTTATATCTACCAATATTTAAAGGCTTGGGCAGCACACATAAATCAGAAAGTGTGTTCAGCTCGCAGTAAAATATTATAATTCTTTTTTAGCTGACGATATCTGTCAAACATTAGAGCAATCCCGAATCAGACTATATGCATAAACATTATTAGTTCAAGCACAGCACTAATCCTAAATTCAAATCTGTTCTCTTAGCCCATGGCGGCCTCTCACAGCAGACATCACATCTCCCTTCTGAAAGTAATTCATTGCATCCAATTATTGCAGCGCTTCTTCCTTCAAGAGCACTATCCCAAATAGACCTTAAGAGGAAGCGCACGGCACGTTGCTTTTTATGCCCTTATTTATATTCTGTTTGATTTGTTTATGCCTTGGGAATTGAGGTAGCTTGTCTGTCGGTGGTTGTTCAGCACAAATCATGAAACTGAGTCTCTCGTTGGCCAGGAAGACGCCTTATTCCGGATTTCAGATATTATCTGATATATAAGATATTATTTACAGGTGTGTGGAAGTCATGTCACTTCTGTTTGCTGTATAACAGGTTTGGAATGAATGTAAGTTATGTATAAAAAAAAAGAATTAGAAGAACTTTTTTACATTTATGACCAAGTTTGCTTAAACAGAAGAGCATTGTAGTCTATTTGCATGAATCCTGTTGTTGCACTGATGTTGATCAGGTGGTAATGGTTATTTGGCCCAGTTTCACATTATCTGCTCAAAATACTTCTGCAGAATGGGAACAGAGACCGCTTTTGTCGCAGTGGTAAAGCAGTCTAGACTGCATCTTAAGACTTATTACCTCGTATGGCTCCCGTTTTGGCTAAACTATAAAGTGACCTCCCAAATACTGATATCTTTTGTTAAAAGAAAAAGCTTAAAGCTTTGGTGTTGTACATACAAAGGGATAGTTTACCCAAAAATAAAAATTCTGTTATTAATTACACACCCTCATGTCTTTCCAAAACTGTAAGACCTTTGTTCATCTTCGCAACACAACTCTGAGCACTCACATAGACAGCAAGAATCCTACCATGATCAAGACTCAGTAACAAAGCAAGGGACATTGCTAAAATAATCCATGTGACATGTAAAATGTCATGTAATCCATGAGATGAAGCTACGATTCTCCCATTTTCACAGTTAGAAACATTTACTTGTTTCCAATGTGTTTTGACTGAAAGGTGTACAAGTGAACCATGTTCCCAACATCTTAAGCAATTTTCCAACACAGTCTCACGACCAATTCATACATATTCGTACAATGTCCCAAATTCGTGCTAAATCGTACTAATTTGTATTGTACGATTTTGTACGATTTATCTAAAACCCCGTGATGGTTTAGGGGCAAGGATAGGTTTTAGTCATTCGTACAAATTCATACGAATTGGCAACTCTTAAAATATTTACGATTTAGAAGAAATCGGATGAGTGAGGTCGTACGAATTTGTACAAATTAGCCACCTCGTAAAATATGAACGAATTGCCATGAGATCAGGTTGCAATTTTTGTACCATTCTGATAAAATGAAAATAATTCTGAAAAACAAAAACAATATTCTTTTTTAAGTCCAAAATGGCTAAAGAGCACAAGAGTGTTAAACTGTATTGTTTTTAATGGCAATAAATCTAGGATATTTCGAGGTATTTTTTAAATCATATTAATGCGGGACAAAGAAAAAATATATACAGCACTTCAGTGGTTCCATGAAGAACGTTTATCTAGTGGAGCCTTCTCTATCTTTATAACGCTCTTCACAATAATAAAATATAATTCTTTTATTAAATGTTTTTTTGGAAGCCTTACCAGGATAGTTTAGCCACAAATGACCCTCCAGTTGTTCCAAAACTGCATGAGTTTCTATCTTGAAATTTTGAAGAATGTTTGTGATCAGCTGACAATATCCGTTGACTTCCATAGCACTTTTTCCTTAAGAAGAAAATCAATGACTAAAATGTCTTCTTTTGCATTCTACTCATTAAATTTTATGTTTAGAACAACATGAAGGTTAATAAATTTTAATTTTCACCTACACTATCCCTTTAAGGTTAATAATTATTGACCAATTTCAAACACGGTTACTAAATTTAAACAGTATCAGGTATAAGACACAATGCATTATTTCTCCTCCGCCTCTTTTCCGGGGAGCATTTCAGTCTTCTTCCACAGATTTGGATTAGTAATGCCAATCACACAGCCGGCGATTCTCTTCCCAGCATTCCCACTGCGTTTGCTCTCTTCGTCTGACCCCTTTCCCAGATCGTCCTCCTTCTCATGAACCACCACGGCGCGTCCCAGAACGGACTGAGGCCCAAACAGCTTGGCCTCTGGGAGCATAATCAACTTCCTTATAACTCCTTGCTCAGAAACGAAGTTGCCCAGGTCTCCGGGATGAGCGGGATGGTTAACCACCTGCGGATTGTAATGAGGACCAACAGTGACGCAACCATCACTGAGGTCTCCGTACTGATGGATGTGGATGGCACGGACTTGTTGATCGTCACCAGGCAAACCACGGAGGTTGATTTTCACTTCTAGTGTTCCATTGGGAAAGACCTGCTTGAAGAGCACCTGCCCGAAGATCTTAGGCTGGCTGGCTGGTAAATCAGGGACGGGAGTGACTTCACAAGTGGCGTAGATTGTGTTGTTGAACTCCACGACTTCTGGCTTTGGAGCTTCGACGATCACAAGAACAGGACAGTCAGAAAACT
This sequence comes from Enteromius viviparus, assembly GCA_032353835.1. Taxonomy (NCBI): domain Eukaryota; kingdom Metazoa; phylum Chordata; class Actinopteri; order Cypriniformes; family Cyprinidae; genus Enteromius; species Enteromius viviparus. Next base: position 21,845,497 of record JAUCNO010001819.1, read on the forward strand.
CCCCGCTCTGTATATGCAGCGCCAGCAAGATCAGAGGGAATTTAAGGAGGATTTTCTCCATGTTGCTGTTTAAAGCCTAGGATGAAGAGTGAAATCATGCAGTTTTAAGAATGCAGTATTTTTGATGGAGGTGCAATTGAAGGAATTAGTTCTAGTGAGTGCACATTAAAGTTCTCAGTTCAGTTCTTCTCTTCTTTGCATTAGGGCACATTTCCAAGCTTTCTTTCAGGGAGCTTTATGCAAATAGCACAGCCAGATTAGATTGCATTAGGGGCAAAACATAGAACAACTGTATCTACATAAATAAATAAATACAGAAAAATATTAGTTTGAATTGCTGTGCACCTATATAGAAAAAGTTACTTCTAGATATAAAATTAACAATATAAAAGTCAGCTTAAGTATTCTTAAAGAGAGACAGTGTCAGTGTTTTTCTAAGCACACTGACATGTACTTTAAAAAAGTGAATCAATGTCAAGTTAAAAGTTAATTTAAGAAGAGGAATGTTTTAAATATTTTTGGTTATCCTTTAAAGAGTTAACGTACTGAAGCACAAACTGAATCCTGTAACTGTAAAGGTGTTATTTAATAATATTACAGTTAAAGCTAAGATATTTTAAAGGCACTGAATTGCAACTCCATTGTTATAAATATGTTATTACAACACATGACATACAAGTTACATACAAGAAAAAGCTATTAAAGTACATTTTAGTTTACTGTAACTGCTTGTCAGTACATTCAGCAGTACTTTAACCATATAAAAAAAAAGCATAAGTAAGTAATTATAAAATTACAAATTAAGATGCTCAGATTATCACATTTAATATAAATTTAAACTAATGCATTTCCTTCAGCTGCAAGTATTTTTTTAAATATGCACTCTTTTTATCTGGAAATCTACTTTGAAGATGGAAATTTAAAAGGAAGGACAAAATAAATAATGTTTTTGCTTCGCATTCTTTGATATTTTATTTTTATAGCTAAATTTCGACAACTTTACTTGCACATTCTGTCTGGATTATAAGCTACGCAACAACAACAAAAAAGCCTTGTTGATTAGTCAACACCAAATCAATATTTTCACCAGCTATCAATGACAAATCAACAACAACAAAAGCAGTGAAGGTACATTACCATATTGAAATGTTGTCCCGAAACAGTGCACAGACTAAATATTGCAGTCACAAGATTTTTGCAAAGCTTAATCCGTGTGTAGCAGTGAACCGTCCACTTTTGAACGAACTTTGTATTATTGATTGGCTGCTCTTCTGAGAACTCATGTAGAGCTTCGAGGATTTTCTTTATTCAGTCTTTTTATGAGCTTGTTTTCTTTCAATTGCACATACTGTAAAAGAAAACAAAAACAAAGAAGAAAGAAAATAGGGCACAATGTACTAATGAATTTAGCTCTATTTTAAAATCCATACAAATGTTTTTTTCTTTCACTCAAATAAACAACAACAAAATAAACGAGGCCTAAGACCAGCGAAATCCATAAAGAAATAAAAAAGCTTTGCTAACCACACACCTCATAATCATAATCAGTTCTTCTGTTTTAAAAGTCTACGCCTGACAAGCCTATTTCACATGCAACTGGCCTGTTATTTAATTGTCTGTGAAAGCGGAAATAAAAATGCCCTGTACTTCAGATTTATACAGAGAGCAGTGCAAAGTCTTGTTAACGTTAACTTTGTTTTTCCCATCACCATCAATTCCCAGCCGCGAGCAATGATCCAGTTGCTATTATGTAGCTTGTTAGCCATGCCTAGGCTGTGTAATTATCTGTGTCGACGGCAATGATTGTCTTCTGCACTCGCTGATTCATTGTGGTATATTATCATAGACTGATTGTACAGGAGCTGTCTGAGACGTACAAGAGCTCAGTACATTCTGAGACTTTGTTCTCTCAAGGGATGTCAGCGCAGGTTTTGATGAATTATATATTGAGTATATGTCAATAAACTCTTTACTAAACACATTCTATGGGAATAATACTTTAGGGACTTGTGAGAAATCACTTTTCATTCTCAAATCTGCATAGCAAAAATTAGATATTTGTATCAATCGACAACAACACGGTTGTGATAATACATAATAGATAATTTTAAGTTTAATCGTCAGAAAGCGATTCCAGCCGAAATAACTGCTAGATCTGCATTACGTACATTTTTTACGAGGTGGCTAATTTGTACAAATTCGTATGACCTCACCCATAAATCGTACGTATTTTAAGAGTTGCTAATTTGTACGAATGACCTACACCTACCCCGCTCCTAAACCTATACCCATCACTGGGGTTTACACAAATCGTACAAATTGATCGAGTGAAGTTGTACAAATTAGCATAAATTAGCCAGCTTGTAAAATACATATGAATTGGTCCACTGTGTTGGAAATAAGCATTCAATTAATTAGTCACCTGCATGTGTGTTTTCAGTTTCTGTTCGGTTCATGTTTATGTTTAGTTCCCCTTGGTTCCCTGCTTGTTTGTTTCCATGGTTACTGATTTATTTGAGTCCTTAGTTCAGGTGTGTTTTGTTTGCGTATTTATCTTTTGTTCAGCTTTGTATTTAGGCCCTCAGTTTATCGTTTATTTGGTTCAGCATGACAGCAGGTTGTTGTAAACCTGACAGATTTTCCTCTGAAAAGCATAAATGTAGATCAAACTTGCATACATGGCTGTATTTAATGTGTACTTGTAATCTGGGACAATAAGAGCTAAAAAAAACCCACCTTGTTTCCATTAAATTACTGAAAGAGTTGTTACCTGTAGCAGAAAAAAGTGCTTGTCGATATCATTAACTCGTCACTTATCTCTAGGTCATGTCCCAAAACCATTAAAGCCCATTAAGCCTCTTATTAAGATACTATAGATATATGGCAAATTACAGACCCATTTCAAGTCTCTTGTTTATTGCTTAAATCTTTGAAAAAGTTGTGCTTGCTGAATTATGCTTCTTCCTGCAAAAAATTAAATCTATGACGAATTTTCAGTAAGGTTTCAGGACCCATCATAGCACAGAAAATTACAATCACAAATGGCTTGCTTCTTGCGGCATCTCATTGATCGTTTTACATGATCTTAGTACTCCGTTCAACAAAATATATCATGATATACAGTAGTCAACATTTGAAGTGGATTAAAACTTTCATCAAAACTGTCCTAAAACATGCCAAAATGTGTTCTTGTCTTAGGACAACTTTGATGAACTTTTTAGATCCACTTCAACTGTTGACTACTGTAATCATAGATCTGTACAGTTATTCAAGAGCAGGTTTAAGATGGTTTAGAGTCTACCTGTCCAGCCGTTATCACTTTGTTTATTTGTTTGGGAAAAAATCTCAGTTAACACCAGTAAAGTATGGTGTGCCACAAGGATCTGTCTTAGGCCCTCTGCTATTTTCTGTTTGGTAATATGATTACAAAATACGGGATTCGTTCCATTGTTTTACTGTTTGTACTTCTATATGATCAGTGTAACCCAAGTTATGAAACATGTTACCCGTTTCTGATGCAGAAAGCTAGTTCATGCATTCATGATCTCTAGATTGAAGGAGGTAAAGCATATTCGCACTCTGTGTAAATCAAGACTAAAGACACATTTCTTTAGCCAAGCATTCACACATATCTCATAACCATAACCTTGTACTTCAGGTATATCTGATCAAATGCACATTTTCATTCTTTTGCTTGGGTTGAGCACAGCATCTTTGCTCAGAGCAGCACTATTTTGTTCTTTGTTTCTTCTCTGTTTCTGCTACAGGATTATCAACATCAACAAGGGACTTTAATTGCAAAGCTTCATCCTGGATCCAAACCTTACAAAGAAAGGAGATGATGCAACGGTTTGTATTGTATAGGCAATATACAATAAACATTTAATTGTTTTTTTCTTAAACATATATAAAGAAATATACATTTGAAAATAAAAAAAAAAAAAAAAAAATATATATATCTTTTTTTCATGCTTTAATGGTCTTTATTTGCTTACTATCACACTAAAGCACATTGCTATAATTTTGACTCTTGTCTAGTGTGTTATTCAATATCACATTTTAATGTATGTTTATACATATTATTAATGCACTTAAAAAATAAACTAACTACATTGAATTACTACTAACTACAGTTAATTACTTAAAATAAAAAAATCCCACAGTTAAGCTTGCAAAGAAAATTCAAGGAGACGAGCTCTGTAGCGCCCCATGCGGCGAATACCGGAAGTGTTGCGCGGTCTTGGACTTTATTTGGCGCTAGATATAATATCCTCCGGCACTGTATGCAGAACACCCACAACGTGCATTATTTAGTATACATCTCTTGCATCCCAAGCCAAAATATACTGCAATGAATAATATGCATAAAAAGAGGTGTCTGCTGCATTGTTCATCTTCTGTGCACTTGAAATAATAATAATGATGAGGTAAGTGCTTCCGGTCGCCATCTTGTCTTTTAGCCGTGCATGAAAGAGAGAGAGCGCAGCGGCTGCGCTGGAGAAACCGACCAAACTCCTTTTCCCTTTGTCTTATTAATATTTCTATTACGAGATGTCAAAACGGCATCGCTTGGATTTAGGCGACGATTATTCGTCGAGCAAGAAGAGGTATGTTGAGCTTAAGGAAGGTTTTAGCAGTGAGCGGCTAGGTTGTGCTAGCATGCTCACACTCCTGTGCCGGTGTGGTTTAAAATACTGCACAGTTGCATCGTTTCGAGTCAATACTGTATATAAGAAGCACGGCTGCTGTTTAAAGAGTTTATTGTAGCTCAAAGGAGAGCGTGTTGTGTGGACAGAAGCGCGCGCGACGCTTCGTGACTGAAGCCGCTAACACGTGCGCTGCTGCGTTGCTTTGACGTAACGTTACAACTGGCACTATTTACATTTCTCTTGTTTATGGACTAGTTACTGTATATTTCTGGTTCGCAATGTTTAAAGAAGCAGGTGTGAAGCCTGTGCGAAGTATATTATGCAGAGATAGGCCGCTAAATGAGCAGCGGATGATGTTGAGTGTGAATATATTCGTATCGTTAATCGTGACTTTGCCGGTGTTTGAATGTGGCACAACCTATGAAACGGTCCTGCACTAGCTAACTTCACTAGAAACAAAGTGTTTTAGTGTTTAGGGTGTGAGCCTGCGGTCTTATGTTAATGAGGCTAGTTTTTAGCTGGAAACGGCTAAAGCGCGGCCTACTTTGTTTATCTTTTGATTCATTGACATTGTATTGCTTTTAATTAACGTCACACACACGCAGACTCGCACAAATAATAATTAATTGCTCATAGTTTGGGTTTAATGTATTTTTAAGTACTAGTTTTAAAAGGTTGTTCTGTTATACCGGATCTTTTAAACGATTCTTTTGAATCGGTTCTCTATGTCTGAGTGAATCGGCTCGTTGGTCAAGTTATTGAACTCATGGATGGCTAAGAGTAAATAGTTTTTATTGAACCTTCAGGTGCTGGGAAAAGTGTAAATGTTAGAGACAAACTTTACTGTAGATGCTTGACTTTATGCAAACTTTTTTTATTTTTTGCCAAAAGATGTTTTGCATTTGTTGACATTCACACTGATTTAATCAGGTTTGTGCAAAGTTCATTCAGACTCAACTTAAACCTTGTGTTATTACTTGTTCCCATCAGTAAGGACCGTGACAGAGATCGGGACGACCGGTCGAAGGATCGGGACCGGGACCGTGACAGAGATCGAGACCGTGATCGAGACCGGGACAGAGACAGCAAGGCGTCCAGCGCGCCCCTCAGCTCCGGCGTGGCCGGCGGTGGGATGCTCACGCTGAAGCAGACGGCCATGCATCAGCAGATCAACCCCTTCACAAACCTGCCTCACACGCCACGCTACTACGAGATCCTCAAGAAGAGGCTACAGCTGCCCGTCTGGGAGTACAAAGAGCGATTTAATGACATCCTCAACCGGCATCAGAGCTTTGTGCTCGTTGGAGAGACAGGCTCTGGAAAGACCACACAGGTTAGGGTTACCTTGTGCTCAACTTTTCACAGAAGACCTTGCTTTTGGTCTAGAAGACTCTTTCATTTAGAGATTAAACGTGTTAATTAGGGTGTTTTACATTGTTGTACATTATAACAAAATATTATTAATTATTAATAATAATAATAATAAATAATGGTAATTTTTAATGTCCTTTTATTGTGTTTTGTTATTATTATTATTATTATTATTATAAAATGTTATTTTGTAATGGTACAATAGTAATATATATTTTTAAATAAAACCATATGTAAGGATATCAGTCATAATAACACATTAAATTATAATACTGTTAAATTTTATAATTAATGAATTCAGTCAGTAGTATTTCAAGCATTTTACTAAATTATTAAAATCAATATAGAAATATAATATAGAAGTTAATAGTGGTGCTGTTTTTATTTATTTTCTGGATTTGATTGTTTATTATTTTTAATAACCAAAGCTGCCGTGCCCTCTCTCACAACCAACGGATATGTGACTAGTGCCATGTTAACCAATGTACTTATTTGTTCAAGTGCAGACCAGAGAAACGCAGTAAAGTGTGTAATGAATTGGTGGTCTTTTCAGATCCCTCAGTGGTGTGTGGACATGGTTAGGGCTCTTCCCGGGCCCAAGCGAGGAGTGGCTTGTACACAGCCTCGTAGGGTGGCAGCCATGAGCGTGGCTCAGAGAGTGGCTGATGAGATGGATGTGATGCTGGGCCAGGAGGTCGGTTACTCCATCAGATTTGAGGACTGTAGCTCAGCAAAGACCATACTGAAGTAAGTTTGGTAGAAAACACAAGTCATGTGTTTGTAGTTTTTCAAGCCGAATCATCGTGTAGGTACTTTTGGACGAATGATATTTGGTATTTTTTTTGGTGACGGTTGAGGTAAAGATGAGTGAATAAACGTATCTTGTGTGTCTACAGATACATGACAGATGGTATGTTACTCCGCGAGGCTATGAACGACCCACTGCTGGAGCGATACGGTGTCATTATTCTCGATGAGGCTCACGAGCGCACGTTAGCCACAGATATTCTGATGGGGGTCCTCAAAGAAGTGGTCCGTCAGAGATCTGACCTTAAGGTATGTCATGCTGTTTGTATGCTTGCACCACCTTGTGTTTTTTTTATTCCTATAAACTGGAGGACATGAGGGGAAGAATACTTAGGTCTGCATGAAAGGGTAATTCACCTTGTTATCTGAATGTGTCTTAAATTATCTTATTGCAGACAATGCATTCATGCATTTCATAAAATTTTTTTACATAATGGTTAATATTCAACATGCTCACATGCACATATTTATATATATATATATATATATATATATATATATGAGCTTGTGTGTATGAATAAGTGGATCAAAGATGTTAAGATGTCTGCGTTTTGTCCAAAGAAAGAACTTTAAATGTAAAGTGTCTACATTTTATTCTCAGACATATGAAACCTTAAATGTTGAAATTTGGTTGAATAACATCACATTGTCATTCAGTTTAACACTATATTTATGTAAAAATTCAAGTAACATGTTCATTCTGACTTATTACTTATTAAAATATATAAAAGATTAAGGGAGCATATTAAATTTAGTTTTAAATGAGTAAACAAATCTAAAAAAAAAAAAAAAAAGAAAAGTAGTATTTGAGGTGAAAGTAATTTGTCTTTTAATGTGTCATAAGTTGAATTTATGTTTTGTAAATATGGCAGAAAGGATTGTTACTCTGAATGATGTTTTAGTGTGTAGACTTAGTTAATCAGGGGAAATGTGTGCTTTTTATTTTTTGGCTCAGAAAAACAAACCAAACTTTTTTAAATTTTAATTTAAACAAAAAATAATCTATAGTAGCATTACTCTAAGGCCTGTTGTTTTTATGGTTAAACCATTTTTTTTCTTTAGCCCACATTCTTAAATTTAGCTGAATTTTACTAATTGAAAAATTTAAGGGAACTAATATGTAAGTTATGTTTGATCAGTTCGCCTTTTGAAAGCAGTAGAATTGTTTATAGCAAGGTTTCTAATGGTCCTAAATCAGCAGCTTTAAATCAAGATACATTTTCTTGAATTAAAATTGAATCAGTTGACGTTTTCTGAAAATAATCAAAATGAAATTAATTTGTGCTTCAAATGAGCACAGATGTCCCTCGATACGGTTTTAAAACTTGTTTACCTTTTAAATTAAGTTGATGTTTTTGAGCTCATTGGCAGATATTTGGTCTTGCTAATCTTAAACGCCTAATTCTAAACAATATCTCAGAAATTAAGACATCTTATCTTGTGTAATTTAGCTTCTAAAGCACATGTATCTTGATTGCAGATGTAGATATGTTTGTTTCTAATATCTACATTTTATTTAATCTATGAAAGGTCTTAAATTTGCCTTGATAAAGCCTGCAGAAACTCTGATTTGTTCCCGGGTGGCCAAGATATCGTTTCATAAATGGCTTATTTTTAACCGCTAATTCTAAGTTCAATTTATAAAGCAAAATAACACATGAACTAATAGATCAATTAAAGTTGGTAGTATTCTGAATGTATAAGGAATGAGGTGATATTTTCCTGAAACTGGATATTTTTGCAGGTAAATATTGTGTGCATATATATATATGATTAATACATTTAAGCAATCAATTCCTTTGCTGTTGGAATGAATAACTATTAATAAATGTAACAGAATAAAGAGAAGCTAACTAGCGAGTAGTTCAATTTTGAAGCCAAATCATGCTGAGCCAAGAGAAATTATCCTCTTAACAAATCACATGCAAATAATTCAGTATGTGTGTGTGCTGTCGCCTCACAGCTGCGTGTCTGTTTGTTTGAAGATGAACGTGTCCGTAGCACTCAGAAATGCACAGCCAGTCACTTTAGTGGAGGTAAAGCGGCTGCTGCTGGGTCAGCCCATTTGAAAGCCATCAGCCCAAGGAGAGCAGAAGCGCAGTGAGTTTTATGGCTGAGATGTGCTGGAGCGATTCTCATAAAGCAGATGGGTAATGACTACTTGTTGTCAGGAACAAATCAAAGGTTATACATGTGTTCAGAGACTGTTAAATAAGGTCTAGGTTACTCCAAGTGATCCCTCAGCCCCAGCGTCCCCATGCAGTATTAAAGTTTAATAAGCTTTAAGAGCAATTATAATGCGTCATGATGTGGAAAGGTGCCGGGTGGACCTCAGAATGACTCTGTGCTTTTCTTTCTTCCGTTACAATCATAATATCCCAAGAGAGAGCGTGACATGCTCGACACGGGCTTTTACCAAATGCTGTGTGAAATGGTGTCAATGCAGTCTATTTATTTCTCCCCAGGTCATCGTAATGAGCGCCACTCTGGACGCTGGGAAGTTCCAGGTTTATTTCGACAACTGCCCCTTGCTGACCATTCCCGGCCGAACACATCCCGTGGAGATCTTCTACACGCCCGAGCCAGAGAGAGACTACCTGGAAGCGGCCATTCGCACGGTCATTCAGATCCACATGTGTGAGGAAGACGAGGGTGATGTGCTGCTCTTCCTCACCGGACAGGAGGTAATGCCGCTGATGTCCTCTCTAAACGGGGTTCATGCAGGGAATGCTTGATTTTAGCCATTGTTTTCAGGTCCTTGAATTTTTAGTACAGTCACTGAAAATGTTTGATATTTTTTGCTTCTCTTATAAATTTGTTATAATCAGCTCCCTCGCCCTTGAAAAGCTCAGACTACATAAAGTCTTTGAAAAGTGCTTGCATTTTACTTTAATATACTGCATAAACACTAAAGCCCAAGAGTTAAAGATTCTCTTTATCCAAGGACATTACACAGAGGCAGCTAGGTAGTTTTTTTTTTTTTTTTTACACAATTTCTTTTAAAAGTAAATTTTAATTAACCTATTTATAGAACTGGTATAGACACCACATGTGAACGGTCCCTAAAAGCACAGTCGGCACACGGCGCTCTCATACGCGATTAAGTATAGTTCCAAAGCTGCGCGAACGCGGATGTGCGCGAGACGGGACGTGACCGGCATGACAAGCACACCTGGCCTCTGCCTGCGCAAAACCGCATGTGACGTCAGGTGTCATCACGGCCGCTTATCTCGAGATTACCAGAGTTATGCTCGTCTCCTGTCCTTGAAAATAGAATTTGGCTGAATCGTATAAATGCTGGATTAAGATCGTTTGGGGGTCGAATCGAGATTGCTGTTTTTTTAACGTTTAATTGTGCAGCTCTAATACCAATATACTGATGTCTCTATGAAACAAATTTTTCCCTGTAAATGTTTAACCATTATCTCAATATCTTGGCAGAAAACAATGAATGCCAAACTGTGGTACTTTATTTTGGTTGTGTGTGTGGCTTTGACTTCACTTTCAAGATGCTCATTATGAGCCACATTTGTCATTTGTGACATTTTTCAAGCCGCCTCACACACAACAGTTAAATAGTGCAGAAGAGATCAATGCTTAGATTGATAATGGCCATGAACACAGCTGGCCTTGGCGCGAAGGCAAAAGCCTGTGAGAGATGGCAGAGAATGACCCAGATTCAGCCCTGAAATTAAGCCATTTATTATTTTACGTCTCCTGCAACCAGTGCTCACCTGAGCGCAGTGGAGGGTCAGGGACCCACCCAAATGATAAATACGGTCACAGATGGGGAGTCACCAATGTTCCCCGCATATTTGTTCCGTTCCCTTTCTCCTTGTGCTAAGATCAAAGAAAAATTAATTTCATTTTTGTAAATGCTTTACATAAAGATAATGAGGCCAAAAAAAACATGCAAATTGCATTAATCCATCAGTTCAGTTGATTTGAAACGGCGTTCAAAGCAGGCTAGACAAATGAACAAACAGTCAAACTGAACATAGTACTTATGTCTCTCACTTCCCTTTGAAAAGAGAAGTCATATCTTTGCACCATCCACCTAATCAGGTAATTTGACACTCTATTTATTAACGGCAGACTCCCGTCATTAGTTTCTCCAGTGGGTCTGGTCGTGTACATCCGTTTTCATTTGCAGGTGTGAGATTGATCGCTGGCTCGTTGCAGAATGAATGAACTCAAGTGAGCTGCAGTTGGACTGTCTCCACCAGCATCGGGTTGATAATTGACTGGAGATTTATTGATGCGCAGGATTGTTCTCTTTGCTGTGAACGAATCATTATCAAGTCCAGAATGTCATACACATTCGGATACATAGCAGATACAGGCGAGCTCATCTTCATCGCGACCAGACCTACTCTGTGTATGCACTTACGTTTGTGTGCTTTTTCTGCGCTGCTTGTGTCTCAGAAGCAATTGAAAAAATATTGACCATTCTGAACTCGCCAATCTACCATTGTTCTGCCAAACACATAGTCCTGCCCCAAACTCACACCATTGGTTGAGCACAACATAGCAGTGTTAAACAAACAACGATACAGCTTTTTCAATGCGTGTTCTGTGATGGGATGTCTACACATATGTGATGTGTGTTCTTGTTTTGCTCTGTGTGTCTCCACCCACTGCCCCTTTACCCAGTTGAATTTTAACCCCGTCTGTTTTTCAGCCATGGCAGCTAGCTAACAAAATGAGTCAGAAATAGCAGATTTTAGCCCACCTAAAAAGCCTTGGCATCCATTTAAGCGTTCTGTGATGAGAGGAATGTTAAAACCAAGGGGCAACCTCCCGCTCCATCTAGTGAAACCAACACGGAAGTGATTAAAACTGCAATTTATCAACTAGCCGCTGGAGGCTGGCTCCAAAAGGGAGTCAATCACATTGACTCTCCATGTTAAAATGCCCAACTTTACAGTA
>JAUCNO010001819.1:21874155-21889458 GCA_032353835.1 Enteromius viviparus
TTTTGGAACAGTCCAAGTCACTAACACAGGCGGGAGGGTTTGGAAGAGTCCACTTTAAGGGGTGTACTTTCTTACAAGGAGTGACTCATTCATTTATAACTCATTTGACTGGAAGAACCAGCTTTCAGTAGATAGTGGTGCCACTATACAGTCTCTTTTAGCAAAGGCGTACATTTTAACACTACAGTGCAGCTTCAACCATTCAAATTATCCATGAAAATAACTAGAGAAGCACTTGTACATAAGTGCAATTTACGTTAGCCTTCAATAGCCTAATCAAGTAACAGTTTGGAATCTTTCTGCTGTCTTTTTGTGTCTTGTGTTCCTGTTTAGGAGACAAAATGGAGGCACAAAACAATAGTAAGTGCTGTTAAATTAAATATTTTCCTTAAATATATCCCTAAATATTCCTTATATATTTCCCTAAATATATGATTTCCCTGCTGGCTTACTGAAGCTTTGAATTCATGTTTACGATGTTGAACTGCCTTTAGCGGCCTCCCTTTGCTCTTTGTCTCCATGTTTACAGAATGCTAGAAACATATAAGTGATTAAAGTGAATGATAGAAAGACCTATTAACAGACAGATGTTAGCAAGTTAAAATATAATATTACAAATAATGTCATTTTAATATGAAACCTCTGGTTGGAAAAACTTTCTGAAAAGGGGCGTTGTTCACTGGAGGTAAGGGGTGGGGGTAGAGTGTGAAGATAAGGCGGAGACTGCATTAAAGGGGGAGTGACAATGAGTGAATAAATGTTGCTAATTTGCACAACGACAATGTAAACACACACGTTGGCAAGATGGACAGCGACACCGAGAGCAGCAGCTACAGCGGTTCTTAAAGCAGTGTGGAAGTGGAAGACTTCTCCCCACCAGAATCCCTACACAAATCCTTACATCAAAATCATGACAGTGCAGGTCCACTGCTATGGCGGCAAATCTATGGCAATAATGCGCACGGTTAATCACATTGCGTATGTGATTTATCGCGTGCGCCAGCATCAGTGGTGCGCACTGGAGGATGACACGGCAGTGGATTTTCGCTCCTGTCCTGTCCCACTCCCATAGAAATAAATCCTGACCTGTTCCACTCCCAGACCAAAGTTTAAAAAATAATCCCGTCCCATCCCGCTCCTGGTAAAATGACTCCCACTCCCATCCCGCTCCCGTTTAAAATGACTCCCACTCCTGTACCGCTCCCATATATATACAAAAAGATGGCTTCTGGGACGGCTGTGTTGTATAATTATTTTTTAATTGCGTTACATTGTAGGCGTATTAAAAGGAAACTAAAAAATGATGCATGATTTACTTTTTTTTTTCGTCTTTCCTATTGGTGGATTCCCGCTCCCGTCTGCTCCCGTTAACTATTTTTCCTGTACCGTCCCAATCCCGTGATTAATAGCAAAGATTCCTGTGGGATTCCCGAAAAAATGTCAGCCTCTAGTGTGAAGGGTGCTCAGAAATCTTCCTAAATCTTGTGATTTCATAATATGAGAATCTTGATAGTGTGAATTTAGTATTTAGGGCCTAAAGTTGGGACAGTCTTGCACACTTAGTAGAAAACTAAGCATGACAGTTTATTAAACTATAAATGCATAAATAATATTTAGAATATTGAAATATGAACAGTGAAATAAACTTATTATTCACCTGGAATCCTTGATCACACTTTAATTGAGGACCCATTCTCACTTTTAACAATAAGCTTTGCCTTTTACCTCAGTGTTATAATATACTGCTTGTAAATATTTAGTAAGGTCAAGTTTAGGTTTTGAGGGGAATAAGGATCTAAAATATGGTTGTGCAGAATAAGGCAATATATATAAATAAATAAATAAACAGTTAACAGTCAACGACAGCAGAGATTTCTATACAAAGGTAGATGAAGGAATTATATTTACGTGGTCAATAAACATGTTACTGTAAATATTATTGTTACTTGTCCTTTATGTTAGCGATGCAACGTGCTTTAAGAGCAGTTTGTCCATTTGGGGCTACTGTAGAAACATGGTGATGACTTCCATGTAGGGGACTTAGATAAAAATCACTCATTCTAAGCTAATATATAAACGGTTTATGATGTAAGGTCTTAAAAACACCTTTCAAAACATAGTTATGAATATTATATTACATTTCTGCCAAGTGGATGCTCCAAAATATACAACTTTCTGTTAAAGTTTTTTGTTTTATTATAAATTATAAATTTTTAATGTACTCTTAATAAATAGCATTATTTACATTAATAGTTATTGTAATAATTTGACATAAAATGCCTTAGATTTTAGGACTACATGATTAGGACAAAAATCATAATTTTTGTTTATTCCCTTGAAATTGTAATTGCGATTTATTAATTACGATCATCACAATTTACGTTGAATGTTTATGTAATTCTACGATTGGCTTCTTTAAATATAAAACATGGTATTATGTTATACTAAAACTGAAATTACAACAATGCAAAAACTGAAACAGAAATATAAGTTCACCCAAAAATTAAAATTCTGTCATTTTTCCTCAAGTATTTCCAGATCTGTATGAATGTCTTTGTTTTGACTAACACAAAGGAAGATATTTCTTCAGAAAGCTTGTAACCAGGCTGTTTGGGTCACCATTGACTTCCAAAGTATTTTTTTTCTTACTATAGAAGTCAGTGGTGACCTACAAATTTGCTGATGAAATATCTTCCTTTAAGTGCACAGTTTGCATAAGTGGATTTTGAACGGTTGCCACTTTAAACGATTACGTAATTGTAACTGCAATTAAAAAATGCAATTCATTGTGCAGCCCTCATACATATTAAGGGTAGTAATTGGGGGCCAGGCCCCATAACGGGCCTAAACCAGCACAAACACTCCTTAAACAAAAAATATTGTCTTTGACAAAATTCCACCTCCCTTCCCCGAAAACATTTTTTCCTCCGATATAACACACCTTTACTCTGAGTGCTGGTAAGCTTCCGTAGTATTTTCCTATTTAGTTTCACATTTTAAATTCTTGTATTCTAATGTATACGTTTTCCGCCAGCTCCTGAGACCCTGATGCGTGCCCTGGAGCTGTTGAACTATCTGGCGGCGCTGAATGATGACGGTGACCTGACGGAGCTGGGGTCCATGATGGCTGAGTTCCCTCTCGACCCCCAGCTGGCCAAAATGGTCATCGCCAGCTGCGAATTCAACTGCTCCAATGAGATCCTGTCCATCACAGCAATGCTATCAGGTAGTACATGCTCACATACACACGACCCCTGCTTATGATCTAAACTTATTAGAGAGTACTCTAATGGACTATGAAATATTAATTCTTTGTAGCTCACTCATTATCAATTAGCAGAGCAAAAAATGTTAGTCTTCTGTTTTATTGTCTACTTATGCACAATTTTAAGTTGCCAACCAAGTTAACCGTAATGGTTGCATAAACAAACAGTCTGCTTATGTGTTTAGCTGCTTGGCTGAAGCCATTATCTAAAACGACTCTCAAAGGAAGTGCTCACAAACAGTCCAGTCTCTTAATGTGTCACACTGTAAGACTGCCAAAGCAGAATGGCGCTTGAAGCTATTAAATGTCTGATGCAGAGGGGTGGGGGAGAGAAGGACATAGGATACGATCGCTTACTAGCGCTTTAGAGGTTCAGGTTTTGTCCACGGGTCTGATCTTGACCCGAGTACACCTTCAAGCAATGCTACTGTGCTCCTAATTATACTGACACATATTTAGGATTTATGCCTTTGAATGTAGTAGAATTTCTATGCATAATTTGATGCATATTTGTCACAGTAACCAGCCGTATATATTTATTAATAAATCCAGTTTGTTTTAATCTCCCACATTTCAACTAATTGAATATTAATAATTTAAACTTAATTGATACTTTTTTAAAAGGATCGCCTGAAATGATTTATTGGTTTCTGTCTAGTGTCTCTTCTTAATTTTGACTTATTTTGTTTTCACCATGAAGACTTCCTTGCTGCTGACAGCGACAAAACAACTAGATTCATTATTTGAAAGTTTGAATCTTATTTTATAGAAATGGTACATCTGTCTTGTGCAAATAGGTTTAAATGTGTAATTTGGATAGAGTATAAAGAGGCCAAACAAGCAGATTATGACTTCCCAGTATCCTTCAACATACTAAAATTGTTAGATTCACATGCATAAATCCTAAATTCAAGCCTAAATATTTTGAGGGCATGCATTGTAAATGAACACGCGTAACATCAATTGAGTGGCTCCCAGACGTATATCAGACCCCCAGTGCAACTAGATTTGAGCAGCCGAAGTTCCTCTCTTTCAGAAAGGCAAATCAGAGCTGAGAGGTGTCTCTCCCTCCACCCCGTCCTACCATTTGGTGTAGCGTACCCTGTGCCGTGCTCTAGCCTCAGAACTAGGCCTTGTGTCCTGTCTGGGTGAACGCTTGACTCATCCCTATGGGCGGCTATGTTGGGGCCCATACCAACCTTGTTTAGTCCCACAGTGCTTTGTGCGGCCCACCGAAGCTAAGAAGGCAGCCGACGAGTCCAAAATGAGGTTCGCCCACATCGACGGGGACCACCTGACCTTGCTCAACGTCTACCACGCCTTCAAACAGAGTACGTATACATGACACACACACACACACACACACGTTCATGTGAGATCATTCCCTTCACCCGTTTTTAATTAGCCTAATTGCCCAAATCTAATTCAGGTTGTTTTTGTAGGTGGCCAAAAAGCGCAATTTGTTTCATGAAAATCGGTGCCTGCGAGGCAGCGTGCTATTAAAACTCTTCTGAAAACCACAGCGACTCGCGTGCAGTTCATTCGTCACGTCAGCTTCCATATTTTCTCCCAAACTCCCATGGGTTTTCTCGCACCTCACTGCTTTTATCTAGTAGTCGGTGCTTGTATGAAGCACAGGAGAGGATGTTGATGTGAGGTTTCATGTTAAAGCATTTTTATTTCTCAATACGAAAGTAAATTTTGCTTCAGTTTTTTTAATACATTTTAAATAGACTTTTTATCTAGCACCAAAAAATAAGTTAATGTGTCGTATTGTATTAACAGAGTATAACAGATTAACATTTATTTTGAATGGTGCTGTAGAAAAACTTGCTGGCTTTCTGGTTAGATTTACCGTAGTTGTAACCAATAGGTTTTATTGATTAGTTTAAGGTATTATCTCTAATTTTGGATGCAAAGCCTTTTAAATGAGTGTTAAATTACAAAATTGTCCATAGTTTGAAGACATAGCTAGCTTTAGATTTTTGCTATTAGAAAAATGGTAGGACATCACTAGACTGTAAAAAAAGAAAAAAAATAAGCTGATGTTTGTTAATTTAAATTCTGTATTGTCTTTAATACACTTTACAGTGTACAGTGTTTACCAATGTTTAGTAAAAATGAGGTATTTAATGGCTTTATACTGTGCTGATTTTCTGAAGAATGTTTTTCCAGCTAAATAACAGCATGGGCCTATAGCCGGTATGTTATCGGTATCACAATATTTCTTGAATTCGTATTACCAGTAACTTACTTAACAGTATAGTAACTTAATATAGTTTTTTACTTGTGCATTCTGTATTTGTTGTACTGTATGTACAAAAGTGAACTGTGTAATTTTTTTTGTTGTCTACCTAATCTCAATGGACAGCTACAAGCATTTTAATTCCTTCCAAAGCATGAACCATTTTGTGGTGTATGTGAAATTCTGTTCTGTTAGTCAACATCGACTCAACTTGAGATTGGTTCAGATCTGCTTGGATGTTTCACTTGAGCCACTTTTAATGTTTATCCCTTCTGTTTCAAGACCACGAGTCGGTGCAGTGGTGCTATGATAACTTCGTTAACTACCGCTCGCTGATGTCGGCTGATAACGTACGGCAGCAGCTCTCACGCATCATGGACCGCTTCAACCTGCCACGACGCAGCACAGAGTTCACCAGCCGAGACTACTACATCAACATCCGCCGCGCCCTCGTCACAGGCTTCTTCATGCAGGTGCGTTTGCCAAAACTATCAATTATTGAACAAAAAAGCAGCCCAGTAAGCTTCTGAAGTCCTGCCAAGCTTTTGATTCAAAGTGTATTGACATCAACATCTGTAATGCGTGCGATTGTAGATCTCCCTCAATGTTGTCGTGCACAGAGATGCGTTTTATGCTAAATTGTAATGTCTGTTGCAATATTCCTCTTTTTATTCTCAACCAAGCGGCTAAAAACATAATGTGTTGGCATATCAACAGAAATCAACACTGGCCTTGTGGGTCACTTGAACTGAACTTGATAAAAATGCACTGACTGTGGTTATACCACGTAGAGTTTGCCTGAAGACGGTAATATAATACTAGTTCTGGATGCTGATTGGGCAGGGTAGTGTTCAATATATAAAGCACACCACTTCAATTCCAAACAATTTACTTTAACTTTATATTAACGCTATAAAAAATGTCAAAGGTGTAAATTAAACAAAGACAAAGGTATACGGATTGATTTTGTTTTTAATATAGACAATCACATGTCTAAATGTTAATCAAAAATATTTTAAATACACAAATATCAATAAAACAAGGTAAATTGAATTTAAGGCAATATTATAAAGAGCTGCACAAGTAAAATGAACACTGATTGAATGTGGTTGGACAAGGACTATAGTAACATTATTTTAATACATTAAGTGACATGATTTACACACACACAATTTTTTTAAAATTAACATTATATTTTAAATACTGCTGTCTTAATAGTATAGATTTTTAAAAGGTTCATTAACTTCTTTCTCGTTTACGAGTGTATGCTGTTAATAGTGTTAATACGAACATAAGATGAGACTTTAATTTATTTAATGCTAGATATAACTTGCCGTTTGAACTGAGGTGTTGAAGCTATTGCGCATGCCAAATTAAACCGCACCAAATCCGTATTTATATTAAGAATTTTGTTATGCAAGCTGATACTTTTTATTGTATTGCTGGATGGAAACTAACATGAAGCTCATGCATTAATAGATCTTGATAACAAGAAGCCGTATCAGTAATGACTATATACGAGAATTGTTAACGAACAATGTTTTTTTGCTTTTCGCTTTGCACGTCTCCGTCATTTTGAGATGAGGACTGTTTGAAATTCAAACTCTTTCCATTAAAACTTTGATGCGCATCGTGTCAGTTTAAAACAAGTCAGTCCAAAACAGAGTCATAACAGCAAAGTAAAATAATATAACTTCTTTTTTTTTTAATATAAAAGTTGAGAAAACTTTGAAAAAACTGTTGAAAAATAAGTTTTTTATCTTAGTTTTCTGTGTTTTGTTTCGTCCACTAAAAAAGTACTTGTGATAACTTCCTAACAAAACTGGTTTTTATCATAATTCATAGTATTTTTGCTATTCTTTTTTATATCTAAATTTTAATGGCTTTTACGTAGGATTGCAATATAAAGGTTTTGTTATATATATTCAAAATTAGTTGATTAATATCTTTTGATTTTCATAGTTTAACCCTATTTTTAGTCGTTTCTGAGTAAAAAAAGGGTTTAAAAGGATGTCCAATTTCTTCTCTTTCCAAAAAAAGTAGTACTAGAATCAGCAATTCTGTTAATACAGTCCCAGCTGAGGTGTTGTTAAGACAGTAACACCCTTTGGCCATGAATATTTTATAATAAAACAGCCTTGAGTGATCATATCACTTCAGTTAATTCTTAGTCCACTGTATTTTTCTTAATCCCAAACTAAAACACATCTAGTTTTAATGCAAAGCTTGGTTTCTCCCTTCATTCTCCTCTGCCTGAGTTAAAAGTTACAGTGTCAGTTGGGAATGCAGGATCATTGAAGCTTGCTAATGTAATGCACGGCCTTCTATCAAAGTGCGACCGTTTCAGCGCACACAAGAAATCCGGCGTAGCGAAAATAAATGACGCTTTTATAGAGTCGTTCTCCGGGAGGGGGTTCCTGAACAAGTGACCTGACTAGTTAAATTAGTCCATTAATATTGAAATATTTGTCAACATTAACCTTTACCGGTGAGACAAATTTACGCCTTAGTGTAGGAATTACCAAGCACTCCATTGCCAGCGTCTCTGTTTGATTCGGCCGTTTATTGAGACTGATTGCCCAGGTTAATCTCGACATCCTTACGGTGTCTGAAGAAATGCCCGTGTGTGCGCTTAGTTAGCTTGTGGTTGATTTATTCATTAATTTGTGTCTCTGGTGTTATCAGGTTGCTCACCTGGAGCGCACCGGCCACTATCTCACGGTGAAGGACAACCAGGTGGTCCAGTTGCACCCTTCCACCGTACTGGACCACAAGCCCGAGTGGGTTCTCTATAACGAGTTTGTGCTGACCACCAAGAACTACATCCGCACCTGCACTGATATCAAACCCGAATGGTAAGCTGAAACATGCAAATGCGTTGAATTTGTTTGTGCATTGTTAGCAAATGCTTCTGCGACAAAGAAAGCAAAAACATTGTGCGTATCTTCTCATCCTTCAGGCTGGTGAAAATTGCCGCTCAGTACTACGAAATGGGCAACTTCCCTCAATGCGAGGCTAAGAGGCAACTGGAGCGCATCATTGCTAAACTTCAAACCAAGGAGTATTCTCAATACTGAACCTGTGCAACGGTGTAAGGACTGTACGTTTTGAATTCTGCGCTGTGCAATGCTTCTGAAGTTGTACATCGTCACACCTTGACATTAGGTTTCCGTCTGTGTTTCGTTTTCTGTTTTGATTTGTCATCAAGATATAATTATTTTTTTATAACTCTTTGCTCCCGGCTCCGCCACAGGTTTCGCCACCCGGTGAAAGCATATTGTTTAATTGGTCACTCTAGGCACTAAGGATTGATTGGGAGCAAATGCTTAACAGGGATAAACACCATCAACTGTTTTTGCATGAGCATTCATGTGGATGTTGACATTCCTTATCGACATTGAGAACTTCCTGCTATGTTATTGAGTAGAAAAGTCCCTGATTATTCTGTAAAGGAGCTTTTTCTTCAATAATAAAATACCTTGATATCACTCATGCTCAAGTACAATTTTTTTTGTTGACAGCATTATACAAATAGTATCTTTACAAGGATGCCCTAAATTGCACAAATGCATTCACAGCCTTTTCAAAATAGAGGCGTGATATGTTTATTATTAGTTAAGGTAGAGATCTACTGAATGCAAGTTCTTCTCAGCCATTATTTCTGTAAATTGCTTAAATTAATAAAGTTGTACAAGAGTGGTCAACTTTGTTAGGGTCGAGATAAGGGCAGTCATGTTAATGTGTTCATTTATGAGGTTAATTGCATACATTTAACCACATTAATTTTTTAATCATTCGCCCAATTTAGGATTCCAGCAGTCATTTTTTTTTCTAGAGTGGTTGAAGAAATACTTAATGGGGGTCATATGACAATTCTAAAAATAACTTATTTTGTGTATTTGGTGTAATGCAATGTGTTTATGCGGTTTAAGGTTCAAAAAAACACATTATTCACATGCCATACATTGTTGATCCTCTCTGCCCCACTTTTCTCAAATGCGTTGATTTTTTTTTTACTAATGTTAATCAATTAATTAATTGCATATCAAATAAAAGGTTGTTGCATAATGTGTACATATATGACCTGCATATACAGTATATATTTTGAAAATATTGTACTGTATTTATACTACTGTAATTTATATATATAAAAACATTTATCTTTAACGTTTATATGCATACATACGGAATATACACATTGCATAAACTTTTATATTGGATGCCGTTTAATCATCAGTTCTGAAAAGCATGGTTGTGCTCTGATTGGCTGAATACCTCAAGCGTGTGACAGAAGTGTTACGCCCCTTACAACATTTGGAGAGGAACAGTGACATGGCGGTGGCATTGACAATACTACAGAAAGTCAATTTGCTGCCCTGTATTGTAGAATCATAAAAGCTAAAAATATAGATTGTGAACAATATGTGATGATAATATTTATATTTAATATGAGCAATTAGCCATCAAACTTATTGCATTTCTAAAATTTAACTTAATTCAATGATATTTTTAAATAAATGCTATTATATATAAATACTTCAATGTATACAAAGTGATCTAAATAATAAAAATCTCAAATAACTGATTTTAGCCCTATAAATTGATCTATAGCATCATTAGTGGATGCAATTGACTTTAGAAGTCACTTCAAATGCATGTTATTTGTACATCTTTGTAGATTTGAGTTTCAATTGATTGTTATATAAATACACCACAATGTGAAAGGTCAGTTTTGTGAAAAAAATAATTGAAGTGCACAAGGCAGAGGATGGATGCAAGTCATTGATTAGCCCTTACCCTCGATCAATAAATAAGAAATGGAAAGAGTATGGCTGTCAATGTACCTAGAGACGAATGTTCTCAAAACATCTGAGTGGCCATGCAAGAAGGACACTGGAAACCAATGAAGGAGTTACAAGCTTCAGTGGCCGAGATTGGAGAGGCTGTGGATATGACAACTGTCATCTGGGTGCTTCACCAGTCTCAGCTTTATGGAAGAGTGACAGAGAGAAGCCACTGTTGAAAATGTCATATGACATCTCGGCTGTAGTTTGCCAGAAGGCATGAGGAAGACTCTTAAGCCAGATGGAAGAAGAGCCTCTGGTCTGACGGGACCAAAATTGAGCTTTTGGCCATCAAACTAAATGCCATGTTTGGAGTTCGCCAATCGCTGTGCATCATCAGAAACGCACCATCCCGACCGTGAAGCGTACTGATGAAGTTCTGCGGCA
The DNA here is from genome assembly GCA_032353835.1 of Enteromius viviparus. NCBI lineage: Eukaryota > Metazoa > Chordata > Actinopteri > Cypriniformes > Cyprinidae > Enteromius > Enteromius viviparus. The sequence continues at coordinate 21,884,897 of JAUCNO010001819.1, forward strand.
GATCCTGGAAGGATTGTGGGGTGTAGCGGATGAAATCAATGCATCAAAACACGGGTAAATCCTGGAGGAAAACCTGAGACACTCTTGAGACACCTGCGACCCAGGAGATGATTTATTTTCTGGGACGGCGACCCAAGCGTGAAGCCAAATCTGCACAAGAAGTGCTTATAAACCATGTTGAAGTCCAGGAGTGGCCAAGCTGAGATCTCAATCCAATTGAACATTTATTGGTGGACACTATTTTCTCCCAATCTCCGTGAAACCAGACTGAGCTTAAGCAGTTTGTCAAAGGGCAATGGGAAAGCATTGCACTGACTGACAGAGACCCTTACAGACAAACTTAAGGCTTGAATTCTTCAAAGGATGCATCAACTAAATAGAGTTGTGTGCAGTTTAGAACTGAGCTGAGAATTGCTTTTCAATTCCAAATCAGTTAGGTTAGCTATGAAATGGGATGCAGATTGTAAATAATTAACAATCATGAACTAAATGCAACGGCCCAGTTCTAAAAAAGTAAAACATTATCTTCTCCATGAAGAAACTGATTTTTAACAATAATAATCATTTAACTGGCCACTGGTATTTTCAGCAACAAAGACTGGTTTTTGTGGTAGCGTGTAAGTTGGAAATATCAGTTTACATTTCCAAACATTATTTTTGTTATTAATTGTAATAATGCAGTGAGATTATTATCCAACAACAGCCAGTGCTCCACACAGAGATCTCATCTCACTTAAAACCATTTTTTGTTGCTGAAAATACTAGTGGCCTAAGATTTTTGCACAGTACTGTGTGTATATATATATATATATTGGGATTGTAGCTCTGTCCCTCACTAAACCTATGAAGGACATAACCTTTTGGCTTTTTTTTTTTGCAAATTTGACATTCTTTGTAGTATTTTGATTTTCCTTTTAGCTGGTTGGTTGGTTGGATAGCAATTAGTTTAAGCCAGGACTAGACCTTTGCTAATTTAGGACATTTAAGAATATTTAGAAACATGTCTTACAAAACTGTATTATCTTTGAGCATTTTAAGACCAAACAATGGCAATAATCTATTTTAAGATATCTTAGTGCAAGCCTTTTCCAGTTTAGACAGCTCTTGACATTTATTTTAATCTAGGACTAGTCTTAAACCCTGTTCTGGAAACTGCCCCATAATGTTTTAAAGGCTTTTTAAAAATCTCAATGGGGGAAAGATTAAGGGCAGAAATGTTGCAGAAACCTTTGATTCAATGCTAATTCTAATTCAATCTCATGAAGGGAAAGCGAGACAGGTTTTTTGCACAGTCCTACATGTAAAAGCTTACAGTGGGTAAATTACTTATTTAGTTCGTATTTCTCACTTTTTGATTGATCAGGATTACAGAAAACAAAACTAAATGAATTATTCTGTGGGTTAGTGATGTAAACTGATAAAACCCGACAAACATGTACACTTCTTCAACTTTCATTCTGTAGGCTAGCTCCTCAACTGTCATCCTGCTGAGTTTGCTGAAGCGTGAACCCATCAGAAATTGTAGAGCTGAGCTGGGCATCCTTCAGAATAGTGGCTTCCTTTAGGCCCCGGTCAGCTAAGGTCCAGTGTAATGGTGCATCTGACTGCCGGTGGTCAAAGTTTCATTGTTGTTCTTTTTTTGTAATTGCATTTTCCTCGCACCATCATAAAACGAAAGCATCACTCGGAGCCCAAACGCTACCGACAGATGAGGAAAAATAGCTTAATGCCTCATTCTCAGCATCTTCTGAAAGAGCATGGGTATTTGTTTCACCATTTTTCCCGAGACGTACAGAAGGCAGTGTCTTATTAATCCACGGCAATGCCTTTCCCCTTGGCCCTGAGACTTTAAAGTTTCATTGTTGTGATTTGCTGCACTTTCGATAAGAGAGAACACGGCACCCAGGGGGTCTTTTTGTTCTATTTCCATATTAATCCATTAGTCGTAGATGAAGACCAAATCCATTTTGCACCTATGGCATAATACGCCGCGGTTATGTGCGAGGAGAGTGGATGAGCCATTCGCAAGGTGACACGTGAGGAGATGCGCAAACTTCAAAAGCGACCTTAAGTTAGCATTTGCCCTCAATTGAAGTTTTAAAGGAATATCAGAAGAGAGGAGGGGTGCTCGTGCGGAGCAGATGAGAAGAGTGGAGGCGACCACGTGTGCCATATGCAAATGGCAGAGATTAGCATGTTTATTTTGATCTTTTCTGACTGTTGGGGGAAAAAAAGTATTCAGCCCCAAGTTTTTAAATAGATGGCTTTCTACTCGCGAGCACACATGTAGCCGTGAAATTGTGCCAGAGATTACCGTGGTTTGCTGAAGCCAATAGAAAACACATTAGTTTGAGCTGATCTAGAAATTATGTGCAATTGATCTCGAGGGGAAAGGGGTTTTGTCATACTGAGTGTTTCCAATTGATCCTTCCCAGCATAATTACCCAGGAAAATCATTATTTTTCTAAGTAGTCTCTTGTTAGACTGGTCACTGGCATGAGCTGGAAGCAAACCCCGCAATTTTGGCTTTCTCTTCTTGTTTCTATAAAGCGGTTTTGTCGTATTTGTTGTGCAAGGTTTCGTTTAACCCTTTTTTGTAAAGTACAATATATCAATATCCGGCCAAGATCAATTGATTAGCCTGATAATAAGTGAACTATTACTGTTTTCTTGTATTGTTTGAGTTCCGTTGTATTATTTGCTGTCAGTTCACGTGCTACATCATATTGACAGTGAAGACCACCCATAACAATCAATCTAGGATGACTACCTGAATAATCCTTTAACCCTTTAAAGCCTACTGTATGATATGAGAAGAAAATTAATAAAACTTCTAAATCAAAACTGCTGAAAAACTGGTTATACTCAGTCTACTCCATTCCTTCTCTCATCTTTAAGTAAAATGCCGTTTAGTGGTAATTGTTCAAATTTCCGTCTTCAGATCATTGTCTTTTCAAATAAAATATGATCATCAGGCTTTTGAGGAATATTTTTCTCAATCACCATTGTATTTAACTGCATTATATGTTATTTGAAACTAGAGTTTTGATGTTTTGGGTCACCATTGACTTCCATAGTATTTTTTTTCCTACAATGGAAGTCAATGGGGACCCAAAACAGCCTGGTTACAAACTTTACTAAAAATATCTTACAGGTATACAGGTTATATATATATACAGGTTTGGAACTACTTGAGAGCGAGTAAATGATGGCTGCGCTATTATTTAGGACTGGATGTCAATTAGGCCTGAGAATATTAAACATTGTTTTGAATCAAAATTTGGGAGCAACAACATCAGCACTGTTTCTTGCAAATGTACCCAACTTGCATAAACATCAATCAATCTGATGTACAGGAGCACCCGTAGCACTCTGAGGATGTTTCCTACAGTTTGAATTGTGTTTTTTGTGGGCGACTTAGCATTTCCCTACCTCTCTTTCCATGTTGTCCTCCACCTGTTGTCCTGAATGAAGCAGAGACAAGTGTCTTATCTTCATCGCACAGTGTTAGCGAAGCCAATCTCGGAGGAAGATGTCGACTGGAATGTGACAAATCCATCTGTCCTGGTTTGAATTTGTATGCTAATTTGAAGTAATGGCCCCTCTGGTGACAGAGCGATGGAACAATTCAATCACGCCATCTCTGACAGGAGCTCAGCAGCCTACCTGTGATGGGTTCCTGCTCGACGTACACGAGGTTGCCGTTGATATATTAGCCCTACAGGGAGAGGAGGACTATCCTACTTGTTTGAAATAAACTGCAAATGGTGGGTCTTTGAGAAATTAATCTCACCTCAGTTAAAAGACAGTTCAGGGAGATTTGCCGCCATCTGCATTGCTGCAAATGTGAGAAATAGAGCTTAACACAAGATTCTGGAGCATACAGCATGACATCCATTAGCTTTACCTAGTTCCTTGACATACATATTGCTAATTATGCAGTATGAGCATGCAATATAAAAGTGATTTTTCGATAACAATTTAATTGGTTCAAAAATATATAGCTTGCCATAGCTAGCCTCACCTACCCTACCTTTGAAAATATTTTGCATGGTGTATTATAATGCTGGTCCCTTAGCTAATTTAGGCCTGTCATTGATTAATAAATACGTCCAGTAGGTGGTGAAAAGTCCCTTATTGAGTGTTTAAGTAATTAATGATTTATTGAATCATTTATTCAAATGATTTCTTCAAAACGGTGGATTAATTTAGAAATGTAGCAAGTGGCTGTCTTTATGATATTGAATCATTGACTCAAATGATTAGTTCAAAAACACAAATGTTCAGTTAAACACTGCAGGACATTTAAATTGATCAAACTGAAAGAATACATAATATTAGTGGTGTAACGGATCACAAACCTCACGGTTCGGATCATATCACGGATTTTGAGTCACGGATCGGATCAATTTTCGGATCAGCTAAAAGGGGAGGAGTCAAATCTAATTTGCTTCTCATTTATTACAAGAACAGTATGGCAAGGATCTTGCCGCGATAAACATCCCGATAGATTTGGTAATAGCTTTAGCCCGCTCTGATTCTGGTGCAAACAAGGGCTGCTT
>JAUCNO010001819.1:21959981-21975853 GCA_032353835.1 Enteromius viviparus
AAAACACAGAGAGTTTGCTGGGCACTGAAGTGCCATCCCCAGATTTGGGCTGGCACTTCCAGCTGACTGTGACAGTATGTGACAGTGTTACAAAGTGACACACAGATGTTTTAATATTTATTCAGTTTATTTCTTGGGAAAAGATGTATATGTTTCAGTATCTGATTCATAATTTTTTTTTCTTTTTCTCTGCAATTGTTTTACTGTTTGAATATCATAAAGTTTTTAGGTATTTGTCTACACAGAAATTGTAGACAAAACAACAAGAAATATTTATTAGTACACTGTAAAAATATTTTTTTATGTTAAGAGATGCAGACTATTACAATACGTTTTACATGTAAAGCAAAAAGTATGAATGAAACATTATTATGTTTTTTTTAATTAAAAAGTGTAAAATCGTAAAAATAATATTATATAATGGTCAGTTAGTTGTTAAAAAATAAAGTTTATATGTTTATAATAAAATTTGTATGTCTATTTTTTATGTTTATTTCAGTCTCATACATTCTAACTGACTTTATCCACAGCTAATCGTATTTTAACTGTAATTTAGCCGTATATTAGCCGTATATTTTTTAAATGAATAAATTCTATTCACTTTGAACTGAGGGTTACGTGCATAAAATTATGCATCATTAATTGTTATTCTAACAGTAAATACTTGTAACAAGTAACAAGAACATCTTAAAATAAAGGGTTACCAATAAAATGTAAATATTAGATGAAAAACCTAAAATGAAATAAAATAAAGCTAGTAAAGTTTGTGTTAAAGTACTAAATTCACTTCAATTAAAACTGGAATAAAATAAAGTAACATATTTATTATGCATTATAATAAATAATATATAAATGAATATTTAATATATGAAGCAATGAATACATCCAAATATACAAAATAATACAATAAATAATTTTAAAGAGTATATTAATGCATATCAAATACATCAAGTGTTACAGTGAACAAATATTTGTACAAAAGTGACAAGCTCAACAAAATTTCTGAAGTTTCAGCTAAAATTATGAATGAAAATTAAAGCTAATTAAAAAGGTTAATAAATATTAGGATAGCGTAGACAAGTCATACTAAAAAAGTAATACTAATACTAATTCATAATAAATTAAATAATATATTAAAGCATTTAATATATATATAGTAGTAAATTAAATTTTTTAATAAAAAGCACAACAAAATTGCTCAAACTTTAAAATCAAGCTAATTTGAAATTTTAATAAATACTTTGTTAATTTTTAAATGCAGTAGACAAAAATAGGCCTACTTCTGCTGTACATACAGTGGCTTTAAATTCTTAGCCCACATCAAAACCATATTAATTAAAAATCTAATTTAATTCTCTGAATAAACAGAATGTTTTAGGGTTTTTCAAAATCTAAAATAAACGTTCTGTTCTGTTTCTAGGTCACCAATGAGATGATTAATTGAGTGACTTTGATCATGCAACTCTTTGTACAGACTTCCACTGAAGTGCAAGATGCTTTCTGGATCCTTCTCAAATCATGCTGAAGTACAATTTGTTGAGCCTGTTAAAAAGGACCATTTTGTAATTATGCTTTTTCGCTGCCTGTAAAATCTCTTCTCTGTGTCAAGTACAATCTGTTCTGAGGAGCGAGTGCCACTGGTGGGAAAGACTGGAAAACAAAGAAAGAAATTGGCAAATCATGTCTGGGCTTCATGTTGACACGTCTGTTTGTATTGCTTGTTCTGCTGGTTCCTCTGTCTGTCTTCGGCCTCACAGCGCAGACAGATGTTTTATTCATATAAAGACGGGCTCTGCGTTGTTGGATAAATTGGCCGTCTCATAAAAGACTGCCAGTGAACTTGTCAGGCTGCACAGGGAATTTCCAAAACCCAGCGACCCACATTGAGCTAAAGACTGGACAAGCTTCCTGCTGAGAGCGCGGAGCGCTACATTAAAAGCGTCTCAGTTCTTTAGAATGAAAGCATTTTAATAGGCTTCAACTCAATAAATAAGTAGTCAATTAATTACTGGTCTGTAATAAACTTAAATGTACAAAAAAAGCTACTGTATATAAAAATACTACTTGTTTTTCTTTAAAGAAGCATAAAACAACAATATACTTAAATACAATGCAAAGACTGTTCTGATAACATGAATTATTAAAAATGTATATTGAACTGCTCTGTTTATTATATATATTATATTATAACAGTATATTAGTTATCTTACAGTTTTGTACTATGTTGATTTTTTTTTAAATAAATACATAATAAGATATATTTTAGTATATTTGTTTTCAGGTTTTACTAATTTTATTATGTGTTTTAGTAATATTTTTAAATTTAATTTAGTTTTTTTTTTTAGTTTTTGTAAAACACTCATGCATATAACACTGTGAGAGTTTAACTGGATAACACTGTCATCAGCTGATTTGACTTCCAGCTAGAAACTGAATGTAGCTTTATTTTAATGTCTCCTCTACTTCAAGTAGAACTGGATATTATTATTACACCTGAAGAAATCATTTGTGTGGTCAGCACAGATATGTCCGCAGACGAGCTGTCTGTTACTACGAGGAACCTGTTACTGCCGAGGTATTTCATAATGACGAAGAGTCTGTGCTTTTTGTCTTCAAAAGAAACATCCGTAGAGCAGAAGGAATGAGAAATGGGTGAGCAGCAGGTTTTTGGGTGTCTCTGGGCGAGGATTTAAAGGCTGTTTCTAGAAGCAGGATTATCAGAGGAAGGTCAGACCAGAGGCCAGTACAGCATTATTGTGTGTAGACTATAACATGTAATTAAACATTTGGCAAACAGGCTGAAGGAGGTGATTTGTGGATCGTACGAAAAGAGCCGCTTTACTGGATGCCCAACAGATCTTTTATAACATACTGTAGGCTACACTTAATCCGGGAGATTTTGGAAGTCAATACATGGCATTTGACCTGGTGCAGAGTAATCTGTGAGAAACTTTTATCTGTTTTCAACACGATTACTGGGAAGGCTAGTTTGCTCAGAAATGTCACCATTTACTCCCATCATGACATCCCAAACCAATACAGCTTTCATTCACATTTGAAATATAAATAAAGATAGATTTTTAGTGATCAAAAGTGCCATTCTCTTCAAAACTATTTATATGTGCATGTGCGTGTATAAATTAGGCCTAATTTTAGGATGGATGTATTTGAATTGCAAATAAAAACAAGCATGGTTAGTCACTTGTCTATCTATCTATCTTAACACAAAAATTCTTGAACTTTTAACTAAAATCATAATGAAAAAAAAAAACATACAGATTCGAAGTATTAATAAAACTATAATAGTGTCTCTATTATAGCAATGTAATCTGTTTCCTGCTTGATCCTGCACTTTCACTCATTGTCTAGCATGGGATCCGTCTTTACCTAGGAGTGTTAATGGAGTGTCTCTCAAAAAAGTGGTGTCTCATCATTAGAGGAATAACATTGTTAGGAGCCCAAATCCAAACAATAGTGCTTTTTTTGATGGCCATCGCTGAGTTCGCAACTACTCCGTCCCACTCGGATTCTCTCTGAGATCAGGATGGGATATTAGCTGTCCTGCTGGATGCTGATGAGAGAAACCAAATCGAATCTTGACGCACAATTTCTCTGCACACGCGGGATGACAGCTATTACCATGCAAGATAACATTTGTTGTCGCTTGATTACGCTAATGAGAATGCACATGAATATGAACTGCTTAAATGTTATTGAAATTAGGCTTAATTGCTGATGGCACCTCAGGTTAATTTGTATTCCCCTGCCCGATTGTGTGTTTGTGGATGCGGCTGAGAGTTTGTTACAGCTCTTGTCCTGCTACGTGGTGAGGGTCTGACTGAGGTTGCTGTACAGTTTCTTTACACATAACCGTCATCCTTAGACAAGTCAGAGAATATTATTGCAGAAAAAAGCAAAGCAAAAACAGACAGGGATTCGTTCTAGACCTAATCCAGGTACTTTCTTGTAAAAATTTCTGAGCTGTTGTATTTCGTGTTTGTTTTGTCTTGTTTTTCTGCTTAGTTATTGATGCCCACTGCTTTTATTCCCATTGAGCGCTCCATTAAAGAATAATTAATTGCGGAGGGGAAAGCGCTCTTTGATTCTTTTCAGACAGAACTGGTGAGGGAAGGAAAGAAGAGCTGTTTGGCTGAAAACTAAGAGCACATGAAAGATGCTGAATGCAGGTTTGGGGAGCAACAAAGCAGGGGGAATGCGGAGATGCGCAATATGTACCAGTAAACTTCTTCAGTCACAAATACTCTACACTACATTAAAAATAAAGGTTTCAATGGGAGTTTTTGGTTGCCCGAAGAACCTTTCAGTCATCAGGTCTTAACTGAAACATTTTGCCATTTTAGAGGATCTTTATATTGTTTTGTGAGTCTCCTACAAGGGGTTTGCCTGCATACAAGTTAAAACAATGCTTTTTCAAAATATGGATTTAATATCACCTCATTCTCCCACAATTCTTCAACAATTGATTCTAAGCTGTTGTGGTTGGTCTATGCGTACAGCACTTCTCTGCAATATTTCCCTTATAATACTTACAGGTTGAGATTCAGTGGAGTCAGATGGTCCAGATTAACTGGGTACTGAGACATCTTTCAGGAGCGAGTGATTTGCAAATCCTTCGTTGAACTCCCTGAAATTAGTCAACAGTAAAATTAAGTTTTTACGGGTCAAGTTGAGCATAGGAGCACATCACGAAAGAGTGTTATGCTGTGACGTGGAGCCATCACGAAAGTGGGATTTTAATTACTAACGACAATTTCCACTCTTTCGTTTGGGACATAATTACGGTACTTTACTGATCTTGTACTTTCGGCTTTACAACTTTGCAGATTGTCTGCGTTCACATACAGCTGCATTACACACTGCATAAAAGACGATATACAAAATAGCAAAATAAGGACACTATAGTCTAAAGAGCCTTTATGTGTGTTGGGATGGGAAGAATGTTTTATATTCATGTCTTATGTGTTCAGTGTGACACTGCCATTACATCGGCTGATTTCATAAAACATCACTGTTAGTGTACATGTGTTCACCTCCTCTGCCTTGCGGACGTGGTTCATTTTTATAGCTGTAATCCTGGGGTGTAGACTCATTTAAAGTAATATATTCATCTGGTTTTAGCCATGTTTCTGTCAAACAGAGCAAATCTAGCTTATGATCTTTGATCAAATCATTTACAAAAAGTAATTTAGTAGAAAGAGACCTAATATTCAGTAATCCAAGCATAAACATTTGTTTCTCTGTGTTATAAACAGCTTTTATTTTTTGAACATCAATTAAAATGTTACTCTTGGGATGTTGTTTGTATTTTCTAGTTCGGGGAACAGACAAAGTCTCTATAGTGTAATATCTAGGTAAAGAAACTACTATGTGCTGAGAATTAACTGACTGCGGTGACGTGAGCCAGCTAGCAGATGGTCGTTTTAGCCAGTCTGCCAGTCTGTCTGCTTCCCGACCTGGGCACTAGTTTGTCAAGTTTGAGTTCCAAGACTATGTGCCATATTTCTAGAGAGAAGAGCGGCACCACCCAAGAAGGATGAAGACCATCTCTTTTAAACAGGTCAGGTCTGCCCAAAAAACTCGTCCAATTGTCTATAAAACCTATGCTATTTAAACCATGACTTCTTAGTGTATTCCTAATAGTAGCCTTGGAAACGATGGTCCCAGCTCTGTTCGTGGCATTGACCATCTCCCCCTGTGTAGTTCTGGGCTGATTCTTCACCATTCTTAGCATCACTGATACCCCACGAGGAGATATCTACCGTGGGGATCCCAGTCTGAGGGACATTGACTGTCATCACTAGCCTCTTCCATTTTCTGACAAATGCTCCAACAGTTGTTCTTTTTTCACTAAGCTGCTTGGCAATTGCCCCGTAGCCCTTTCCAGCTTTGTGAAGGTTTACAATTTTGTCTTTTGTGTCTTTTGACAGCTCTTTTTTCTTTTTGCCCATGTTGCTAATAAGACTTTGGCTGATTGTGGGGTGCACAGGTGTCTTTATGACAGGCAGCTAACGACCTTAAACAGGTGCTACTAATATAGAACCCTGAGCAGCACTTATTTGACACAGTGGGTGTTTCTTAATGTCAAGGATACTTCCTTGGCAGGACTGGTCCTTCTAAGTCACTTCCTTCAGAGGCTAGGCGAGGCTCCTCTTAAGCATTCGGAGAACACGTAAATGGAACAGGCTAGCAAGCGCACGTTACTGCATCATTACGTCAGTGAAAAGGTCCGCTTTCGGCGCTGAAAAATGGAAGTGCAAACATTACTAAAAAAATGCCGGTGACGGCTAATAAATGTGAAACGATAGGTCCGGTTCAGTTAGCTATCAAAAACATAATTTCTAGAATTTATAATATCAATACGGTAATAATCTGTACGTTTTTATCTGTACGTGTGAATGTCATGTCAGTGACCCTGGAATTGGCCAATAATGAAATAAAAAAATTATTAGGTCCCGGAAGAGTCATTGCTGCAATGTATTTTTAAATTTGTACAGTCAAAACAACTACAGAGTTGCATACAATTGAAACATTGCAAAATTAAAAATAGTACAAAGCTGTACATTTTGTCTCTCTGGCAGACATGCATCTCTTTATGACTGTTTCTTTGTCTCTCGCGCAGAGGTGCCACGTCTTGAGAACAAATAAAAGCGTATTATATTGCATGTCATACTCTGTATGCCTTTGCAAAAAATGTCAAAAGCCAAACCAGTGGAGGCATTTGTCTTAAAACAGACACTTTGACAAAGCCTGCTCTGCAACTTTTTGCTGCGCTTTCTGTGTGAATGAGCAAGAGATTCACACCTTCATTAACCCCCACCCAACACCCCCAAAACCTCAACACCCTCCAGCTGGAGTCAGTTTAGTCTCTTTACTGTTGCTTAGTGTAAAGTGGTAAAATTCTTAGTGTAACGCAAGACAGACACTTTGCAATAATTTCTTCATAATGAACTGAACATCCAGTGAGCACACTGCTTTTTGATGCTGCTTTTGATTAATAAATTTAAACAACACAAAGTAACAGGTGATTTTAATGCTATGCTCCTAAGAGGAACAATTTGAAGTTCATTGTTTGGTCATTGATTTATTCACACATAAACAGCAACAAACCAACTAGCAACAAAGAATGTCTGACCGTGCTTTCACAGTTAAAAATAAACAGCCATCTTTCGAACATTGGGATCCTTTGGAAGATAATGCTATTTTAGTCAAATGATCCCAGTCTATCAATAACACAGCAGTACTTGGGTCGAAGAGGTGATGATGGAGAAGCAGGCATTGATTTGTTACCAAAATTTTGTTTTGGTAACTCTTTTCAAATTTTTTGAGTTCAGAAAGCTGTACAATGACAATATGTAAAAAAGAAGAAGAAAAAAAAAAAGATCTGTATCGGAAAATTTAGACTTTTCAGTTAATGCCCCCTTGTGTGCCTCAGAAGGTCCCTTTGCAAATCCAAATCAAGCTTCTAGAGGCTTATTGCTTTAATTTTGAACCTGTTTATAGATGTTTGTATGTTCTAAACATTGTGCCACATTCTGGAAAATATTTAAAACTTTCACAAGAGTTTTTCCTTGGGTGAAATGATGTAGTCACAGTCATATTGTATGTGTTATATAACGAGTTTAGTGTTAAGGTGACAGCGTTGTTCTTACTAGTCTTCCACTTTTTCCACAGAGACTAGCATACTTCAACCACGTCCGCATGTCCTCATGTGGACTAATAACCAAGGAGCGCACCATCAAGATCCTCTGCCAGTCCTCCACAATACGTTGACAACCCTAAAGAAAAACACATTTTCAGCATTTAATTTTGTAAAATAGGCCCAGTTCTGGGTGATATCTGATTACATAGAATGCAGATTTTATGAAATCAGACTCTAAACATTAAATTCTTGTAATCACATCATATTACTCTCATAATCAAATGACAGTTATTTTATGGATAGGGAGTTGGACTTGTAACCCAAATGTTGTGGGTTCGAGTCCCAGGTCTGGCAGTGATTGTGGGTGGTGGGAGTAAATTCCCAGCACTCTCTCCACCTTCAATACCACGACTGAGGTGAGTGTGAGTCACCATACCTGGCCACTAGTCACTTCACTTCACTTAAGGATTACATGACTACATATGCCATATGCACACAATAGCTTGGAATTTTCTTTTCTAAAAATCACTAACAGACTACACAAGACTATTTGCAAGTAATCAGTTGAGAAATGGTAGTGAAACAAAAACACGCACATCAATCTCAAAAAAGGGTGCTCGACCACAGAAATATAAAGCGAACAAAGCTGCAAAGTCGGCTACACCTAGGCTCCAAAAATATCAAAAATTATTTTATTACTTAAAACATCAAATAGGTTAGAGCCCAGGTGTAGCCGACTTTGGTGCTTTGTTCGCAAGTAATCAGTTAAACAATGACATTGCTGAAGCTCTAAAGAATGGTGTACTCAGGCATCTAAAGCTATTGCCATTGCATAGCCAGATTACTGACTTTTAGCTAAACCATGAGCTGGAGTTAAGATTACAAAGTGGGCAGTCTTTAGTCAGAATAAGCTGTTTCTACACACAACAGGGATAAATTAATCTTGAAAGTGGATCAAAAATCCAAAATCACAATATTCGGAGTCTGTAAATCTGCTTGACAGAGAGTGACCAAATAACTGCTGATTAACATTTCCATGTTAACAATATATCAGTTCTGCACTCTTACACCTACCTTTATGAATGGAAAAGTCAGCAGGGTGGCAGCATTAGTTAAATGTTTGTTTTTAACAATGTCAAGGCACCCTGCTGAGCTGATGTCAAGCCACAAAATGTTTTCACATATAACGTCAGCAAGATCAGGACAGGATTATTGATGAAGGAACACAATAGCAACAGATGGAAGTTATTGGTTTGGACTGACGACATAAAGTGATGCAAAAATATACATGTGCAAAATTATTTTGTAATGCATAATATTTTAACTTAGACATACATAAAGAACCCTGAATATTCCTTTAACTCAGCAAGTACCTGCAGCCTCTCCCACCATGTTTCCCTTATGATGTCCCTCCTCTCAGGAACCAATTTATACTGGATCACCTCCTCTAACTCAGACAGCATCTGACAAGACACCATGGCCTATGAGAGAGAGAGAGAAAGAGAGAGGGGGAAAGAAGGAAAGATAAAGAGAACAAAAAGACTGTATCTCAACTGCATTACCAAAAGCCAAGATTTCCTTTTTTTGTGCACTCTTTAAATGCTTGAATAATGTGAAATTATATGCAGTGCAACTAAGATAAGGAAAACAAAAAAATAAATATTTGATCCATTATGTTTTATTATCTACCAATGTAAGAGGGTGTGTGTATGTGTTCATTAGCACCTTACTCAGGCTAAAATAATGATACAGAGAAATGGGCTTGGTTTTATTACGTAATAATCTGAAATGCTCTCGCAGTTAATCAATGAACAATAAAAAAAAGTTACCTGGGTCAAATGATTATTGTCTTCAATACTGAGAGGTATTTGCTCTTACCCCATATGCTCTACTGTAACTTTCTCCAGCCATAGCGGTGAGTTCAGCATCCAGCAGATCTCTGGCTTTGTCAATGCACTGAAATCAAAAGAAAACCATAGTCTTGCTCACTGCTTGATTCTGGTTGGAATTATTTTTCAGTAAACAGACATCTATATAATGTTTTAAGTCTGTTGACCACATTGCAATAATTTCTAATTATTTCAGTTAATTCAAATAACCTTACAGCAAACAACAGAAATCCTGCTTTTTCGCACACATATAGATGCAGAAACACAAAGTATATAGATCTCTACAGAACACTGTGCAGACCTTAACAACAATCTGAATCTTGGCAGATAATAGCCAGCAGTGACAAGTACTTATAAATGTAAATTTAACTAAATACTATTCTTAAAGGTATAGTTTACCCAAAAATGAAAATTCTGTCCTGATTTACTCACCCTCAGGTAGTTCCAAACACAAAGGAAGATATTTAAAAAAAAATGTTTTTAACCAGGCTGTATTTTTCCTACTACGGATGTCAATGGTGACCCAAAACAGCCTGGCTTGAACTTTCTTTAGAATATCTTCCTTTACTCTCTACTTTACTACATTTTTAAATGAGCATCTGTACTCTTTACTCCACTAAATTTGAAATAATTGTTACAGCTACACATTACATTTTGCATGACACCAAGCTTTTCTGCAGCAGTTTATTTATGATAAAATGTGTCATATTGACAACTACAGGGCACTGAAAGTACTATACCTTATGTGTTTTACCCTCACTCAAACTCTTCAACAAGGTTACTATAGCTAGTAGTGGTAAATCACAGGTGTTTTATATATGAGATGAAGACAGGACTGCTGCAGCCAATAAAGCCCAAACCACATCCACATCCAGTGGAATAAGGCTTCACATTACTTATTATAAAAAAATAAATAAATAAATAAAAACTTTATTGATCTGTTATACTGAAGAGACTGTTTTTTAAAAGATATTGTTTATTTGTTAAAATTCAGTAATCGGTAACACTTTAGAATAGGGGTCCAAAATAATGCATTAGTTAAGCATTAATTAATGGTTAATTTGTTCACAATTAAGCATTAGTTGAGAAAAAACACACTACTTATTAATGATTAACCTAACATTTTAATCATTAATTAGTAGCGTGTTTTTGCTCAACTAATGCTTATTTGTGAACAAATTAACCATTAATTAATGCTTAACTAATGCATTATTTTGGACTCCTATTCTAAATTGTTACCAACAATAAACTAACTGCGAATGTGATCTGTAGGTCAAACAAATTTAATTTCAATCTCCTACATTTTAACAAAGTGAATATCACACACCTATAGCCATATTTTAACCATATTAATACTTTTCAGTTCGATACATTTTATTTGGAATATATTTCAAAATCAAATAAATGCAAAGAGTTAATAATAATGTGTTTTTTTTTCAGAAGTGCAGAAATCTTACCTGTTGCATTTATGCATGACTTATAAATATGCATCACAGATAGAATTGTATATGCAATTCAAATCCTTAATTTATGGTTCGAGAGTCAAAAAGAGTTTAGAAAAACAGTCACAAAAAAACAAACTCTTCCTGTTTTGTCTTTCAGGAACTAAATGAAATAATTAAAATGCATGACCGCTTTAAAGTCCATTCACATCTCAAAGAGTGTTTTCTGGAATCTGTGCGGCTGTGACCTCTGGCCGTGTCGTTCAGTGACTCGTATTCAATGCAGCAGAGCTTTCCTGCTGCGAGGAGATGGCCGAGATCTCTGCGGCCAGGGCCGAGAGGGCAGACCATTATTAAGCACTTTTAGACAAAGTTTTCCGCTGCTGGGAGTCAAAGGAGGCTATTGATTTATAAAGAGCGTGTGAATAATAGCAATTGTGCAACATGAACTTTTCACAGCAAGACCACTATGATTTGTTTTTCCTATTGCAAATCAAAACAAATCTCAAAATGATTGCATTTAACGTCTGAAATGATTCAAAGGTACAGTTCAACCCACAAAAAAAAAAAAAAAAAAAAATTGTATAATAATATCCCTCCATGGAAACTTTTAAGCAACTTTTTCATTAAATATCCAGCTTCGAAAAGAACATTTTTTCATAACTGGAAGCTCTGACATTATTTCATTGTTTTAAATGTTTCCATAATGTAAAACCAAAACTAAATATTGAGTTTTATCACCCTTCAAATGTTAAAAAGCAGCATGAAAAATGGCTGTTTTGGTTATGAGTGTCCTATATTTCAGATAAGAGGAGTTAAAGGCCAGAAGAGGCCCTAAGGAGACATAATATGTCAGCATAATTACAATCACTTGAGTTTGCGAGGAGTTGAGGTGACAAGAGTCCTTATTGACTTGCAGCCACTTACAGGAAGGAAGCAGAACCTCTGGAGTAGATGATAAGAGAATTATAGCAGAGAACCACAGAGTCTAATCACCTCCTCAATCCCTTCATTGATGCCCTGATCAACAGCACACTTAAATCACACTCACATTTGATATCTAAAGAGGCTTCCAGCTCTATTTGTGTCACGGCAGAACAACAGCAGTCATCTATCACAGCCTGCTTCAGAGCAGCGTGTCAGACGAGGAGAGAGGACGATGCAAAAAACTCCAGCCTTCGCTGCGAGCCAAATGAAAGTAATCCCAACTCACACAGAGAGTATTTCTGTCTTAAATCAGCTGCTGAACAATTCACGGAGCATGTTTGAGGAAAGCACGCTAAACAACCATGAATTAAGAGAGGGTTTAAAAGGATTATCCTGTAAGAAATCAGACAAATCCCAAGCTACGATGCTTAAGCAGGTGTTCGAGGGGAAATATGGCTTTCAAATGCTGAACGCTCTCACTCTGCTTTCAGTAACATTACAGTATTTAAAAAACAAAGAGTGATTACAAATTAATTCACTTTCTTATCTTTTCTTTTTTAAACAAACAAAAATACAAATTCATGTAGTCATCCTCAGGTCATCCCAGATGCCCTGAGTTTATTTCTTCATCAGAAATGTAGCACTTGCTCAGCAGTGAATGGGTGCCGTCAGAATGAGAGCTGATAAAAACATCACAATAATCCAGACCACTCCAGTCCATCAGTTAACATCTGGAGAAGACTAAAGCTGAAACAAATCCAGCATTAAAGGTCCCACATGGTCAAATTTGAAATTCGCTGGCTTGTTTCATGATAAGTGAGCTCTAGGGGCTATGAAACAACCATACAGTTTCAAGTTTCAAAACGGTCAATGCACAGAAACCTTCATTTTTCACAAGCCGCTGTGACTTCCGTAAAAATGTGATATCAGATCTACTCAGTCACCGCCTTCAGTCATCACCCGAGCACCGCCCACCGTCCAAGGAGGGAGGAGCTGACAGGATTCTTACTATGAGGTGAATCATATCTAAGGTGTATAGTAAAGACAAATTTACCGTGTCTATCTAGTCATGATGAAGATGTACGTATGCATTTCAGTTTCAGCAGGCAACATTTTTTACAGCTACATTATTATTCCTGCTACACTAGTCCAGCTAAGCACAACAGTGCATATAACAGTTACAATTACACATCATTATATATAAATCGTCAGGTTGTTGTGCACATGCACACAGACATTATTTCATAAACATAGTGGTGGGATAAAAAAAGACAATACTTTATTGAACCTTTTCTGATAAGAAGGTATTTCATATTTCTAATATGTCGCTGTATTACGTTGAATATATATTTGAATGAGATATATATTATATATATCCATCTTCCCTTTGCACTTTCCATTTACATTTGATTGGCCTGTTTGTGCGTCACTCAGAAAAACAGGCCAATCAGAAGAGAAGCTCATAAAAAGCAATAATACAACAAACAACCTTTTTGTGACAGAGCTCCTAAAAGAGGAGCTGTAAAAACATATTGAACAAGGTGAACAGACACACTTCTAGCCAGCATTCAAGTCTATAATCCACAATAATACTCTCCTCCTGTTGTCTCGCACATCCTAATCATTTGTCTAGAGCTGTTTTGGCTTGAGAACTTTTTCAGGAAGAAGCGTTATTATGGATTACGGCCTCATATTTGAATTAAAAACATATTAATGCTGGATTTGTTCAGATTTGTCTTCTCCGGCTGTTAACTGCTGGACTGGAGTAGTGAGAATTATTGTGAGGTTATTACTCCTTCTGACGGCACCCATTCACTGCAGAGCATCCAAGTGATGCAAAGCTACATTTCTCCAAAAAACAAACAGAGGGCTACATTTACAGCTAAATTTGAATTGTTTTTTGAAAAACATTCTGGCAAAAAATGAAAATGATACTATAAAATATTTTCATTCTTTTGGTGACAGGATTTTGTTGGAAAAACTGAGCAAACACAATCAGACAGATTTTGCTTTAACCTGTCCATTACCCTTCACTTCTGCGCTTCATAACAGCCGGGTGGTTTCAATCAGGTGCGGTGCGTTATTGTAACGGCCGGACCTCTGGGCTGCGAAATGTGGTCATGGGTAATGGCTGCACTGTCAAGCTAATGGCATCAAATTAGCATTTTAATTCCTGCATGGTTGGCAGGTGGAGCACAAGGAAGGCTGCTGTAGAGATGGTATTGTTAGTAGCACAAAAATGGAGCGCCGGGATAATGAATAAAATTACTGCGGCTAAAAATACAGCACGCTGAAAGCTCCTATAGAGTGCTGCTGGTCTGTACCTCACATGCTGGTAGGCATCGAGTGGAACAGGAACAGATTTAGACACCGGTTTGGTTCGGGAGAGAGGCGATGCGGGAATGTGCTAGTATGATTAGTTACGAGAGGATCTGTAGTGTGTAGAAAAAGTCTGTTCGCAGGACAATCACAGCTGGGTTCAGTAGTTTAACCCTCACTATTTCTGCAGTACATACTTTAGTCATTATTTTATTAAACTGACATCTATTTCCACTAATAATACAGAATATGCAGAACTTCCAAACATTGTTTTTGTCATTAATCGTAATATTGATCAGATCTCTGTGTGGAGCACTGGCTGTTGTCAGACAATTATTTCACTGCGTTATTACAATTAATAAGAAAAATAATGTAAACTGATATTTCCAACTGACACGCTACCGCAAAACATAGGAATAACCCACTTAAAACCATTTTTTGTTTCTGAAAACACTAGAGGATTTTGCACAGCACTGTGCATTTTCCATTTCCAAGATCGATTCCTTTTAAATTGATACTTCACATTTTTACTTATTATGTCATTTTATTCGGATATGCAAAATATAAGTTTGACATATTACTCAAAATAAAACACAGAATAAATAATTGCTATCAACATGAATTTCAATTTGTCAAACAGCAACACTAAATGTTTCAGTTTATTAGGGTTATTTTAAAATCAAAACTTGAATATAATGATTATGCTTATGAATCATGCTTATGTATATCTGTATATAAAATAAACGAAGCACTAATATCTGTGTAAGTTCACAAGCATCTTTTGCTCATGCAACATGATGATGAGGCCAAACACTTACAGTGGAATAATGCATACCTGTTTTTCACTGTCACCGCAGCAGTGGAAGAGTGAGAAACAGTGAACCAAGAGCATGCTGATTGCTGCTAAACTGTCAGGCAGGTGTTGGCAAACGTTGACGGATGTGTTATATCTACTGCTCCTGTCAACACTTAGCATGTGGAGACTCTAACAGTCCAGCACAAACATGCTTAAACGAGTGAGAGATTCACACAAACTGGGCTGTGATTAAAGACAGCGATTAGTCGTAATTAGCCCTCGGTGATCATCAAAACGGACCAATTATAGAGCAGACATCAGGTCTAAACCAGGACGTTCTCAAACACAGCATCTTGTAATGTTATCAGGGGGATGTGGAACTGGTCCGAGCTCAACTGTAAAAATAAAATGTCATTATAAAAATAAGCATGTCACCATGCTTCAGCTTGAGTGTCGTATCAGCGGCGGACTGACCGCAGACATGTGCAGTTTGAACTGTAAAAGCCCCTTATACTTGATGTAAGTGTTAAGTGTTTCTTGGAGATTATATTACATTGAAGAACGATCATATGACTTTTTACATACACCATGTGACCTGTATATGCAAAAAAAAAACATTTCCATTGCAGTTTTGCGAATTATCCCTGTTTTCTTACTACATGAATCTGTGGTTTTGAATAAATCAAGTGAGTCAATGATTCAATGACTCATTCATAATGAATCACCAGCTTTATTTCTGATAGGAGCAGGCGTTTGAATGAATCTGTCACGAAAGGAACCAGACAAGACGAGGAACTAAATTGAAAGTAATTTAATAATAACATTCAAAACAACAAAAC
>JAUCNO010001819.1:21997361-22014410 GCA_032353835.1 Enteromius viviparus
GTGAACAAATTAACCATTAATTAATGCTTAACTAATGCATTATTTTGGACCCCTATTCTAAAGTGTTACCAGATTTACTTAATACTAATTTAAAATATTTACATTTTAAATGCAGAAACATAACACTACAATTATAAGTAATTTCTATTAAAACATTTTGTGTCTAAATTTAAAATGAAATAATATGATTTAATTAATTTCAAATATTTTTTATTTGAAAAATGCAACAAAAGAACACTACAATATTTATAAGTACTTTATATGTTTAGTATATTAGTAAACTCATCAACTTAACCTTTCTTATTTAAAATATGACAAAATATTATTAAAATGATTTAATATGCACTGCAAGGTAAAAATTAATTTGACATTATTACAAAGTGCACTTTTAATAAGTGTTTTATAAAAGAAGCAGAAAAATTTACTTTTACAGTTCATTAGTTCTATATAATCTGCAAGTACAGTTTAAATTTTTTTTTTAAATTATAATTTGTATTTAAAGTACACTATTGAAAGTGCACATTGAGGAAAAAGAGTGTCTAATAATATACAATTTCAAAAAGTGAAAACATCGTTTTACTGCCTAATTTGATCTTGGTAACTGTTAAAATCGGAAAGTTGTGTTTGATTTTTCTATATATACTAAACTGCTTTAGCATATTTTTTGAGTCTTCAAAGCTAAAACACTTGCAAAGTATTCAGAATTTTTGCTGTTCTGTTTCATGGGGAAAAAAATCATTGCATATTTTTTTTTATTTCAGTGAACTAGAACGATCTCTTTAATCAGTTCTGCATCTCATGACTAGTTTTTGCTTAGTTCTATGACTTCTTTTCTAATTATTAAACCGATTCCTGTTTCATAAACTTTCTTTACATTGAAACACTTCCTGCACGCCAACCTTAAGCGCACTTGCTTATCAGTCTTAAACCAGAGGTCTATTCCTGTCTCCCATAACCAGAATAATGAGAAAGGCCATAATTACAGAGTTTACAGCAGGATTGTAGAAAATGAACTCTGCACAAAACTTTCTTTAGTCCCATTAATGGAGACTGTCGTAATTAGCTCCTCGCAGATTCTCTCCTGCAGCAGCCTAGATGACTTATTCATGGCTGTTTCCTTGTCCGTGTTTTAGAGGAGCGGCTGATATGGGGCTGATTCTTCTCAGTAATCGAGCTACACTTCCCTCTGATCTTCAAGCGGTAAAAATCAACTGCATCATTAAGTGCCTGCCATTTCATCAAAGTGGGAGTCAAGCAGAAAGACTCTGAGGGCATGTAATCAGTCTGAGGGAATACACTTCTGTTTATTCCAAACAAAATGAAATTATGCCAGACTGTCTGACTGATGTTTATAGGAACACTGGGTACCGATGGTGGCATCGTGTTTACAAAATAACAACGTTAAAACCGATGAAGGCCACACATGCAATCACTGCAAAAACATCTCAGTTCTGACTTCGTCCTGCAGGTGGTTTCGTGTTTTTCTTTCTCTTTTCTGTCAAATTCTCTCCTATATGTGACTGTAAGACAAGCCATAATTAATTAGAAATGTTAACTGACCTATTATTACCATCTCCTGTATGCATATCCAATTCTTTGTGATTAATCCTCAATTAAAAGACCTCACATATCTCAACAGAGATGATATGCCCTGCATTTAAACCCGGAGATAATGCTGCTCCTCTGCACTAAGAATGAAGTCGTTTGGTTACTCGCAACACCATTCCTCAAACTGTTTTTTACTTACACTTTAGTGAACCTTCTTAGTGAAAAGTGGGCGACTTTAAGCGGTGATTAATTTTTTAGACAATATATTTAAATAATTTATTATCTCGAAGGAAGCAAATCAATAAAAGCCGAAGAATCGCCTGAGAGTAACCTCTTCTCAGATTTCCCGAGGGTCTTCTGCTTCCTCTCTATGCTTGGTGTCACATCCTTTCAGCTGATGTCTCATAGATGTTTTGCTTATTTTCCTAATTCGCCTTGATTTATTTATTTGTTTTTTGTCAGTTCTGTCACATGTTCGCATTTCCTTTCAAATCGTAACCAAAGGAAATCTAAAACAATTTTAGCACAAAATACTTTAACAAGGAGGCAGAATTATTGAAAAACAAAAAATATAAATAGCTTTTTTAATGAGAAATAAATGATAAGGCATTTTTTGTTCATAAATTCATAAGGGAAAAGACAAAAGGAATGCGTGAATGAACTGAAAATGCATCCAATCAGGAAAACAAATATACATTTTGCTTTTTTGTTGTTTAGAAACTATAATTAAGCAAATATTGATAATAGAAAATACCTGTCAAGTAAGCAAGCAAATAAGGAAATAAATAAGAAAGCAAGTCAGTAAGTAAATAAATAAATTAATACTATCTATCTATGAAAGTACACATTTTGATGTATTGATTATTGGATATTAGCATGCTAATAAATGTATTTAAAGTAAGCAGGTGCTTACCTAAATTTAAACAAATTAGTCAACTTAATTTACGTTAGTCAACTAAATTTGTTTATTGAAATGTAGCTTAAATAAATTGATTGCAACCGCTTAACTTAAAATTATTTATTACTTTTTTAACACGTTTTTACCAAAGCATTTTCACAGTTTTTAATGGTTAAAATCATTTAATTGTGCATCAGTCATTTTTTACAGTGTATGGATATACTGTGGGAGCAAATATTCCCAATGGGTTTCCCACATCATTTACTTGATCACTATTA
Source organism: Enteromius viviparus (assembly GCA_032353835.1). Classification (NCBI taxonomy): domain Eukaryota; kingdom Metazoa; phylum Chordata; class Actinopteri; order Cypriniformes; family Cyprinidae; genus Enteromius; species Enteromius viviparus. The sequence continues at coordinate 22,000,086 of JAUCNO010001819.1, forward strand.
TGATGAAAACAGCAACTGTTTTAAATCAGTAAATGAGTGTTTGATGTCAAATTGTCAGTCAAATAACCTCATCATGGACTGGCAGCAGACTGCATGTAATGTATAATATCCAGCTCCTGGCAAACACTCAAGACGTCTAGATGCTCCTCCCATAATCAGTGTGCATTCTGACGTGAAGCTCAAATGAAAAGAAAGTGCTGCAATTACACTGGAAGATCAATTGTCATGCATACGTTGACTCACATGCTCAAACAGAGGCTTGCAGCACACACATCTCCACAAACACTCCCTCAGCCTTCTGCTTGCCCTGGCCTTTTTGTTTGTGTGAGAAGATAAATATCCTCATAACAGAAAGGCCCTGCTCCTGATGCATTTTCAACAGTCCACTGCCTCAATTACATGTATTTACTTACAAGTCAGAATTTATTTTCTGCTGGGTGCAGTCCGATTTGTTTTTAAGCGTAAATGGAAAGGTCTCCGACAATATTGTGCAGGCTGTATTTTAATACGGTGCCGCCACTGACAATTACTGCAACTTTTTACATGCAAATGCCTCAATAAATCAGCCTCCTGCACAGACGCGTTCACACCCTGTAACCGTGACTTATATACCTGCGTCGGACTTTATGAGAAAAGGCTGCTGGTTTGTTGCCATGGAGACGTACCGACTATCATTCTTTTGCGGTGCAATTTTAAGGCATTCTTGTAAAGTAATACACTATAATTTATGATGGAATTTTTCCAGCTGCTGAATATGTCTGCTGATAAATGAGGTGGATAAATGTGGGATCTGCATTTGTTGAGCTCAGCCAAATTCTTGACGATTGACTGGCCATGAATGCTACTATTGGCCATCATGACCACTGGCGTCTGGGCCTCCATTTCCAGCCGCTACTGTGAGCCAACCCATGTTTCATTGTGTCCACTGACTTAAGCCTTCTCACCGCAGAATACATTCTCATCAGTTTTCTTACAGGTTAATCTTATGCTTTTTTCTTGTCTTACTATGGAATTCAGTTGCTACTGGCAACTGTTCAAAATGTTTTATTTAGTGTTCAAAAGAACAAAAAACAGGTTTGAAACAAATTCAGCATAAGCAAATGATGATCAAATTTACATTTTTCAGTGTACTGTCTCTTTGACAGCAGGTGTAAACAGAGGCTTAAAAGGATAATTCACCCAAAAATGGAAATTCTGTTGAATTCCTTTTCAGAAGAGGAGAAGAATTGTTGAATCAAATTATTTTTTATTTTCCTTGTGCCCAAAAAGTATCCTTGTTGCTTTGTCAAATTATGGTCGAATCACTTCTACCACATGGACTATTTTAACAATGTCCTTTCTATGTTTCGGGGCCTGGGAATATTTCAGTTGCATTGCTGTCTATGTAGGGTCACAGATATCTTAATTTGTATTCCAAAGATGAACGAAGGTCTTGGAAAGACGTGAGGGTGAGTAATTAATGACAAAAGTTTAAATTAATGTACCACTTTAACACTTTATGTGACACTTAAGATTGATTAAGCAACAATTTGATTTCAGTTTAATGGTAACAGTGTAATCTCGATTTGACTGAGAGAGAGAAAATAAATGGAAAATATGTGAATGCTAATGGGATTATCATTGTTTTGGCACAACAGCAACATCGCAATATTAACACTTAGGTTTAGAGACCAATTCTGACTATTAGCTAGTTACTTATTTGCATATTACTAGCATATTGCCTGTATATAAGTACTTTTAAAGCACCTTATTTTTCATTACTGTAGTTTAGATTCCTTAATCCCCATAGTGTTATCACTATTAGTCTATTGTTGCTGCTTTAATGCTTTTAACCCAACACAGTCTCATGACCAATTCATACGTTTTCGTCTGAGGTGGCAGTGATTTGTCATGCTAATTTGTATGATTTGTCTAAACCCCAGTGACGGTAGGTTTAGGGGCAAGGTTAGGTTTAGCAAAAATCTTATGAATTTGTATGAATGAGGTTGTATGAATTTGTACGAATTAGCCACCTTGTAACATATGAACTGCCATGAGACTAGGCTCTTTCAGCCACATGAGTATCTGTAAGAGCAGTTCGATTTGAATATGTTTTTTTACTACCTTATAAGTGGTTGAGAGTAGACAAGGTGAAAGCATTTTAGATACCATTTACCATTTAACCTTGACCACTTGTGATTATATTGATTAAACTACATCTTAATTACCAGGCAAAGAACAGTATTTATACTTAAAGAATAGTATTTATTCACCCCAAAATACTCTCCACATCACACCTTATTTGGGAGCTTAATATCGATTAGCCAACGATTTGATTTCAGACCACTTTGCTTAATAGTATGACTCGATTTGGCTGAGATGATTCGGGGAAACAGAAAGAGAGGTACTGAGTGAAAAAAGAAAGTGCATGGAAAGGATATGAATGGTAACAGTAATTTTGCTGTTTTGGTTCAAAATAAAGAAGTTGGAGTTGATTGCTCATGCATTAGTCCAGTGGGCGTTAAATAGGTTTATTTTGTGTCTGCTTAAGTGTATTCGACCACATGGACATCAGCACAATGAAAGCAATCCAGTTGTATTTGACTACCTCTGGAAGAGGTCAAGAGTGGCAACAAGCTCCGTTTACACCTGTATTTAACGCTGTCAACTTGTGGTTGTATTGATTAAAACACACCTTAATTACAAGAGGAAAGGGACCTTAAAGTACAGCACTTATTACACCCCCGAACTTATTTCTGCTTTACAGTAAGTGATTTTATTTGGGAACTTAAGATTACTCAGCCAAAGATTCAATGTCACATCAATTTGTTTAATTGCACAACTCAGTTTCGCTGAGAAGAACTGTGGAGGAACAAAGAGAAAAATACAGTGGGATAAGAACTGAATGGAAAGAGCATGAATTGCAATTTAAATGTTTTGGTACAGCGTGCCAAAGTAGGAATTGATCAACATCCAGGAGATGTGTGGAGCACTTTTTATGATAGATGAATGCACTTTGTTAGACTAATCCCAACACCCCTTAACTGCCATTATAAAGCTCAGAAGAGCCAAGAGGTCATATATATATATATATATATAAAACTTACAGTATTAATCAGAACATTGAAAGTCATATAAACCTGGAATGTCTTAAAGGTGAAGGGTAAGCCAAAGATTCAATGTTGGACCACTATTTTAATTGTGCAACTCAAAACAAATTGGGGAGAACAGAAAGAGAGTAATAGAGGCGCAAAAAAGAGCTTGCAAAATCAAGAACGTTAAATATTGAAGTAGTTGCCAGAGGGCTAATGGGATTAACAATGCAAGAAAACAGTCCCGCATGTGCTGGAGATGCACAGCCTAAGCCCACCTCCAGAGCCACTCAACCAGACTCATTATGGAGGAATTGGCTTAGGGGGAATCTGGGGTGGAGGAAGAGTGCCTTTCCAAGGTCAGTTACTGTAATATGGCCATATGTAAACCCATTGTCTCTCTTCCTGGGCTTATAGCACTCTTCTCTTATACTGTAGAATGAATATAGAGTGGTTATCATCATTGTCCAGCACTTGATGCAAGCCCTCATTTCTGCCCCCCCCCTTGCCCTCTCTATCTCTCTCGCCCCTCCCTTTTTTAGTATTTCCCCAGCTCTCCTCAATTAGCTCAGATGATTGCTGTGTGTCATTCAGAAGATGAGGTACATCTTGACTTTAACTCGTTTAGTCGTGCTGTCTCCATTAATGAAATCCAACAGCAGTATAAATAATTGATGTTACGTTCTCATGTTTTATGTACCAGGTTCTGTTTGATGAATTATGCTTTTTTTTTTTTAAACAAATCTAGCTAAGGGTCTCAATTACATCTGTGCTCAGACTGTAATTTCTGAGATGAACCATTTTGTGAAACAATATTTAGGGTTTCCTCTTTGTCAATGTTTGGATTGGCTGTCAGTGCTGCTGAAGGGTTGTCGAAGAGCTGGCTTAGACTATGTTCAGGGATCAATCCCATAAGCTTGTGCATACTAACAAACTGATGGGATTTTTTAAGAATTGCACAAGTCTTTGTAAATAAATCTAAATAATCTTAAATCCTAATATACTGTTTTCAAATAAACAAATATATTGTTTTATTATTGCTTTTATTTATTTATATTCCTTTACATGTTATAGTTTATATTAATATTAAATATATTCAGCTGACATTTAGACTGCTTTTTAGACCCACTTACTGTAAATTTTACTGAAATACTTTTGAGTGCGACTTTATAATTACTTTTAGTGTCTTTGAAATATGGTTAAAATGTAAAATAAACTGATGAAGGTACAGTTCAGCTCATTTAAAAATATATTTACATTTAATGTAACATCAAATAGCACACTACAGTTAAAATTATAATAAATTTCCTGGCCGCAAAACAGGGACTGGAATCGGGAAAGGCTCTCCTGGCCGTAAATCAGAAACTGTACTCTGGACCGGCTCTCCTGGCCGGGAATCAGGAACTGGGCTTGGTAATTAGGGACTGGAATCCGCGGGAGGACTGGATCGAGTGTTCAACCATCCTCATGGCTATGGTAGGGCAAGGCAAGGGCTCAATGGCAGGAACTCATGAATCTGGAGGCGGTGAAGTTGACATCTCCAGGGGTTGTGCAACCACTGGCGGGACCTCCGTGGTAGGTACTGGGCAGAATTAGGGTACTCTGGAATGGCTATGGTAATCTGGAGACCATGCAACCACCAGTGGAACCTCTGGAGGATTCTTTCAGTTCACATCTTTGATAGTTCAAACTGTGTGATTGTGACTCGCATGAACCAGCACCGATTTGCCTGTGATTTTAGGCATTTGTCGGCGAGTCAAAATCGGGGCTAAAATCATGCAGTCTGAACTCTGCTTAATGCACACAGGATACAAAGGACCGGCGGTACACTGATCGTTGTTACCTCAAGCTCAGCCATTGGGCTTTTGGTGAGGGAGGCTTTTAACATGTGCAGGTGATTCTGATTACGCATAATTGCTGACTGAGAACGGGTGCTAGTAACTGCGCTGGGATCAGCCCACCGAGACAGAGACGGCGTGACAACATTTGACGCAAAGCTATAATATGACACATAATGTGTCAAATATAGTACATCTTATGATAGTTTTTAATCCTTTTAAATATTATGCCAAAAATTAAGTGAAAACCAATCAGTGAGGCAATCACATTCACAAAGTTCCGCACCAAAAGCATGGACTCTGAGGAAGAGATCCTTTTCTTTGTGGCAGCAAAATAATAAATAATAAAAAAAAACAAAGAAAAAAAAAAACAAAGGGCATGGCAAAGAATTTGGCTGAAGGGCAGAGAATGAAATCAATATTGACAGTTCCTTTTTTGATTTATTATTACTATTTATTTAGCCAAAAAAATTGTCCTCTCCTAACAAACTATAAATCAATAGAAAGCTTATTTATTTAGCTTTCAGATTATATATACAACTTTATTTCCAAACATTTACACTTATGGCTGGTTTCGTGGTCCAGGGTTACATTTTTGCGCAAACTGTTCCTTTAAACATTAAATTATGCAGAAACCAAGTGCAACATGTCGGAACAACATTGTTACGAATGAAGACGGGAACAGTCGAATCCATATGCAAGGGTATTTTAATAATAAGTTCACAGGACAGAGTAAACAAGCAAAAGGTCAAAACAACGGTGAAGAGATCAATGCAGGTGAGAATCATGGTCAGTAAACAGGCAAAAGTAGGCAACGGTGAATCAGAATACAATGAAAACAAACCGGAAAGAACAGGGGAATACGCTTACAAAAATGGGACTGGCCGAATGCAATGATCAGCGGGGAATTCCCTGCTCTGGATTTTCTGTTGCCGACCTCACCTGCCTTTGATCATTGTCTTTGTTTCGCCCTCTGGATACTGTTCACTACTGATCGACCCACGCATGGACTTCTGGAGTATTTATACAGGGGGTAATGACACTGAGGGGGCGGAGAACAAATCAGTAACCATGACAACACATGAGGTGGGTGTAGACGAGAGTACACAGGTGATAGTCCATACATGGAACGGAAAAACACAGACACAGTACATAGACTGGAGTGCCATCCAATCTGGACTGACACATCCAGCTGATCATTACAAACATTGTGATTAACCAATCAAATTTGAAGAAACTGAAAAAGTTTCCAGTTTTTGTGAAGTTTATCTATCATTTCCTCTGATTTTAGGCATTACTCATGGGTAAGGGTAGGTTTAGGTGTAGAGATATGGTCAAGACTATATTTTTGCATTGAAATGGAAACACATCGAACTTAGCAAAATCAGGACATGCACAGATTATGGCAGGAACCATACAAAAACTTTGTGAGTAAAAATAAAAACAGGACATAGATATACTGTCTTCATAGTGTTCTTCCAAGACCGGCTGTCCAAGTTTCTGCATAGGTAAAAACACTCTTGCACCACAAAGAAATGGGCCAACGTGACTTCTTTGCATTGGCAGGGCTGATATAGGCCATCCATACCGTATATGCGCGGTCCATTTTCCCCATCCGCTCACACACAGCTGTGAGTCTGCAGGCTGTACCTGGTCCAGTTGACGCTCAACAGGGATGTTTGGGTCAGAGAGACACATGCTCCTTTTGAGAGGACGTACTCTAGACAGATGGGCTTCTCAGGAGTGAAGGTAAATCCTGTTTGACTAGCTCTGTGCTGAACGGAGAGAAGCTTAAGAAATCAATTTCAGACCCATTATTCTCTTCTTTTCTGCTCTTGTCATCTGTGGCTCATGTCTGGCCTGTTTTGTTTAATGCAGGGACTGACATGACACAAATTCCAATCCTTTATTTTGATTTTAGCCCCTGTTTTGTGAAGTATATCAAGACAAAATTGATTTGTATACAGCATTGCAAAGTGTGCCAGTGCCATTTCAAATGTCATCTATACTCTCATACTTGTATTTTTACTCAAGCTCCGTTAGCTTGGCCCAAATCTGCACGACTACAGCAAAACTAAAGAGCGACTAAACAAAGCACTCAAATGGTGACAACTGCACAACCAAATTATCTGAATCGGATTGTCATTTTGTTCCATGTTATATGACTGTTGCTCTATTGTCTAATTTGCTGTTCGACTCGAGCAAACCCCAACTAATTGGTGATATTCTGAGCTGTCGTATTGATATTCAAAACTTCTCAAAAGCCTTAGACCCACATCAGCCTGTGGACTTGTAAACAGATGATGAGGGATGTGTCTCCTTTTGAAGTATTAAAGGAACAACCTGAACAGAATAACAGGGAATACTTAGGATCTGTATTCCTGTGCAGGTACAATCAATATTTTTCTTTATGTGCTATTTTTAAAATGTATTTTTATTTATTAATAATTATTAATTATTAATTATTATTATTGTTTTGCAAGTAACATATATTGTAGACCTTTGCTTATTTGTTTATTTAATTTATATATGATTTGCCCATTTATTTTTCTTTATTTTATTATTATTATTTTTTTCATTTTGTTGTATTTTATTTTTTTTCATTTTCATTTAAGTAACTATATCTTTTCATGTTTTTATATCTTTTGTCACATGTTTATTTTGATGTATTCATACTATTTGTCACAAGGCTGAGAGACGAGGAGGCGTGGAAATTCAAATACAAGTGGTTTATTAAGGTCTAGGTGAGATAGACTGGGTCAATAATCAGCAAACAGGAGCAGAGTAGGCTAGGCATAAGAGTAGTCAAGAGTAGGCATAAGTCCATGCGTGGGTCGATCAGTAGTGAACAGTATTGAGAGGGCGAAACAAAGACGATGGTCAAAGGCAGGTGAGGTTGGCAACAGAATATCCAGAGCAACAATGAAAACATGAATGAAAAACACCATAGCAAGACAGTACGATGAACCGTGACAAACACTGAAAAATACAGGGACTTTATACACTTAAAACTGGGTCAGTGGGTGAAAACTAGCAATGAATGGCTATGGCAACATACAAGGGGGCACAAACACACACACAGTTCATGGAGGTCTGGGCTGGCACATCCACCTGATCGTTACACTATTGCCCATACACATTTGTTTATTTATTTTATATTATGTATTTTTTATAATTTTTTTAATTATGTTTAATTATTTTTTGTTTGTTTCATAGTGTTTATTTTTTTCCAATGCATTTAGTAATAATATTACTATCTTATATAATATTACTGTATTACTATATTACTTGGAACTGGTATATATAAGATATTCTTTTGTCTATTTATTTTTTTTATTTTCTTACATTATTGATTAATTCTAATTAATTATTTAACTTTCCCATATTTATTTATTTATTTATTGTAGTTGTAGTAATAATATTATTATGATTTTTATTTGAATGACATTTTCTTAAGGCTGTGTTTACTATTTTGTTCCAGCTTATTCCAAAAACTCAACTACAAGAACAGAATACTGTCATTGATAATAACTGATCATCTGATTTCCTCAAGATTACATGTAGAGTGAGAACAAAAGTATGAGCACCTCTTTTCTTCTGTGAACATCAGCAGGAAGACTTTCACACAGTGAATGAGACCAAATGTACAGTTTCGTTCTAAGAAGGAAGTCAGTAATAACTACACAGAACATCCATAAGTTATTTTTTCTTCACATCATAGTAGCAGCAACATTTCACGAGGCCTAGCGAGGCAAAGCCAGTCTGCCAAATGAGGTCAGGCTCTGCTGGAAGAGCTCTCTAAACACAAGCTGTTGCTGTAATAAGGTGAGGGTACGGAGCGTGGAACTCAAGAACCTTCCAGCACTTCCTCTCCATCTGGAACTTAAGGTTGTCAGGGGATTTTAGGTCAAAGGTCTTTGTCAGCTTTCAAAGCTCCCACCTCATGTCCCTCCCAGAAACGCTACACATGCCGAAGGAGAGCGGAGGCTAAAATTGGGTTTATAATTGGCCACACAGAGCTAGATCTGCTGCTAGTCGAATTCCTCGCTCGCGCTTGTATTGATTGAAGAGAAAATGCTCTGGGATATATTATAAAAGTGGAATTGTAAATAATAGCTGTAGTGAATATTTACCAATGCATTTTCCAGATGCTGACCAGTACTATTTAGTTTCCACTGAAAGGGCCAGTTGTTCTGCCATCATTTATTCACCCTTTATATCATTTCAAGACTGTATTACTTGCTTTCTTCTGAGAAACAATAAATAACGTCTCATTCAATAAATTAGTTGAGTGACCCATTTCAAACATAAATAATCCAATAAATAAATGAGGTTTGTTAATGTTTTTTCTAAGTAATCCGATCAGTTTTGTAAAAGTACAGAGTAAAAGTACAGATATGTAAAATAAAATTTTACTCCAGTAAAAGTGCTGCTTTTCCAAGTGAAAGTACAAAAGTAGGCCCTTAAACACCCTTAATAAAGCATTTATAAACACACTGAGCATGTATGTGTATAAATATATATAAACCATGTGTATAAATAATAAGATTTAATAGTGTAAGCTTAAATAATTTATTAATCATTTACTTAGACTTCCTAAATGATGATATTAAACACTGACAACTTCTAAATAACTGGTTTGTAAATAATATCATGATTTAGGAATGATAAATTGATCACTGAGAAATACAATTATTAAACATTATATATATGCTCAGGAACAAGGCATTTATTGATGTATTTATAAATTGCTTACTAATGCATATTAATATTGGAACAATGGTTTATAAAGGATGAGTTAAGTATTTACTAATGCTAAACTAATGATTCATAGTGTGTAGTTATTATAAAGTGTTTCCAAAAAGGGTTGACTAAATAAGTTTTCACTAAAAGGTGAAGCCTTTCGGTGTGTAATTTTATTTTTAAAAGAAGTACTTAAGTTCTAATTACGCAAGGCAAAAAAACAAAACAAAACAAAACAAAAAGATCAGTGAGCCATGCATTTAATATGCCATATGTATAAATTATTCATTGGATTGCATTCTGTCATTTTAATGTGTATATTGTAAGATGAGAGCGAGTAAATAATGAACAGTTTATTGAATGAATGAGTGAATCAATGAATTTGTTTATTTCAATATAAACCCAATTATTTCCTTATTTGTGAGTGAACTGACCCCTTAAACACATGCCTTTCTAGGTATGTTTTGCATATTTGTGAGTTTTTTGTCTGTATTTACTTTGCTTTGGTGCTTTTTATTTACTTTACATCATTGCTCAGTGCCACCTCAAGCCCTTCCATTAATAAATGCCTCACTCGCCCTCGTTCTCCACCAATTAGCCTCAGTATTCCTGAGTTTTTCACTCCTTTATTCTCCATTAGTAAGACAGTGACTTATTACCCTCGCATGTTTATGGGCTCAGATTAGCATGGCACAGTTTTATTTCTTCATCTGATAGCTTTCACATGTCTCGGTATTGAAATAGGGGATTGAATTTTCATGCTACATTAGACACCAGTCAAAATGAAGATGCCGCTGTCTCATTGCTGGCATCTCCAGGGAGCAGGGAACTACAGGCTTTCGTAAGAAGAAACAGAGATGGGACCTTCTTCCTCATCTTGATTTAACTGTATACAGCCACTTACTTCCAGTCAAAGCATTCCTGAATTAATTTGCTTGTCTTGAGTATAAAGATGGAGACAAATACACTTGCATAAGGAGGAGGTATTGATAAAAATTTCTCAAGCCGTCAACATTCATTTTCTAGCAGAGGAAAGGAAAACGGAACGTTATTTATTTATGTATCAACTAAAGCGGTGAGGATGTTCTGTCAGACCAAATGCCGGTTTACAAAGAACACGGACATCACTGTAAATCTGACAAAGAATTACCCTTCTTTTGAATGCTGATGCCTTTTTAGTGACTCGAAACAATGTGTCAGACTCTTTACTTGTCATTCCTCACATATTTGAATGTGTGCTATTGATATATTTGGGATGTGCTGCTCTTTTTTTTAATCTTCATAAAGTGGCTAGCTCATTGTGTTCGGGTCAGTCTGTCAGTTTAACCCCTGTGACACGGCTTACACGGCCCCTGACCACATAATTGACCCCAAAGGTCACACTCATTGACCAGAACTGTTGAATGGATTTGATGATGCAGATATTTGTATGAAACTGAAACACAAAATCTTTCAAAAAAATTACTCCTCATTTTATCTAAGAAATCACTTTCAGGAGCATGAGCAAGCTGATTCCTCAGTAACAAATATTTAATTTCCTAAATTATATATTCTATTCAATATTAAATTCTATATGCTGGCATTAAAAAATACAAGTCGTTTTATATAGTACACAAGTAGATTTCTCTATCGTCTATTCTATATGATTTATTAATATAAAGTATGTTGATGTTACAAAATAAATAAATGGTTATTCTTTTAACATAATATGATTATATTATGTGACAAGAATAAGCATTTATTTATTTTCTAAATTCTATAACAGTTTAACTTCTCACTACCTTTTTTTTTTTTTTTTACAATTTAACTTAATTAAATTTTGTATTTATTTATTTGTTTACTCCAAGCATGCCTACATTTAGGTTTATATTCTTACATGACACTAACACATAGTACAAATATTTTTTTCAGTATGAATAAATATATATTGCAATACCCACATTATGTAAAATAAATACATTTTATTTTATTTTATCAGTTTAGTTTAGTATAAATATACTTCTATTTACTGTTTCACTCTTAAGTTCTATTTACTACACCACACAAAAATCTGTTAGATATACCTTAACTTACTGACATTGAAATCTAAGCATATTCAAGATATTATTATGATAATATATTATGCAAATTATTTATTTTTCTGCATCCTGTAAATGTTTGACTGTTTTTCATTTTATTTGATCAGTTTAGTTTGGTTTAGTTTAAATATACCTCTGTTTAGAATATGTACTGCTTCACTCCTCTAATTACTACTTCCTTAATGTAAGAAAAAAAAAAAAAAAATAATAAAATATATATATATATATATATATATATACAGTATATAAGGGTGCTGATGTAGGTCAGAGAATCCCACCTCTCCACCCCGGGTGAAGATTCAGGGTAAGCTGTAGCTCATGGTCTAAGTGTTCACTGTAGAGGTCTGTGGAGCTTTAACTCTTAAATCCTAAAGGGTTCAAAGAACAGCGAATCCACTGCCCAGAAGACCCACCTAGCTTCTGAGAGCCATGTGTACAAAGTCTGTGTGAGTCTGTGTCTGCGTTAAAAAGATCTCAGAGATCATGTCATCATTAGAAATTAACTCACACTTCTGATGTGAAGCTTTTGTGCTGGAGGCAACAGCAATGCTTTTCTGAAAGAGTGAATGTTAGAGTAGCATAAATGTAACATCTGTCTTTCCCCCTTCCTTCCTTGAGGGCTTTGGGAGACATTTATAGCGTACGGCTAACCAGCGGTTACGTTTGTCATGTAAGTTTCACAAGCATGCGATATAGTCATTACTTACGACTTGCGTTCCCTGGAATTGCCACACTTTATGGCACTAGGGATGCACAAGGTTTATTAGGGCAGCAGTGCGTACGGCGGATGTCAAAACTGCACCGGGATGAATTTTTTGCAGTTTTTCCAAGTCAATTTGGAGCTTTGGTCGATCCCGGAGGAGCGCTGAATGTGTCACGTCAGCTGTAATTGCTGCGGACGCTGAAAATCCCCCCGCGGCTACGACACAAACGCACCCTCGGCCCAGCTGCTGCCACTCTCAATAAAAACTGCAGAAACCGCCCGGACCAGCGGACGCCATCTTGGCTCTGGTTTTGACAGGTTACAAGTTTTTCACGAGCAGGAATTCGCAGCAGGCTCCTGGTGGTCGCAGGCGATGCAGGGAGATAAGAAGTAATGAGAGACGATCACATGCCGCTCCTGCAAGTTTCCTCTGAATGCAGATAGTGAAGGTTCATGTCAGTCTGCGGGAGCCCATGTTGCCAGTGAGAGGGCTTTCTGCGCTTTTTAATTAAACGTACAGGAAATTTACCAGAGCTGAGTGCCCAATGTCCTTTACAAATCCCTGGAAGGTCACTGATACAGTCCCTAAAACCGGAGCCGTTGCCTATCAGCATCAATGTTGGGGGAAACACATCACAAGTACCTCGACATGAGCGGATTGCTTACTTTTTCAAGTAATTAATTAATTTTCAAGAAAATTTCTAAGTTACTGTTTACTGTACCATTTATTGACTCAGAATATGAGTAAAATAATTTTATACTATAAACATTTTTATATTTTTTTTATATTATAAACAAACAAGTTAGCCCAGCCCAGACTTTTTTATGTAGTAACTTATTAATACTGTAACTGCATCAACTAGAGCTCGTGTTATTCAGGACTCCACGATTTTCACAAACTGACATGATTTTTACTTTTTCTGTTAAGACACTGTGATAATTCCAGTGTTCATTAAGTCATTATTTCAGCAAGATGTGGATAAACTGACAGGGCTCATAATTTTGGCAGCAGTGCTAAAGAGGCACCTACGGTCGGTCCTGTGTTGTTTATGAGCAAGCAGAGCTGATTTGTCGTGTAGGAGGTTGTCTTTCAACGCAAGGTAAAGCATTTCAAGTGGAACATCAGTTTCTTTTCCATTTTTATGAGGCTTTATTTGAGTGATGTAGCATGTTCATTAAGCTGAAGCCGAGTCAGGACTTCATTTTTGCCTAGAAATAAAATGTTAAAAGGACCCAAAAATGATGATTCTATCATTATTTATGCAATGTCATGTCATTTCAAACCAACTTTCTCTCTTCTTTGAAACATGAAAGAAGATGAAATAAGTCCTTATAATGAAGTTATAAGTGCTGTTACTTTAAAGTACACTTATTTATTGTGTTGACTAACTAAAGTACTAATTGTAACTGTAGTCTGTTGTTCGAAATTATATTTTGGACTAAACTGCAATTGCATTATTATTTAATTACAAACATATTTTAAATAATATATTGTCATAAATATTTCAATAGAAATTACAATAAGTCTTAACAGTAAGTGTCCTAATTTTTTCACATTATTATTATTATTATTATTATTATTATTATATGTCATGTTCACAAGTAATATAAATTGTTATTTTTTTATAAATTATAAATATTTATATTACTTGTAAATGTACAATAATAATAAAAATCACATTTTAAAATTAAAATAAAATATATATTATATATTACCATTATTATGATGGTGATTTTTTTTATGAACACAATTATGCAAATATGTAAATAATAATAATTATTAGAATTATAATTAGTAGTAGTAGTAATAGTAGTAATTCAATTCAATTCAAATGTATTTGTATAGCGCTTTTCATGATACATATCATTGCAAAGCAGCTTTACAACAAAGT